>JAZKJV010010960.1:0-177251 GCA_037367405.1 Ottelia alismoides | reverse complement strand
TTCAAATTGGGACCTTCTAGGGGGCTTGAATTGCAATTTCAAAACCCGATTAGGCCTCTATATAAATTACCCTTTGTGGTGGGGGTACGAATGTTGTTCATTGGAAGTGGTGAAGGTACCTATGCAATTTTCACCAAGTCACGTGTGTGACACACGTGACTTGAGTCCTTTGCAATTCAGAGGAACACAGAGACTTCTTTTAGAATTTGTCTAAATGTGGGTGCACGTGAGAGAACTAGGTTCGGGTGCTTGCCCTCCATGTGTCATACGCTGGCTGCTTTCGGGGATGACCGAGACATGAGGCCCGGAGACTGATGGATCGCAGACTACCATATGTTAAATGTGTCGGGTTGTTATAGTCGGGCGATCGGGATCAATCAAAAATTAACCACAAGAATTGATATCAACAAATTAATTAATGTGCAGTTTATTGTATTACTAACCTGGACAAGCCTCAGGGTCGACTTAAGGAGGTAAAAGAACAACGTCGGATCAAATTAGACAAATTAGCTCATGGTTTTCCAAACGGGTTTTTTGTACTTTTTGTGCAATAAAAAATGCAAATGCAAAAATGTGGATGAACTAGGTTGTAAAGAAAACAAGAAACTTATCCAAATTAATTTTAATGTGGATTTAATCCAATTTAAGAAAATTATATTTTTTTTCTAAAATCATAACCAGCGATTAAAGCAAAACACTTTTTTTGAATTTTAAGGGATAAAATGCAACAATGAAAATGCATACTATTATGGGTTTTCATGCAATCTTTCACACAAACAGAATGAAAAGCTTCGAAAATTTTACTGAAATGAAGAACAGTGATGATAGAGGCTACAGTATTTTATTGGAATTTTCGATAATATATGATTTTTTATGAAAACATAGTGGCTACAAGTATTAATTCCTAATAAATCCACATTATCAATTTACCCATAGAGTAATTATCTCAAGGAGAATATTTTAATGATCAATCTAGGAGAGTTGGAATTTTGCAAAAATAATATGTGTGGATTTAAATAAAAACATTTACTAAAATCGCTCTATAATTTATTCAAGATATGTAACAATTCCAATTTATATGAAATTTAGAAAATGATTAACGCACATTTCAAAGCATGTAAATGATTTTTTAGGAATTTTTAGAGCAATTGTGAGTTAAATATGAATTTAAGACCCAATAATGGGTAAAATAAGTACTTTTTTGCTAATACAATTTTAATTAATTACCCAAAGCTCATAAAAATCCAACTAAATAGCCAATTGATAGAGAATTAGTTGCTCAATAACATGACATTATCAGTAAATAAAATGATGCTAAAAAGATGTCTAAATTAACGCATGATACATAGGAGTATTCATGCAATTTTAAAAAACAACTTTGAATACAAAACATGCACAGGGACATTTTTGCAATAATAAAAATTAAAATAAACAAACAAATTGTGCCTAAGGGCACTTTTTGCTATTAAATAAAATTGCAGGAAGAAATTGCAATTTTCATAAAATAAAAAAATGGACCTTGAAGAACATGGGTTCCAAAAATGGAATCCACTCCTCTAGGGCATGATCTGGAGGGCGTAACCGTAGCTGGGCGGACTGAAGGGCGATGCGGTTGCCATGATGCTAAGGGCAGCGTAACCGCGAGGATGTGGAGATGTGTGATGGGCTGGTGGGCCACGCTCGCAGGAAGCACGTGCTTTGGAGAACGGTGGTGGCTGGTGGCCAAGCAGGTGCACAAAGGGGGGACCGACCTGTGGCTAGAGGCGTTGTAGGGACGCGGGCATGGCAGGCTGGCGTTTGCGGGAGGCACGGTGGCCGGCTAGGAGCAGCGGGTGGTGTCTGGGCGGAGGGAGGAGCTGTCGTTGGCGACGGTGGCTGGAGAAGCTGGTCGGGGCGGGCCAGCCGTTGGGAACTATAAGCTGGAGGGGCCTTGGTCAAGAGCTGTTGCAGCGCGCGGGGGCGTGAGAAGCTGCAGGAGTTGTGCTGGGTGGAGGGTTGTAGGAGGGAGGAGGCGTGCAAGCGACATGACACCGGCAGTGGAGGCAAGGGGTGCAGTGGTGCAGTTGCTGCACCTGATGTTCTTTTTTATTATTTTTTATTTTTTGATTTTGTTGCGTTGTGATTTTAATTTTTTTAATTTTTTTTAACTGGGAACAAACAAAACAAGGAAGATGAATAGTGGGTGATTTGGTGCGGTGATGACTAGAATGAATGAGGATGATGATGTGGTGATGTGATACAAAAATGATTGTGTGGTGAAATGATAAGGGAAAAATTATTACATAAAATAAAATAACAAGGAAATGAGAGAATGCTTACCTGAATTTTCGTCGTAAGATGGAGCAGCTATGTTGGACTCCTGTCGTGGCCTCACTCCAATTTGGCAAAACAATCGGAGATGTTATGCGAGCTTGACGGGAACCTCACGACGTAGGGATGGTGATCGCCACGGATCTCGCCTGAAAGGAGGGCGTCGCTTCGTATCATTGTGGAACGATGTTACCGATCGACCTCAATGCTCCTTTTTCTCTAAGAATGGCAGATGGGGAAAATGAGGATGAAGAGAAGAATAAACAGAGAAAGGAGATGGGGGTTAAAAAGGTGGTGGAGGAAATGATGTTGAATGGGATGTTAGATGAAATGGTGGAGTTGAATGGAAGTTGGTGGTAGAATGAGAAGTTAGAGTAGAGAAAGGGAAAAAATTAAAAAAAATAAAAGTTCGCTACTAAATAAAATAAAATAAAATAAAGAGGAAAAGAGAGGGGAGAATTTACAAAAGTAAATCCACAAAGCAAACAATATGTACATTTTTTTTACTTTTCCAATTTTAATTTTTTTTGTATTTTTAATAAAAGATATTTATAAAATAAAATCAAATACTAGAAATAAAATAAAAACAAAAATGTTTTTTTATTTTTAGTAATTAAGAAGAATAAATTAAAAAATGAGAAAAGAAAATATGTACATTATATACAAAGTCACTTTGCCTTATAATCAATGATAAAACTTTTTTTGAGATTTTTTAATTATATATTTTATTAATATATATAATAAATAAATTAAAAGAAAAAATAAATAAAAAAGGGGTTAGATTTGTACAATAAAAAATCAAAGTCACATTTATTGCATTATGTACAATATACAACGAGGTCCCAAAACTCAAATTTTGCAAACGATCTCTGATTTTAATGAAACTACTTTCATTAGATAGATAATGTCCTAACTTAAACATTAATAGTGAGTTTAGAAATTTGGAGTTCATACAGAGCGGGTATTTGGCCGGGAAGTTAGACTTTACGCCTTTTTCTCTTTGGAATCTGGGAGTATTTATTTGTGGTGAAATTTATTTTATTTTTTTGTATTTTTATATACATTTTTATAAACAAGTAAGAGAAAGAATTAGCCAAAAAGGAGTTGAAATGAAATAACTAAAATATATGAAGTTTGAGCTATTTATATGTGAAAAACTCCTTTATTTTACGGCTTTTTATTATTAACTTATTTTGTACATATAATAGATAATAATTAGTGCATTTTATGTACAAGAGTCATTTTATTAATTTATTGATATTATGGACATTTATTTGAGATTTTACTTAGGGATTTTGCTAAGATCAATATATTCAGATGATGAATCGTGGATTCATCAGGTACCGGGCTCTGGGAGGATCTGGTGCGTCCGTCCTCGAATTGATGCAACGGCTTAGATTTGGGCGAATATGGATGGCCTATATGACACGTGTTCTTGATCATATAGTGTATGCATGTGCTGGGCTTGGAGATGTTGTCTTCCTTGATGATGTTCATGTTATGGAGGAGTGGATGGAGTGGATGAAATTGCATGCGTAAGGAGGACATGCATCAACTGGAGAGGTTCGAAGACGATGACAATGTTCGTGTCGGTGGTGATGATGTTTGTGTGGTCGTGGTTTGAGTATGGAGATGAGGATGAATGCTGATTTGGTGAAGGAAGGAGATAACAGGGGGATATATGTTGGTAGGTGAATGAAAAAGGAATCTCCTATAAGTGGAGTAGCTGAAGGAGCCCTCTTCAGTAATCGCTCGAGAGACTCGGCGAAGAAGTCTCAAACTTGGTTGGTTCCTTAGAACAACAGCAAGGTCCCAGGGGGGATTCTTAGATCACATCGAAGTTGGTCATCGCCCGGGAGACGTGTTGCTCTCACCAAGACCAACCTAGGGCTTTCTCTCCTTACATATATGCGGATAATGGTGGATGATCGAGGAAGGCTGTCGACAATGGGATTAAATAGGAGGAAAGAGGAGAGGATTGGGGGTGGAATCGACTTAAGAGATAACGGGGGAAGTTGGAGGTGCTCAAGGTTTCTGGGAAATCGGATAGAGAATGGGATGACAATGGTTGTGGTCTGGTAGTTACATGTGATGAGTGGCCAGATATTTGGGGATTAGGTTAGTTAGGGTTAGGAGAGGAATAGATTGAGCAGTTAGGAGGAGAGGCGACCAACTATGGAGTTGTTGGAGATGGTTGTGGTGATCGGAGAGGGAGCCTGAGAGGATAAGGAAGATGGGTGAGAGCGATGCTCGCATGGTGGGGGAAGGCAACACTGCGAGGAAGGAGCTGAAGGTGGCAGGAGCACAATTGCCATTGGATCGGTGATGAACCAACGATTGTGGATAGGTCACGTGCTAAGCACGTGGGAGGGCAAGGGAATTAGGCGGGATTAAAATGGTCATTGTATCAAAGTGATCCAATGACCCAGATTGGGTAGTGTTGGTGGACAAAAGGGGTGTTGACCAAGCCACTGGGTTTGACTGGGAAGCTGATCGTGTGCTGAGATGGGCCGGTAAGCATGCGACACATGTATGCAAACATTGACCGGTGTAATAAATAAAAGATAAATATATTAAAAATGGCAAACAAACTCTGATGCAAAAATGCTCGACATGAAAAATGCTCATCTAAATGCAATCTACAACATTCATGAAGGCTCATATGCGAATGACAGCAACTCTGTAATATATGAATATTTCTGGTGATATTTTATGAATAGAATTCTATTTGATTGTCTGCGAATGAATAACGTATGTAAAATTTAAATATGATTTGAAGTGATACAATGGAATCAAATTCCATTTTTGGATTTTTGTGAGTTAAGATCGATTAGAAAATGTGAGATATTCACAGATGGTTTGGTTAGTCGTCTCAAATCAAGATCCGTTTACTTATTGCTTTTTTATTTTTATGTAATTAGTTAAAACATCAAATAAAATAAGGAAATTAAAGAGAAAAAATCAATAAGAGTGAAATATGTATGTGAAAGACATGTCAAAAATCGATGAATATGTACAAATGCACTTTTAGGTCCCAAAACACAATTTTTACAAATGAACTCCGATTCTTTCGAACTTGGTCTTGATTTGTAGATAGTTGAATGTGCATTAATTCAAAAGTGAGTTTAGTTAATTTGGACATTGTATGAGAGAGATATCAGTGGTTGCAGATTTTTGTCCGAAAATTAGGGTTCGGTTTATTGTGCATATATACAAGTCAGATTTTTTTAGGACTTTTCATGTATTAAGTTTAGTGATATGTACACCATGGAGTTGGGTTTAAGTCAACTTGAGTTAGCATGAATTAGGTAAAAATGACTGACTTCCCGTGAAATTCATAGATGATTATGAATGCAGAATGTTATGCTAATTTATGTAAATTATTTACAAGTATGCGAAAGTTAATTTTTAGATATTAGCGTATGAATGAACATAATTTCTCAGGATGAATATCTCATTTCAACTAATTAGAGAGATGAATCACGTATTCATCACCTATATTGTGACAACATAAGTCATAGGTCTTGGTTTCTTGATCTCGTCAAGTCAACTCTTTGACATAACTTATCTAACACCTCTGAATCATTATTCCTATGCAGAGGACCTGTGTCAAGCGATCGGTCAAATATTAGCCTTTGGAGAAAGATTGTCATCTGCTTCTCAAGATGGAGATCCTTTCCTAACAATCATTTGACGATGCTTGATGACCTCAATCTAGATCTTTATATATCATCCAAGTACCATCATAATATGATTCAACCGTTGAATCAACAAATGTACGATTATTAAGCTCAATATGGTACATAACCCTAATTGTACTAAGGAATCTTATAAGTGCATTCATGCATTTAATCTCAGACAATGAGTGAAATAAATAAATAACCTTCATTAATGTATCAAAGATTACAATAACACTTATTGTAGAAATGGTCCACCCTGGACTCACATGGCTAACATTTCTCTCACTAGCCATCAGAACCATTCAGGTACAATCTTTTAAAACTCATGCTCATTACATAGTAATTAAAACCTTTTGAGCAAAGATTTGGTAAGGGGATCAACAACATTATCTACATATGCCACCTTGGTTATGATGATATCACCATGCTTTTGAATCTCCTGAATGATGCAGTATTTCCTTTCCACGTGTTTGCTCTTCTGATGACATATGGGTTTCTTCGCCTGATCTATGGCTCTTGTGTTATCGCAGAGCATTGGGATGGGAGTATTAGAGGAAACTATACCAAGTTTCAAGGTGAACTTCTGTTAACCATACCGCCTCCTTTGTAGCATCTGATGCAACAATGTATCCGGCTGCTGTTGTTGAATCAACTGTAGTGTCTTGTTTTTGCTTCTCCAGCTCACAACACCACCGTCCAACAAGAACATAGACCCTGATGTCTGAATATGTGTATCCTAAGATTTGGAGATCACTGTATCCATAGACTAAGATGTAATCTTATGTCTGTCTCAGATACTTAAAGATGTTTTTCACTGCATTCTGGTGTTTTCTCCGTAGCAGGATTGGTAACATCTTATCACTCGCAAAGTATGGTAGATATCTAGCTTTATGGACATCATGACATGCATTAGGCTTCTCACAGTTGATGTGTGTAGAGGCATCCAGCCATGGATTTCTTATCCTCAACACTTCAAGGAGCCATCCCTTCATATAGATGTATACCATGTCTTAAGGGAAGGAAGCCTTTCTTGGAATTCTTCATACGGGAATGTTCTAGGATCTTCTTAATGTAATCATGTTGTGACAATCCCAAAATTCTCTTTTCTCCATTTCGAAACAACTTCAGACCCAAGATATAAGAGTCTTGTTTGAGATCTTTCATCTTGAAGGTATGGGACAACAAAATCTTAACACTAGTCATCATCCATGTATCATTCCCAATGATAAGGATGTCATCTACGTAAAGCACGATGAATACAATGGCACTCCCACTAAGCTTCATATACACACATGGTTCATCAGGATTCTAAACGAAATCATAACTTTTTACGATTCATCAAATCTATGTTCCAGCTATGAGAAGTTTGTTTGAGATCATAGGTAGATTTCTTTAGCTTGCATACTCTGCCTTCCTCGGTAAGAAACCATGGTGTTGCTCCATATAGATATCATCTTCAAGGTATCCATTGAGGAATGTGGTCTTGTCGTCCATCTACCCATATGTCATGGTCAAGATATGCAGGTATAATTAGCAGTGCCCTGATGGATTTAAGCATAGCCACAAGAGAGAATGTCTCATTGTAATCAATGCCTTCTCTTTGTGTATAGCCCTTGGCTACGAGCCGTGCCTTGAAGGTCTTTACCTTCCAGTCAGGTCCCCTCTTTCTCTTGAAGATCCATTTACATCCAATGGATTTTACCCCTCTAGGTGGATCCTTCTAGGTCCATACATTGTTCTTATCCATGGAATCTATTTCAAACTTCATTGTTGGCATCCATCTATCCATGTCATGATGTGCTAGTGCTTCATCAAATGAAGTTGAATCATTGTCAGTTTCACCTGACACACAACCGCCCCTTGAACTCCTTCGAAGAGGCACATGTGTTTCATCTTTATTTATATCTTCAGTTTTTGGTTCGGGAAGCTCAATACCCTCAGGGGATTCAATGAGTTTCTTTACTTTATTTCTGTCTTGACTCTTAAGGAAGTCATCCTCTAGAAATTTCACATCTCTAGAAACGAAAACCTTTTGAGTCTCAGGATTGTAAATTTGGTATCCAATACCGTCCTTTACATATCCAATGAAATAACACTCTCAAGTGCGAGATTTCAGCTTGCTTGCATTCACATTTTTTAGCATGGACCAAGCAGTCCCAAATCCTTAAGCGTCTAATACTGGGCTTGGTTCCAAACCAAAGCTCATGAGGGGTTTTGGGTACAGACTTGCTCGGAATCTTGTTTAGGATATATATAACAATCTCTACTGCATCATTGATCGGACTGTGTCCATGATGGTCCTGTTGCGTCTTTCAGGAACACCATGTAGTTGGAAAGTTCTAAGAGGAGTGAGATTGGATACAATTCCTCTCTCTTTGAGGTAGTTCCTTAAATTCATCTGAGAGCTAATCGTTACCTCATCAGATCGAATCCGTTTAATCTTCCTATTGGTCTGGTTCTCAACCAAAGCCATGAATTCATTGAACTTTTCAAAGGTTTCAGACTCATGACATAATAGGAAGATAAACCCTTATCATGAATGGTCATCAATAAACGTCAAATAATATCGATATCCATTTCAGGTTGTGGTACTAAAGGGACCACATACATCGGTATGTATTAGGTCAAGAATACCCTCACATCGAGTAACCTTGTTACGAAAGGGTGCTCTTGCCATTTTACCTCGAATGTAATGTTCACATGTAGGTAAAATTTGGACCTATAGAAAATCTAAGGGTCCATCCTTTATCAATCTATTGATCGTATCAACAAATTGATCAATTCTTTGATGCCAAATCATGTTCGAATGATTCCCGTCATATATGATTCTTTTAGGGTTTATTAGTGGGTGTTACATTCATGATAGATTCATCAATGCACAATTCACAGAGTCCACTACAAGTTAGAGCACCATCTGCAATATGTTTATCACAATGACTCATGATAAGCTTCTTGCAGAAAAAGAATGAATATCTGTTTCTAACTAACTTAGATATAGATAATAAGTTCATTCTAACTTCTGGAACATAGAGACATTCTCTAAGTAAAAGGACTCTCCCACTAGATAATGTAGTTTGCACGTTCTGATGGCGACTGTTGCAACAGTTGCATCAGATCCCATCTGGATGACTATCTCCCCTTGATCAAGATAACTGGTCTCTTGAAATAGATGCAACATATTGTATACATGAATAGAAGCACCAGAATCTATGACCCAACTACTTCCCCTCCTACGAGAACATTGATTTCAACAATGTAAGTATATTTTATCTTTTCCCTTCTCCAATGTTTTAAGATAACTTGGACAATCTCTTTTCTGGCACCCTGCAATGATGACATCCATTTTATTGGATTTCATATGTGTGGAAACTTGAGAGGATGAGTCAACACTTTGACTATTCTTCTTCTTCTTCACATGTTGGGCCAGACTCTTTCGGAACCCACGCTTCCTCTATGCAGTTTACATTACTGAACATCTCTTTTAGATTTAACATTATATAATGGACATTCTCTATGTCCATATGTTGCTCCGAAGCACATTAAATAGAGACCCCAAAATATAACATTAAACCAACGAGTGGTCTGATGAAGGATGCATTTGCGAGCACGTGGATGAGACGTGTGCTTCCTCAAGTTGAAGATCCGAGTGCGGAGTCTCCTGAATTGTTCCCATGAAGTCGGTAGCCTCCTCACTAGCAAGATGCACCAAAGAAGGCGGGGATGTACGATATCGAACGGACGGAGAAGACAGATGAGAGGTATTGGGTCTCGATCGTTCCATCGACCGAGATCGAATGACCAAGATCAGGCCACGTGGCGCTTAATTAATAAAAGAAATTAAAAATTAAAAAAAAACTAAAAATAAAAAATAAAGTAAAAGAGGTTTAATCATTATCGTTGGATGAAGGGCTCTTCATCCAACGACCTATATTGGGGGCGTGTCAAGATATTAAGGGGGGTGACACGTGGCGACTCTAAGAGCAACCACATGCCTCTCCCAGAAAAATCAGAAAAAAAAAATTAAAAGAAAATAAAAAATAGAAAAGAATATCAAATAAATAAGTGGTCTTCACAAAAATTGTTTATCTCTATGAGATCTACAACTTTTGAGAAGGAACTAAAATCAAAAGATACCATTTTGTACAAAGTGTATTTTTGGTGGTCTTCTATGTACATTGAATACCGTATTTTTAGCTTTTTATCTTTCTTTATGATTTTTAAATAAGATAAAAAATCAAATAAAATCAAACAAACATAAACATGAATATCTACACATTAATAAGTTTTTTCCTAATGATTAAGAGAATAAAGAAATAGTCCCTATATATAGACTATATATACAGACTCAGAGCGGTTCATTTTCTTTGCTTTTTAATTCTTTTTTAAATTTTTGCACATTTTATTAAAACATAAATCAAGGAAGGTAAATAATAAAGAAATAAAACAAAAAAGGTTATTTTTGTACATAAAATAGTAGGGGCAAAATTAGTCAATATAGATAATATACAATGAGGTCTCAAAACCCAAGTTTCACATATAAACTCTGATTCTTTTTAATTTAGTATTATTTTGTTGATAATTCAATGTATAATAATTCAAAAGTGAGTAGAGATTCGTAAGAAACTGAATGTGAGAGATATTTGTATTTGCGGCCTTTTATCTCAAAACTAGATTTTGGATTTATTGAGAATATATTCATGTTAGTACTTTCTAATATTTTTCCTTTATTAAGGTTAGCAATATACACAACGAAATTGATTTCACTTTATTTGGAGTTAGTAAAAAACAATTAAAAATAGGGAAAGATATACATGTGATAATATATACAGAAATTTTGGCTTCTTATTAATGCAATTAGGAATGATCAAATATGGATATTATTTACACATGCATGGATGATAATAATACAATATAAATGGATAAATGCAATTAATTACTTGAAAACATAGCTATTTTTTTAGCTTTTACAGTGATTGATCACATATTCATCACCCTCCTCGGCACCACCCTCATTCCCACCATCACCTATGGCACACCCTCAATTCCACGATCACCCACAAGAATACCCTCCGTCCCACCATCTTCCACATCCCCCCCTTCCATCATGTCTTTCTCATTCTTAATCTCTACAAACTTGCTCCCTCATATGTGAGGGATCTTATATTTCAAAGTGATCGTACAGCTTGGGTCCCAAGATATGACCTCGGAGATTTTTTCAATAAGATCGAACCACGAGGTGGTATCTGGATCGATCCTGATCATCTCTTAGGTTCCGAGCAAATACTTCTCTCCCTTCATTCCTCACGTCCATTTGAAGCAGCCTCCAGACCTGACGCACACACGGTGAGTATCCCTTCATGTCCACCAAACCAACCCATCGTCAGCAACTGCATGTTCGAAACCAAGAAAAAGAACCCATGAGTTAGAAACCCTAACATGTTTAACCTTCATTCGATAATCCCATGAAATCCTAAACCCGCACGACCTTGATTCAACCGAGGAAGAAGAGATTCCCGAACCACGAGCACAATGGAGTGAAAAAGGAAGGGGAGAGGTCGATGGAATCGAAGTGGAATGGGAGAGGATGAAGGCTTGGCACCATATGCCTCTTTATCCGAGCTTTGCACCAAAACCCTAAATCCAGGGCACGTGGTATGCTTCTGGCGATAATGGCATACAAGGGTTAGTCACATGACTCTGATTAGGTTACGAAGAATCCAACGCACAAATGGGGTGTTCATATGGTAAGACGGAGTAAGTTTACGGGATCGAGGGAGGAATATCGATGTTTCAAAGGTCGAGGAGGTAATTTACAAAGTTTATAGGAATTTGTGGGGGTAATAATCTATTTTATTTAAGTACTTGGACTGCTATAAATATAATAAACCAAGCGAGTCATGAACCCAAGGGGCTTTGGGTAGATAGTGTACTGGCTCAACTTGAACTGGGGGGGTAGGGGGGATTAAGTCGCACTACATGGGAGTAACATTATATAAATATATGACATTTCCAATAAGCCCTGAACTCTTTAGCAAACTGATTAGCATGCAATCTAGACCATCCATTTTTGATCTGCAATGTACATTTATTATGCAAAACTACACAATGATTTTACAAATATAATAATTATATTGTTTTATTTTTTATGATTTTGCAAGCAAATAATACAAAACATGTCACTTTAAGATGATTTTGAATATGTACCCACAAGAGAAAATTATGATGATTTTTTAGCATATATTACAATGTTGTGTTATTAACTAGAACTATTTGTTAACATTTACATCTTCGTAATAGTTTTTATATAATTATATTCTTTTTTTACTTTTCAGAACCTATATTTTTACACTTGAATAAATCAAAATTACAAATATCCTCTTTATTATCACTGATGTTATATTATTATTTACTCTTGAACAAGTAAAAATATACTAATACCATATTACTATTTACTAGTATATGCCACTGATGTTGTTTTTTTATTGTAGAAGTAAATTTCTGACATTATGTTGTTATTTACTAGTGAGCGAATGAGAAATATTGATGATATTTTATATTTACTATTGTATTGTTATTGATGTTGTGTTGTTATTGTAGAGATAAAGTCATTAATGTTGCATTCTTACTTACTATCAAAGGAATCAAAATTACAAATCCCTTCTTTTATCACAACAACTTTCTACATAATAAATGAAAAATCCAGATTACATATATTGTGTTAGTATTTACTAATGAGTGCCAAAATTACAATTCCACGTTATATTTATTACGAATTCTGTACGAGATAATGAGATTAGCTTTCTTTTTTTAATTTGAAAAGGATGGTAACATTCCTTATTTTGGACGACCATCAAAGGCACGTGATTAATTATGTATAATCACATTTAAATTGTAATGTAATGGGTGATTGATATTTAATTATAATTAAGGAGCAAAATAGAAAAAACACCTATATTGATGACTTATAAAATCGCTGACGATATGAAGCTGATTTAATCTCCATCATTGGATCAAAATTGGCGATGCGGATCGTGTACTCATTAGTTTACTAACGAGCTCAAAGCTCCTTAGAAAAAAATCCTACATATACACACATCACACATGTGTTGCCCCTCGTGTGACAAGGATTGCTAATTACGCCACTGTGTGTTGTCTCCTAACGACAAGCTATACCTTATAATCATATTTGTGTAGCCTTGGTATATAATAAGTTCTGTAGTAACCACTCAATCACATGCCTAGTAGGGGTTTGAGAATGCCTTTAGATGCATTTTGCAACATGATTTCGTGGTGCTTTCTTCTCTCATATTTGTGGGGAAAATATGATTTATAACATTGAAATAGAAATGAAATTGATTGTTTTCCACTACTATAATCTATAAGCTTTTTGATACAATTATATGTATTTAGTCTTCAAATGTATGTTGAATGTCATAACAATTGTTAGTTATCCTTCTCATATTGTTGATCGTCTTCTATACTTGCAAATGAAATTGGATTAAAATGCATGTCAACCTTTACCTGCTTTTGTGTTATATATTGTTAATAAAACTTCTTTAAATGGACACTCTTTGAAGTTGCTTATTGCATGACACTTTTCATCTTGACATAGCCTTTGTATAATATTGCTTCCTTAGACCTTTTAGTTCACCTTGTAATTTGTGGCCCAGGTAAAGCAATTGTTCGAGAGGAGACACTTTTGAGTTTTTGGAGGACCGCCTACTTCTTATCTAGAGAAAACCCTTCATTTTTTTACCTTTCCATGCCAATTGTTTTTGTTATATTTGATGTGCATGTTTGTTGTCATGTGATAAAAGCGGTACTGGTGTGTACTTTTCCTCTAACCTATTTTATATCTTCTTCATTTGTTTTATGTTGATTGTATAAGAATATTTGTTTTCATTTTCAATGAAATTAGTTCTAGTTGGATTCTTAAATGTTTTGTATGTGGTGTTGGATGACTAGATGTTGGTTAATTAATATAATAACTCTTCGTATAGGAATATTCTGACAGGATCCTCAAAAGTACTAAATGGTTATTATAGGGGTGGGTTATTACAATACACATAGAAGGTCTTTTGATAGGTAAAGGAGCACTCAAAACTCAAAAGTACTATGGATTCTCAGAATAGTAGTCCTAAATGGTTATTTGACATACAATGATTTTCATTAGGTATCATGATTCGTTAACATGGTGTACATGTGCAATGAAGTCAAATTATAATAGGTATACCTATTGGACATGCGACCCCACGGCAAGCCATTATGCAATAAATATTATTACAAATATCATTCCCTGATCTGAAATGAAGAATAACTAATTTGCATAATAGGTCCCTTAGTACAATTAGGGTTATGTACCATGGTCATCTTAATGATCATACAACTGTTGATTTAATTATTGAATCATAGAGGTTGGTGCTTGGATGAATATCAAAAGAGTTAGATTGAGGACTCATCAAGCACCGTCAAATGATTATTAAGAGATGATCTCCAGTCTGAGTAGTGGCAATCCTTTCTCACTTGGTTGATATATGATCGACCTCTTGATGTAGGTCTTCTGCATGGGAATAGAGATTCGGAGGTGTCAGATTAGTTAGGTTAAAGAGTTGACTTAACGAGATCGAGATAACCGGAGTCCTATGTCATATGTTGTCATGATATAGGCATGCATCCTCTGACCAGAGACAGATGTGTTACTATATATCTGAGTATGTACATTTTGCAGACCAATAGGTTGATGACCTAATCAAAGTCTATACAACGGCGCGATGGTGTGCATATAAGGGCATATGAGTAATACGATCTCTCAAAGGGATCGTACAGGTTCATTTATTGAACCGGAAGATATGAGTGCACTAATGAAATATTGAGAAGAATCAAATTTCGTGTACAGTCGTCTCGCTTTGGAAGCTTGACTAAATTTGTAGGTTTGATATATACTTTTGGAAAGTATATGATCAACACCTAGGTATGACATATGCTTTTGGAAAGTATATGATCGATACCATCTCCCAATAGTCTAATGAGAAACTTAATGATAAAACCCTAAAGGAGATAGTATAAAAGAGATCTAAAACTTCGGGTTTATTCTGGGTCTTCCAGTATGCAGGATGTACAGGTATTAGGAATACCAAAGGGTGATGTGATCATAAAGGATTGTATAACCATGATGCTTCCATTCTGAGGGAGTGATGAAACATGTATGAATTTTAGTGACTCCTCTCATAGAGAAGTAATCTGATCTTAGTCCAAATGTTGGTTATTGATCCAAATGTGATTCAGATGTAATGAGAAGATTAGATTTGCGATCTTGATTTAATCAAGCATCTATGGGTGGTTCGCAAGATCTGTATTTGAGATGTGATCTCAATATCCAAGTCACTATACGTGGAATAATACAATCGTCATGTCCTTATCTCCAAGTATCCACGGAGAAAGCGCAATATCCTTGAAAGAGTTCATGGATAATTTCATTGTTGATATATGTATCCGAGCATTGATAAAATGGATAATTAAATGTGATTTAATTATCATGAATAGTACAAATTTGATTAATATTATTAGGAGAGTTATCTGAGATAATAAATGTAATTTAATTATCAAATATGTGAATACTGTGAATGTGATTCATATTATTTAGGCACATGAGAAAAGAGATCCAAGATGATTAAATGTGATTATTTATCGTAGATATAAATAATGTGGATAGCACTATCCATATTAATCATATATATTATAAATATGATTTATAATATATTAGAGAGAGCGTATTGTGATTTATATTTGTTGATTATTTGTTAATGTGAATTGGATTCACATTGAATGATTAATTTAAAATATAATTACATTTTGTTTTGGTTGTGAATGAGATTCACATAATTTCAATGGCTTGATTGAAATTTTTCACAAGATAATTGTGAATTTTTTTTGTGAAAAATATTTACAACAAGAGTTGTTGTAAATCTTGGAGATATCATGAGATAATGAGATCTCATGAGATAATGAGATCTCATGAGATAATGAGATCTCATGAGATGATTGGTAACCGTTCCCCTTTTTAAGGGGATGTGGTTAATCTCCCCATTATCTCTTCTCTAGTCAAAATGATTTAAATTGGGATTAATTATGTTGATTTATCAATATAAATTAATTCAAATTAAATCAATTGTTGTTGTATTTTTTTACAACAACATCTTAGCCATTGAAAGAATCACAAATCAATCTCAATCATTGATTGTGTGTTGTCCATGGATTGAGATCCATGGACTCCTAAAACCCTATATAAGAAGAGGCACCCCTTGCTCTTTGAGAGATACGTTTATGACAACAACGAATGCTCTCTTCCTCTCTCTCTCTCTCTACACGTCATGTGCCTCTCTCCCTCTCTCCCTCTCTTATGGTTGTCCACCATGGAGCCATCGAGAGAGTCTGCAGCATCGTCATTATGTTGTCGGAGTACTTGCTTGTAGATCTTCGTCTCCTTTGGTGCGCCTCGTTCGTTAAGAAGATGTCGGATCTCATGTGATGAGATCAGGAGATTCGCTGCTTGGATCATCAACTTGGATTACGAGAAGGACGCATCTCATCAATGCGTACGCAAGCATCTCCTCTGTCAGATCGGACTTCAGACATGAGGTCTCTTAGTTTAGAGACTCAATCGCAACCACGCTTCAAGAGGTAAACTATCTATTGTGGTTTAGATGAAATGGTCCGAGAAAGGTTCTTGGATCATGTAGTTTCATCACATTTATTTTTTTAAGAATTCTGCCGCATCGAGCAACTAGTGGGACTAGTCGCTCTCGATCGCATTCGATGCGATTCACGCTTTCGTGATGATCTTGATGATTCTCCCATATCTTTCAAGTGATATCAGTGCCAGGTTGGAGGTTTTGGATGCGATCCATAAACCTAGGAAGACTTGGGTTCATAAGGATTGTGAAAATTTTATTGCATTTCAATTTTCGCATCCATGTTTTGTGATTAAATTTCGACCTTGTTTAAACGTCTAAACATTAAATTTTAAATTGGATGATGTTCTTCATTAATTAAGGAAACCGTGGGATTTGAGTTTGCATGATTTGGAACCCGATAACTCAAGATATGATCATTTTAATGAACATATATCCACTGTTTCGGGGATGGTGAATCATGACGTAATTAAGGAGTTGGTTACTGTTTTGACACATCTAGAAATGCATAATTATCACTTGGGTTCTATTTTAAATCAAATTAGCAACCTTTAGAAACTGATTTTGCATAATTTGGATTTAAAATGAATGAGATATGCTAATTTTAGTAAATGAGGGTCACTGCTGAAAATTGCAATCCTAATCATGAACCTTGTGATAGTCATTTAAGAAACTTGTGGAATTAATAGTTAATTTCGTGGAATAATTATAGATAATATTTGAGAAATATTTGAATGATAATTGTTCCCTTAAATGACATTGCCTCAACCAATAAATGATTAGATTTGATCTAGATCACCAATTAGTTACTTGATACACTTCCAACAAACATGTTACTTGAATAAATTTGAGAATTTGTCTAGCAAATTTCCTTATAATCAAAATGATTTTGATTATTACTGTATGGTATAATTTCGATTGAAAAACCGATGAAAATGTCAAATACACAATGATCGATTTGGCATTATCCTTTCCTGAGGTGGATATGGTGTCTAGTCAGGGAGCGTTGGGGTAGCAAGTTGCATCGTGTGTGGTCTGTTCCACTCCTGTCGGTACTTGCCATGATAGCGGGTAGGGACTCGATAATGCTGGAAAAATCATGGTGTATATTTTAATTATTAAAATACGAATTAATACGTACTTTCAGATAATACCATATATTTAAGTAAAAATCAAGTTTGTTGATTGAATTGGAATGATAATTGATTTAATGTAATTAAATAAGTATATCCAATTAAAAACACTATATTATGAATAGATGTGCATTTCTCTTGGAAGAATTAATTATATAAACATGATTCATGATAATTAATTGAAATTTGAATAAGAGGTGGAGGATCACATAAGTGACATCCATGGTCTCCTGTCAAGGCGAAGGGCTCCGTCACCATATATTGTATGTAGGAGACGTATGTTCGAAGTGATATCTCTTGCATTTAATCCATTTGGATCGGGCTCTTCGCTTCTCGAAAGAGTAAGGATGTAAACGTAGTGACCCCAATATAGGGTCCTCATATTATTTGGGCGATATTGGATTGCACATAACGAGTTGTATTCATGTTGACTATTGGTTCAATTAATGACGGGTCAACATCACCTTAGAGGTGGTGGGCCCAGGTGTTAAAGATCGAATTTGGAGATGCAAGTTGGACTTGCAAGGCGGAATGTGTTCCCGCTTTCTTTTTATCTGAATCACAGGTTCTCATATTATTGGGATGTGACAAAGATAAGAAAGGAGATCCCAGATCTTGCTTGATATATAATGGTAGGTATATCTCTTACATTGAAAGTGCTTAAGGGAATGAAATTTCAGTGTCGACAAGGCAAGACAACTTTGATATAAAAATTCCTAAATCAAAGTAAAATGTGTGTGTATTTATGCAAATTTCTTATCTCAGATAATCCTTCATTAAATACAGTCAATAGTATACTCAATAATAACCAGTAAAATATCATGGATTAGATCCATGGTCAAAATATTGTACTTGCAGTTGGACACATATTGTATGTGGTTTCAATGCGCAAGTTTCCTCATAATAATGAGGAATGACAGTTAAATAGACAATAAGACAACAACCTAGGATTTATATGTCTCTATAGTCTTGATCTCTCATTGAATGTATTTTGGAAGTGACATGTCGATGATGATCGCAATTGCCAAATAATCCTTATAAAATTCTAAGAAGATGTTCCGGCATACATATGTGCTCTTGACATTTAATCATGAATGACATGGTTCATTGCATTATGCAGAATGGTGGCTCCATAAGAGATGATGTATTCAAAATGTTTGAATACATACCTGAACCTAAGTCTTTAAGAGTTAAGATGTATGTACATATGATGAGTGTCATCATCCTACTATCTATACTCTAGTCATTCATGAAGCTTCATAACATTCATATTGTATGAATTAAATGAAGCATGTATAAATGTCGAAATATTCATATTGAAATCTTTTGAATTCAACATAAGAGATTTTTTTCTTAAGCAATGGTTGTTTAGAGATGAAAGGAGTGCAACGGAAGCATGGGTCGGACCCAAGTTAGAAAAAAGATAAAGAGTTGACTATACTTCTATGGTTTCCACACATATGACATCAGATATGGATAAATGCCAATACTGCAATGAACCGGTGTATTGATAATATGATTATCAAGTCTATCTTAGATCCTTGGAGAAGGACCCAGATAGCGCATCGGAATAATATACATCTACATATAATCATTGAAATTGACTTTCTTATTGGATAAGATAAAAGTCTAATAATTGTATCACATTCTTCTCATAACATTTGCAATTGGTTGCATATGTTTTAGAAGATTGGAATTTGATCTTCATGTTTAATAGTCATCTACATGGATATTGATGCATTTGTTGCAACAATATCTATTGGATAAATAGACTTCATATTTTCAGTGGGAGAGCCCTTAGTCTTAGAGAATGTCTCTACTACCTAAATATTAGGAAACAGACATAGTTTATAACTAAATGTTGGAAATAGACATGAATTCTAGAATAGACCTATCATAAAGAGTAATGATGGATATATTTCAGATAGTATTTTGATATCTGAAGGACTCTACGAAAATTAGAAATTAATGAATGGTTCATTAACATTTCTAATACTGAAAATTAAACTTAAAAGATCAATAGGAGGATGAAGATCATTTGACAATGATCTGGCATCAAACCTTGGACATATGTCTGTTGATGAGATCAATAGACTAGTAAGAGATGAACTTTAGAATGTCTAAAATCTCAAATCTTACATACTTTTGAATGTTGCATTCAAAGTAAAAATATCCAATGTACCCTTCTCTGGGAATGGTATTAGATGTCGATGTATTCAAGATCTCATATATATTGATGTATATGGATCATCTATACCATAATGAACATTAATGATATGTGATATCATTTGATGATTATTTGTGATATGAAATTTCTTTCCGTCATGTTAGAAAGATTTGAAATGTTCAAATATTTCACAATTTTGGTTTAGAACCAAAGTTTGAAAGAAGATGAAAATGAATTTGATCTAACCAAGGTAGCATGTACATGTTAGATGAATTCAAGGAATACCTTATGGAGAAAGGAATTTTCATTCCTATCTCAATCCTCCTAATGCACCTAAATAGAGTTATAGGAAGATACAATTGATCATGTGTGACATGATTTGATCAATGATTAATATTAGCATAATTACCTCTTAGTTTCCAAGGTATATATGTAGTAGAGACTACAATATATATCCTTATAAGGTTCCATGTTGGTAAACTGGAATCTAGCACCATAGAGTGCTACTTCATTAGGAAAATAAAAGGATGGTATTGGATACCTACTTTATGACCTTGAGATTCTTAAAAGATCCCATCTCTAAGGATATGATTCTTAGAGGATGACTCTCTTGACAATCAAGATGAAAATGAAGTAAATGAGCTCATTTAATCTTGAGAAGATGAAGAGGCTCCTAAAGTTGGAAACTAAAAGGACAAATAAAAAATAAAACATTAATACCTCTTCAAATGAGTTTGAGGATGGATTCCATGTGTCAGAGAAATCTGATATTGATCGAACTTCATGTGATGAAGCTTCTAAAGATCACGACATGGAAAGATGGATTTTAGCAATAAAGTCTATAGTAGACTTCATATACAAGTGTTGTATATGGACCCTCGAGGATCCACCTATATGGGTAAGATCCGTTAAGGTGTAAATGGATCTTCAAGAGAAAGAGGGAACCTGATGAGAAGGTAGAGATCTTCAAAGCACAGTTCGTATCCACAAGATACACACCAAAGAGAAGACATTGCTTGAAATGAGACTTGCTCTTCAGTAACCTTGCTTAAACCCATCAGAATATTGCTAACTATAGCTACATAACTTGACTTTGACATGTTCGAGATGGAAGTCAATTTGCACTCCTCTATGAATACTTCTTCGAGGATATTCATATGAAGTAGCCCCATGGCTTCATGGATGAGGAATACAATGTGTACAAGCTAAGGAATTCCATCTATGGACTCAAATAAGCTTCTTGTAATTGGAACATTGAATATGATGAAATCATAAATGTTATGATTCAGATAGAATCTTAATGAACCATGACCATGCTAAATGTAGATGATAACCTAATCATTTGGAATGATATAAGGATAATAATAAGTGTTTTATAGACTGGCTATTCCATACCTTGAGATATGATCTCAAGGATACCTCTTAGATCTTAGTTCTGAAGATGTTCATAAGCAAAGAGAAGAGGGTATTGGGACCGTCACATTAGTAGTACACCTTGGACATGTTCCATTTCCTGGAAAATTCCAAGAAAGGCTTCCTTCCCTTAAAATATGGTACTGACCTATCTAAAGGGATATCACCTCAAAGAGTTGAGGAAGTGAATGCTAAAACTACTTGCCCTTATGCATCAGTTACGAGAAGCCGAGTGTATGCTAAATGTGTACAAAAGACAGATGTCTGCCATGCAGTGGGAGTAGTAAATTGTAACTAATCCTACTATGAAAATAAAATACTTGATTACAGTAATAACAAAATCTTCATAGATGACAAGACTTTAGAGATAGTGATCTCAAGTCTTATGCTCAAGAAATTAAGACTTTATAGATAGTGATCTAAAAGGTCTTAACTGCAGATATCTTAAGAGATAGAGATCTCCATGAATAAGGGTATTCTGATAATGATTATGGAAATACTGATTATAATAATTATTAAGTTGTAGTGTCAAAGGACACTATAACTAACAAGATTGAGTATTGGTTGCATAAGATGCAACGTTCGCATTGGATGCGAGCACTGTTACTAGGGGATATGCAAGTGCCATAAAAGGACTTGGTGTAGTCTCTCGGGAACAGATGGCTGATCAACTTACCTAGTTATTTTTCCTGAATAGCCTATGATTGTCACATGAATGCGGGTTTCAAATGATTAGCCCATTAATAGCTCTTTGGGCTAGTGGGAGATTGTTGGACGTTGATGAATCCATGATTCATTAACATTTCTGTCACATTTTGTCTTAAAATCCTTAACAAATACATGTAAATATTCATTAATTTCCACATTTTATCAAAATCATATTCACACTAGATTCTAATCATGTCCGTCCATTGCTAAGGGGTAGAAAAATTTCTACATAAGCCCAACAGAGTTCCTGAATTCCAGAGCACCCTAGAAGTTTCCGGAAATTGTATTTAGGTCCCCGCGTTGGGACCTAAATGCAATTCTTTTAGTTTCTTTTTCATTTCAGTCCCTACAGGGACCTTTCTGTAACAAAAATAATATATTTTCTTTATAGTTAGGCCCCTGGCTTGTAGGGGCCGTTTGGACCTCACATTTTTCATATTTTTCCGCGATTTTTCTAGGGTAGCTCGATAACTACCCCAGACTTTTTTCGAGTATTTTTCCCTTATTTTTCGTTGATTTATTTTGTTGTTTTGATTTTTGACATCTCGAGTTGATTTTCAACTGTATTTCTTTTCAATTTTCTCCCTTTGTAAAATCAAGAATAAAAGAGGATTTTCTTGGAATTCTTTCCTGACTCGAAAACCGTAGTTTACGTATTCTGCCTCCTTGAGTTCGACTCAGGCACACTCACCTGGTAAATTAGTAGTGAACGATAAAATAGGATTTTTCTCATATTATATTGTTATTTTTGTTTGATTCAACGCGGTTCCCTCTATATGGCTTTTTTCTCTACACCGACAACACATTAAAAACCGCAGGTCAGGACCGCGTTATCATGGCACCGTTGATGGGGAGGTGTTATTTTTACAATGGGTTTTTATTCGATTTTCTCTCATATTCTTGACTTTACCAGTTTCGTTTTCTTTTTATTTTTAGTTTATGTTTTTTTATTCGATTTTTACGATTTTTCGTGTTTCTTTGAATTTTTTTACGGCTTTTTTGTGTTTTTCTTTCTTAACTAATTCTTGTAGGGCCTGCAGGTTCAGCCGGCTTCCTCGAAAGTCGAAACAGTTGAAAGTGCAGAGACCGAGATTCTCGGTTGCTGAGGGCAGGGTTAGTTAGGGTTTGTGTTGTATTTTTTTCTTTTATTCTTGTAACAAAAAAAAGGAAGAAAAAGAAAAAGAAAGGGCACTTGCCCGTGTTTTTGTTTTTTAGAAAGGGGCCACATAAGGGCATCCCGACTTGTACCTCCCCTCCCATTTTTTTTCTCGGGGTCTGATTCACTGAGTGGCGTGCATTCGGGGGATCAGGGCACCCACCACAGTTTTTCTCGCACCGTTGGTTTTTCGCGACTTTTCATGAGGCTAGGTGGTTGTTTAAGAGGTTTTCATTTTTTTCCTATCTGATTGTGCTCTCGTAGTTAGTCTTAGGACTCGCAACTTAGGTGCATGATTTTAGGACTTTTAAAAATTAATAACGACAATTGTTAGACGCTTGTCTGAAAAAACCCAAAAAAATATAAAACCAAAAATAAAATCAGGACTGCTTAAGTATCTGACCTAAAATAAACATACGGTTCAATTGATTTGGGAGACTAATCCCCGCATAGGTACTTCTCAGAGTACGCGAGTGAGAGACGACCCTTAAGGATAGAACCAAAACCTGTATTTAGCCTATACACCTAATCACCACTTTTCAGTGGGTACGCTCGGGTAGCCGGAAACGACTTGAGTTTACTTAGTAGAGTGGGGGGTTTAGAGAACACTGTGTAAGGCTCCATCCTCAAATAACACGGGTAGATGGAAACGGTCCGCACTTACCCCCATACTGGCTGAGATTAAGTGGTTTTCTGTAAAGACTCAGGATAGTATTGCGGGGAAACTTCGGGCACCTATCAGCTCGCGTTAATCAGACATTATACTTATTTGCTAATACAATCCTAAAATCGACAAGATAAATGACCGAACTCTTACGGTCATCATCGGGTTGCATTGGTGAAAACGGGGTTTGCTTTGTGTTTGCTTGCGGGATGTGAGTTACCGTAGTTATTTTACGCATTTCTCATTTCTCTTGAATTGTTAATCGTGCTCTCCCGATCACTCTCTTGACATCGAAGATGACGACTCGATGGCTATTCTGCTCAGGCTCCGTGAGCCCTCGACCATTCACCGTCCGTTGTATATCTTCACAAACTCAGGATGACCCTCTTCTCGAGTTGTTCCCATCTGATCTCGAGGTGAGTCGGATCCAGACTCCCTTGCCTCCCACCAATCTTTTGAGGCAGACCCTTGCCTCAATATATCATCAATTTCTCCAGCTGATTTTTCACTGAGTTCTTACTAGAAGTTCTCTTTCACAGAAGATCTGAAGTGCATGGCTCGTGGAAAAAGACCAGCAAAGGAGAGGCTAGCAGCTAAGGAGCACCATGCTGAGGGAAGATCAGATCCAACCGCAGATATCACGACAGGAATTCTCAATACATTATAACAGATGAACATACAGATTCGAGAACAATTTAGAACTCGGAATGAGTTGCGAGTTGAGATAACGACACTGAGAGTAGGAGTCCGGAACCCTTTTTCGCCTGTAGTGGTTCCCGCCACTTTACGAGATGAGTATGACCCAGGCACAAGAACGATACTTCATTAGATTCGGCTACCGCCGAATCAAGGGCCATACGAGCTGAGATTGTCCTTCATCTCATTACTTCCCAAGTTCTAAGGGAATGCTACAAAAGAGCCGTTTACCTTTCTGCAGCAGTTCGAGATGATTTGCGATATGACGAGCTATCCAGGAGTTACGCAGGAGGTTGTTCGCCTCAAAGTATTTCCCTTCGCCTTAGCAGATGAGGCACTTTATTGGTTGAGTCATTTAGGAAGAGAAATTTCTACATGGGACGATTTAAAGTCCACATTCATGTGTAAGTATTTTCCTATGGGAAGGACGAACATGATGAGGAGTTAGATCTTCAACTTCACGCAATTACCAAATGAATCTTTCCATGAGGCATGGGATAGATTCAAGGATCTTACGGAGAGATGCCCACATCATGAAATACCAATGAAGGTGCTTGTGTAAAACTATTTTGGAGGACTCTAGTCGGAGGTCCATCTTCGAAGGGATGGCAGAGAACTCGAGAGACGTCGACTCTACTCGGGCATTCCAGAAGGCCCCTCAGCCACCACATCACCGAGAGCATCATAAGGTGGCGAATATTTCAGAGTTTGAATCCAACACCAACATGGGATTTATTAGTGAGAAATTAACGTTGGTAGATGTGATACAGAAGCAAGTTCAGGACTTACAACCATTGCGAGAGTTGGAGAAACTCTCATCTCTGCCTCAGCAGCTGAGTGATCTCACGAAGAAGGTAACAGAGCTACAACTTCGGTATCAGCAGGCCTAATCTTCTTCGACTTCACAACCTGTACGGAGGTCTTTACCCGCTCCGCCCACCCGACAGATACATCTCGTCCAAAGCGAGCCCGAGACTCCGTAGATTGATTGGCATGGCGAATATTTCAAAGTTTGAATCCAACACCAACATGGGCTTTATTAACGAGAAATTAACGTTGGTAGATGTGATACAGAAGCAAGTTCAGGACTTACAACCGCTGCGAGAGTTGGAGAAACTCTCATCTCTGCCTCAGAAGTTGAGTGATCTCACGAAGAAGGTAACAGCGCTACAACTTCGGTATCAGCAGGCCCAATCTTCTTCGACTTCACAACCTGTACGAAGGTCTTTACCCGCTCCGCCCACCCGACAAATACATCTCGTCCAAAGTGAGCCCGAGACTCCGTAGATTGATTGGCATGAGGATCGGTCTCATGGAAATCCCTGTCAGATCACCAGTCCTGTGGACATTGATGTTGAGCCTCAAGCCCCTCTTGAGATCAACAGGATTTGGTATACTCCGATTCAGCAACCAAGTGTACCTCATCGGCAGCAGCAGTAGAGTCAACCGCATCATGGACGTCCACACTTCCAGCACCGACAGCCATACACACAGTAGCAGTCTCACCAACATGCATATCAGAGACCACATTCCTATCAATATCCTGCTAATCATTCACAGACATATCACTATCAGTAATAGCAGTCTTCCTTTACACCTCAGAGATCTTCTCAGCCTTACACCTCACAGCAGACGCCGAGGCAGGATAGAGTAGAAAGCCATGGTCACCACACCGAATCTGAGATGTCTTCACAGGCCATGGTACTGAATCAAATCATGGATATGCAAAGCACGCTCCAGACTACACACAGAACAGAGATGGAGCAGGGTAACCGTCGTTTGGATGAGTTAACCGTACCGAAGACCACTCTCCCAGCTCAGTTGTAGATGAATCCGAATAACAAAAGGAGGCATCCAGATCAGGTATACATCACTACTGGTATGATCTCTTTTCCTAATTTTTTATCTAACTTCATTCGTCCCAGGAGCGGTAGATCACCACGAGCACATGACTGAGTAGAGGAGAGGGCACTTGATGAGGAGCGAGAACAAATCCATGAGCAGACACATTCTGATGCTGAGGAGGAGAACCGACACATTGACGAGGACCACCATGATGAGCAGAGAGAAGGGAGCGATGCCGAAACAATTGACATGGATACAGATGAGTCAGACGATGATATCACGGCAGACCATACAAATACTCCCGACAAAAATTTTTCTTCCCCTATTTTAGAGAGTTTTGTACATAATTCTGAAATTCTCGATGTACAAGCTGATTCTGATTTCAATAAAAAGTTTGATTTTGTCATTCCCGATATTGTTCCTTGTTCCCGATGCCTTGTTTGGAAAAGGAAAGAAAAATACCAAAAAGAATGTTGTGACTCTAGAGACTGAACAATTATTAAAAGATCACATCTTTTTGAAGATCCCACTTCACGATGCCTTGGATCATTTTCCTACGCTCAAGAATCATCAGAAGAATCGATGCACCAAACGTAGGAAAAAGAGATCACGTACAAAAAAACATGTTTTGACCAAGGCTACATCCTGCACCATACAGAACAAGTTACCTAAGAAGAAGAAGGATTTAGGAGCACATTATGTCAGATGCAAGATTGTCAATGCCGTATTTGATCGCACTCTATTAGATAATGGTTCCTCGATCAACTTGATACCATATTCTTTACTTGACAAGCTCGAGTTAGGTCCTCTTTACAAATCTCGCGCGATCCTTCAGTTTGCTGATAGATCTGTAAAGAGACCTAGGGGTATATTGAGGAACGTTATCATGACCATGCAGGGCTTGCAGTTCCCAGTGGAATTTACTGTCCTGGACATGGATTGCCCTGCACAGTTGCACCTTACCCCGATCATTCTTGGAAGGCCTTTCTTAGAGACTGCGAAGGCTTTCTTCGATTATGATACAAGGAAGGTATCTTTTTGTGTCGAGGGCTAGAAGGAACATATAGAGATGACGAGAGAATCACACACATCCAGTGATGCATCTACAGATATCTTGAGTTCTTTAGCCACATGTGATTACAAGGATGAGGTTCGCTTTGACGACTTTGAGAAGCATCAAGTAGAGACCCAAGATTTCCTAGCAGAGGATGGCTTCGAGACTACAGTTGGCAATTCTTCTGATGGTACTTTATATTTCAGTATAGATGACGAGAAGCAGATGGATCAGATTTCCGAGGATTTTATTGCAGATCTTTCAGATTCAAAGGGTTTACACAATTCCTCCACTTCAGATGATCTAGAAATTGAGTTTCATTTAGCTGAGTTATTTTCCTATAATCATTCTGAGGATGAGCAAAGTAGTAAGTCGTATGATGTTTAGACATCTTCTGTAGTCTGACTCTAGAGCACATTGATATGGTGGACAACCGTGCCACAGATATATCTACCACTGATACAGATCCCATTGCACATATATATGAGGTTTCAATAGAGCCAGAGTCTACCCTACCAAAGCTGAAGTTATTGCCACCAAATATGAAATACGCTTTCCTTGCGGGTCCACATCGACAGTTTCCGGTCATTATCAGCTCATCTTTGACCGAAGAGCAAGAATCTCGTCTGATGGAGGTTCTTGAAAGAAACCGCAAGGTTATTGGGTGGACTGTATCCGATCTCTGTGGGATCAATCCTACTTTGTGTTCCCATCATATATATCTCGATCATGACAGCAAACCTTCCAGAGAATTTCAACACAGGCGGAATCCAGTTTGCGAGATGTTGTTGAGAAAGAGATCACGAAATGGTGCGACGCAGGGTTTATATATCCCATCTCCAACTCTAAATGGGTCATCCCATTACATGTTGTCCCGAAGAAGTTGGGAATTCAGATGACTAAGAATGAGAGTGGAGAGGAGATTCCAAAGAGAGTAACCATGTCGTAGCGGGTGTGCGTTGATTACAGGAAGTTGAACGGCACGACGAAGAATGATCACTTCCCTTTGCCTTTTATAGACCAGGTCATAGAAAGGTTGGCAGGGAAGGAATACTTCTGTTTTCTTGACGGTTACTCCGGATACAACCGGGTAACTATTGCTCCTGAAGTTCAAGAGAAGACTACCTTCACATGTCCGTTTGGCACGTATGCCTTTAGACGGATGCCCTTTGGATTGTGCAATGCCCCTGATACTTTCCAGAGGAGTATGCTAGCTATTTATGCAAACATGGTTGGTGATTTTCTAGAGGTCTTTATGGATGATTTTTTGGTCTATGGTGAGTCCTTTGACGATTGTTTAGCGCACCTAGACCAGGTTCTCCAGAAATGTTGTGAGATAGATCTCGTTCTGTCATGAGAAAATAGCCATTTTATCAAGCGAGACATGGAGCTTGACCCTGCCAAGGTGGATGTCATCAAGCGTCTCGAACCACCATCCAACATTAAGCAGTTACGGTCATTTCTGGGGATGTTGGATTTTACAGACGATTCATTCAGGATTTTCTCAATATTGCACGACCGTTAACTGAATTATTAGGCAAAGACATCGAGTTTTTGTTAGATGACAAATGTCTTAATGCCTTCCTCACATTAAGGGAGATGATTATCAGTTTCATGTCCTACATCCACTAGATTGGTCTCTTCCCTTTGAGATCATGATGGATGTTTCAGATTTTGCGGTCGGGGATGTATTAGGACAGAGGAGGAATGGACTTCCTATTGCTATCCACTATGCCAGCCAAACTTTAGATGTTGCTCAACGTAATTACACAGTAATAGAAAAGGAAATGTTGGCATTGGTGTTCGTATTAGATAAATTTAGATCTTATCTTCTTGGATCCAAAATCATAGTTTACACAGATCATTCAGCTATCTGATTTTTGATGGAGAAGAAGGATGCCAAGGCACGCCTTCTTAGATGGATTCTATTACTTCAGGAATTCGATTTGGATATTAGAGACAAACCTAGAGTAAAGAATGTGGTAGCTGATCACCTCTCCCGATTACAGATAGAGCAGCCTTCAGATGAGTACACGCCAGAGATTGCAGGGAGATTTCCAGACGAGAGTATCTTTGTAGTTACCGAGCTTCCATGGTATGCAGATATAGTGAATTTTCTGGTTACACAGAAAAGTCCACAGGGTTGGCCAAAGGACCGAGTCGATAGACTAGTTTCCGAGGCACGATACTACCATTGGGAGGATCCGATTCTTTTTAGTGAGGGACCGGATTGTGTTTACAGGCGTTGTATTCCCCATGAAGAATATAATAGTGTCCTCACTCTATGCCATTCCTTAGAGGCAGGGGGACATCGTTCAGGGAAGAGGACAACGCAGAAGGTACTTCAGAGTGGATTATGGTTTCCAACTCTTACTAGAGATGATTGTACAATCGTGAAGAGTTGCCCGGATTGTCAGAGAGCAGTAGGGACAGTCAGTACTAGAGATGCAATGCCTATGCGACCTATTATTATTTGCGAGATCTTTGACGCATGGGGCACAGATTTTATGGGACCGTTCCCTTCCAGCAACTGCTTTGAGTACATTCTTCTCGCTGTAGATTATGTTAGTAGATGGGTGGAAGCTATACCCGCACGAACCGCAGATAGCAAAATAGTGTGCAAGTTTCTAAGGGAACAGATTATTTCACGGTTCGGGATTCCACGTATTCTTATTTCAGATGGGGTAGCCACTTCATTAATAATGAGGTCAAAAAGCTAGTGAAGTAATATGACATTGATCACAGAGTAGCTTCTCCTTACCACCCACAGACGAACGGCATGGCTGAAGTTTCAAATAGGGAGGTGAAATCAATTCTTCAGAATTTAGTATGACTAGATAGAAAGAACTTGTCACAGCTTCTAGATCAGGTTCTTTGGGCATATCGTACTGCATATAAAACTCCCTTAGGTACTTCACCATTCAAACTGGTTTATGGGAAGCCATGCCATTTGCCCGTAGAGATCATGCACACATCTGAATGGGCTATCCGAGAAATTTCATTATATATGCAGAAAGCATGAGTCAAGAGGAAGATGGGTCTGAATGAGCTAGTAGAGATTCGAAATCAGGTATACGAGAACACCCTCATTTATAAGGACAAAGTGAAGAAATGGCACGATAGACATATCCGACACAAGATCTTTGTTCCCGGGCAGAAAGTCTGGTTGTTCAATGCACGATTGAGAATTTTTCCTGGCAAATTAAAAAGCAAGTGGGAAGGACCTTACATAGTCATAACGGTGCACGACAATGGAAGCATAGCTATATCATATGTGTCATCTGGTGCAGAGTCATTCGTGGTAAATGGGCAGATGCTGAAGCACTTCGTAGAGACTACTGATCATCTGGCCCGTGTGGAAGTGATCTATTTTTGTACAGGACTCATGATCACTCTTTCACTTTATCTCATCCTGTACGAAGACTTTTGAGCCATTCGATTTTTGGAGTTCACAACACTTGTATATTCTTCGTAGACCACAATCGTCCTCATTTTTGCTCGTCTTTTATGCTTAGGATACCAGATCCTAAGTATAGTGGGGACTGATTGTTCGTTGATTAGCGTTTTCTATTTTGTTATTTCTCTTTTGTATATCCTTTCTTTTTCACAAATCACTGATCCCTAATTTTTTGTCATATTTTTTCTATACCCAGGATGCCTTATCCTAAGTATAGGGGGATTGAGTGATTTCGTTGATCTCGTGTTCTTTATTTCTTTTGTTCCTTCGTTGTATATTCTTTTCACTCAGGCACCTCGTTTTTGCTCTTCCAGTATACTTACGATAACCAGATCGTAAGTATAAGGGGGTCGACTGACTTATATTCCCTTATTCTTTTTTACCCACTTTTACTTAGCACAAGTTATGTCATCCTTTTTCTCTTTTGACGTTATGAGGACATAGCACAAGCTAAGTATAGGGGGTGCGTATATATTGTATATATACTTTTGTCCATAACTCGTACTTTTATGTATTTTCTATATCTATAAAATTCATAAAAAGTGGGTGAGGGTTAATTTAAAATCCATTTATTTATATTTTACTTATAAAATCCTTGTAAATAAGTAAAATATGTCTAAAATCTTTTAAAATATGTATCTAATATGTATAATACTTATTTAAAATCCTATCTATTAAAATATCTGTAAAAATCATTTAGTACTTGTAAAATTATCTGTATATAAAATTTGCAAAATACATTAGATATTTGATTCGAATAAAATATACCATCTAAAATTCTTGTACAAACACTTGCTTATAAAATTCAGAAAATCCCTAAAAAAATAAAAAGTCCTAAAATCCATAAAAAAATACGAAATCCTTAAAACCCACAAAAAATAACTAAAATTCAGATGATATACTTCACAAAAAAACATTGTTGCATTTGCATTCATATTTTTCAGAATAAGTTGATTTCTGGAACTAAGGATTGACTCTAATATAAAGGATGGAGCTTGATTATGGCCTTTAACTTTTGTTGTAAGGAGCCTAGTTAGGATCTGGAATTTAGACTCTTCAGGTCTTTGACTTAAAATCTTTGGGCTCCATAAGATCACGTTTGGGAAAACAACTCATATGTGCTTAAGTAGAACACTTGGTGTCATTCGTAAAACTCTGCACTAGTGAACCAATCTTGGACACATGCACTCTGCACTTAGATCGACTTGCATGGACAAGGGCGGTACATCTTGGTAGTGCGTTTCTATCCTTGTCTTTGCAGCATTGACATCTAAAAACGGGAGAGATTGGGGTTGCGATAGTCGCTTCGGATGAGGGAAGGATCTGCTGACACATTTTTTTCTAAGACCTTAAAAAGGGATGGAACAAAAGATGCTATATCCGTTGAGGCACAAAAAGATGAATGCAATGCAAGCAAATTACAAAGCCAAAGCAAAGAAGAAGCCACCAAATACAAAATACGACCACAATGGTCCAAGCTTCCACCAAAAATGCCTGCACATCTTAGTGGAGACTCAACTACAACGGCCGAGCTTCACAAGGAGATGCGTCTACATTGGTCGCACTCCAGTTCTTTTCTAATTCTTATATTTTCTCTCTATATTCAATTGTGGATATAGCACAAACTGACCTCAGAAGGGAATACCCCCCTCTCCGAGGAAAGAGTAGCTGGATGAGGAATCAATGGAAGTGGTTTCTTCGCTTTTTTAAGCAGGAAGAGCTAAATCAATTCACACATTGTACAAATTTGACTTCAAGGTTGATAGAGTTTGCGATATGAATAAGTGAGTCTGAACTAGCTGATGAGGTGATCATGAATAAGGATTTGTGGAGCGTGAGGACTGTTGAGGATAAAATCCTAATCCGAGTTAAGGCGCTGATAAAATGCTTGTTTTAGGCCCGATCGAGCTCTGTCCTTTGTTTGTTCTCATGAATTGATTTAGGAAAATAAATCCATTCTAACTTTCTTTCTCTTTTACTTACTTTTCAAATAAGTGTTTGTTAAGGGACTAGCAAAGTTTAAGTATAGGGGGTTGATGAATCCATGATTCATTAACATTTCTATCATATTTTGTCTTAAAATACTTAACAAATACATGTAAATATTTATTAATTTCTATATTTTATCAAAATCATATTCATGAATAAAAATACACTTTTATGCATTAAAAACATGTAAATAAATAAAGAATAAAAAAATAAAGAAAAGAAAAGAAGGGAGATTGTAGATATATATATATATATATGTACAATATGACTCAGAAAATATAAATATAGCTAAAAGATATATTTATATAACCTAACCCCTGAGACCAAGTCAGCATGGATTGGTCGACAAACCAACAAGCACGGGGAGATAAGGGAAGAAAACCAGAAAAATAATTAAAGAACAACCCACACATTATTCACTATTTATTAAATAATTATCAAATCTTCATTGATTTTTAATTAATTCATATGAATATATTTTTCATTAAACTCTTTTCTTAATTATTTCTAAAAATGTATACAAAAATATAAAATTAAGTTAAAAAATATTATCTTGTGTATATGCCAAGAAATCCTACTTTTAAATTGTCAAATTCTCGACTTCCGAACATCATAACTTCCTCACAGAACTCCAATTTCACTCAACTCACATTTAAAATTTATAAAATAATATTATCTAATTAATATAGGAGGTTTTATTAAAATCGGAGTCCGTTTGCAAAAAGTCGATTTTGGGACCTAATGACAACGGGGTTTCTAGGCTATTTGTTTTATTTAGAACAACTTATTTATAGTTTTATTATTTTTTTATTTTTTACTTATTTCCATGATATTATATTTTTACTATGATTTATTTCAGAATTGTTAGAGCTTGTTTATTATTTTAATAAAATCCAAAATCCTAATTTATAGATCAAATTGAACTATCTAACTTATACATGTATTTATTAATATATCTAAATTATTTTATTAAAATCCATAAAAATTCATAAAGGCATTATTTATTATTCTAATAATTAAGAAAATATAAAATTAATAAATAATTAAGTATTTATTGAATTAAAAATTCAACACCTATTTATTAAGTATTTTTTATACTTCTTAATATAATATTTATATTTCGAATATTATTTATTATTTACAAAAATTAATTAACCATAATTTAGACAATTTAATTATCTATATTTTTCTTTTTTATGTCTATTTAAGATAATGTCGTTTATTATTTATTACATAATTTATAAGCATTTTGCATATCTGGCCAACCAAGTGCTGACACGTGTCAGCACCTGGCTCTTCTTCTTCAAGAAGCCGGTGTGGCTTTTGTTCCACCGGTCGAAGTTCAACTAGTTCTCCAGCTCAACCTCTATGTCCCTTGATCAATCTTAGCCCTCTAATCTCTTCCCTTAACAACCCTCATGCACGCCGACCATTAGATCCACCTCAGAGCTTTGCCATTTCATCTATAAAAACCCATGAAGTTGGTACAACCAACTCAGTCTTCTCCAACTACCTGAAAGCCATCACTTCCAGAACCGACCCATCTCCTTCCAAGCTTTGTGCCGGCCAACTCCGATGGTGACAGCGCCAGTCAGTCGTCCCGCGTGGAAGACGATTGTCGGAGGAGCTCCAAGGTGCATCACCGCCTTGCATCGCTGCCCAGCGTCGCGTTCAGCTCCGGGAAGATCGACCGTCGAGCCGCCATCTGAGGTAAATAAACCTCTCTTCACGGATCTAATCCTCCACCTTTGCTAATTCATTTCTCGAAGATTGTGCTGTGTTTAGTTACATTAATCACGTAATTAATTCAATTGATCATCATAATTAGACGCTATATCTTTTATTTTCTCAAGATCACATCGAATCAAACCAAAAATCATTCTCACATCTCTTCCACTTATACGACTTTCTTCAATCATTCTGGAAACACTATTTTTGATCTTGCAATTCTTAATCATTTGGTCGATTCTTGAGCGAATCAAGCACATACACTCATTATTTGCAAATCCATTAACCGTCTGGAGCAACCTTAGAGCACTTGGAACTCCCAAATGCAAGGAACGAGCCATTCAAATAAGAAGCAAACTCGTCATCATCTTCCAGGATCAGTTGAGGCGTGAACTTCATCGGTAGATAACCATCGACGTCCGCTCTCTACGGAGGAGTACCACCGCGGGCGAGATCGAGGGGTGAAGGAGTCACCCCTCTGGCCCCGTCGGAGGCCCTAGACCATCTTCAGTCACCAGAGAAAAGTCAGAGAAGAAACTCCCATCGTCAGCTGTGCAACAGACCTCAAGAACAGCAAGAACGCCCAGCTGCTACATGATGTCGACACGTGGCTTGAACCTACGATCCAGATCGCACGCCAGATTCTAATCCTGTCCGTCCATTGCGAAGGGGGTAGAAAAATTGCCACATAAGCCAGTAGAGTTCCTGAATTCCAGAGCACCCCAGAAGTTTCCGGAAATTGCATTTAGGTCCCCATACATCGACCTAAATGCAATTCTTTTAATTTCTTTTTCATTTCAGTCCCTACAGGGACCTTTCTGTAACAAAAACAATATATATTCTTTGCAGTTAGGCCCCTGGCTTGTAGGGGGTGTTTGGACCTCATATTTTTTCATATTTTCCGTGATTTTTCTTGGGTAGCTTGATAACTACCCAAGACCTTTTTTGGAGTATTTTTCCCGTATTTTTGGTCGCTTTATTTTGTTGTTTTGATTTTTGACATCTTGAGTTGATTTTCAACTGTATTTCTTTTCAATTTTCTCCCTTTGTAAAATCAGGAATAAAAGAGGATTTTCTTGGAATTCTTTCCTTGACTCGAAAATCGTAGTTTAAGTATTCTGCCTCCTTGAGTTCGACCCAGGCACACTCACCTGGTAAATTTAGTAGTGAACGATAAAATAGGATTTTTCTCCTATTATATCGTAATTTTTGTTTGATTCAACACGGTTCCCTCTCTAAGGATTTTCTCTTTACATCGACAACATATTAAAAACCGTAGGTCGGGACCGCGTTATCAGACATGCGAGCCCACGACGAGCCATTATGCAATAAATGTTATTGCAAATATCATTCACTGATCTAAATAAAGAATAACTAATTTGCATAATAGGTCCCTTAGTACAATTAGGGTTATGTACCATGGCCATCTTATGATCATACAACTATTGATTTAATTATTGAACCATAGAGGCTGGTACTTGGATGAATATCTAAAGAGTTAGATTGAGGACTCATCAAGCATCGTCAAATGATTATTAAGAGATGATCTCCATCATGAGTAGGAGATGGCAATCCTTTCTCACTTAGCTGATATTTGATCGATCTCTTGATGCATGTCCTCTGCATGGGAATAGAGATTCGGAGGTGTCAGATTAGTTAGATCAAAGAGTTGACTTAACGAGATCGAGATAACCAAAGACCTATGTCGTATGCTGACACGATATAGGCACGCATCCTCTGACCGGAGACAGATGTGTTACTATATGGTTGAGTATGTATATTTGGCAGACCAATGGGTTGATGACCTAATCAAGGTCTATACACCGGTGCGTTGGTGTGCATATAAGGGCATATGAGTAATACGATCTCTTAAAGGGATCATACAGGTTCATTTACTGAACCGGAAGACATGAGCACACTGATGAGATATTGGGAAGAATCAAATTCCATGCACGGTCGTCTCGCTTTGGAAGCTTGACTGAATTTTAGGTTTGATACATACTTTTTGGAACGTATATGATCAACACCTAGGTATGATATATGCTTTTGGAAAGTATATGATCGATACCAACTCCCAATAGTCTAATGAGAAACTTAATGCTAAAACCCTAAAGGAGTCAGCCTAAAAGAGATCTAAAACTTCAAATTTATTCTGAGTCTTCCAGTATGCAAGATGTACAGGTATTAGGAATACCTGAGGGTGATGTGATCATAAACGATTGTATAACCATGACGCTTCCATTCCGAGGGAGTGATGAAACAGGTCTGGATTTTAGTGACTCCTCTCATAGAGAAGTAATCTGATCTTAGTACAAACGTTGGACATTGATCTGAATGTGATTCAGATGTAATGAGCATATTAGATTTGTGGTCTTGATTTAATCAAGCATCTATGGGTGATCCGCAAGATCTGGATTTGAGATATGATCTCAATATCCAAGTCAATATACGTGGAACAATACAATCGCCCAGTCCTTATCTCCAAGTATATGCGGAGAAAGCGTATTATCATTGAAAGAGTTCATGGATAATTTCATTATTGATATATGTATCTAAGCATTGAGAAAATATATAATTAAATGTGATTTAATTATCATGAATAGTATGAATTTGATTCATATTATTAGGAGAGTTATATGAGATAATGAAATGTGATTTAATTATCAAATATATAAATAATGTGAATGTGATTCATATTATTTGGGCACATGAGAAAAGAGATCTAAGATGATTAAATGTGATTTAATTATCGTGGATATGAATAATGTGGATATCACTATCCATATTAATCAGATATATTATAAATGTGATTTATAATATATTAGAGAGCATATTATGATTTATATTTGTTGATTAATTGTTAATGTGAATTGGATTCACATTGAATGATTGATTGAAAATATAATTACATTTTGTTTTGGCTTATAAATGAGATTCACATAATTTCAATGGCTGATTGAAATTGTGAATTATTTTTTGTGAAAAATATTTACAACAAGAGTTGTTGTAAATATTGGAGATATCATGAGATAATGAGTTCTCATGAGATAATGAGCTCTCATGAGATGATTGGTAGTCGTCCCCCTTTTCAAGGGGATGCGGTCAATCTCATCATTATCTCTACCCTAGTTAAAATGATTTAAATTGGGATTAATTGTGTTGATCTATCAATATAAATTAATTCAAATTTAATTAATTGTTGTTGTGTTTTTTACAACAACATCTTCGCCATTGAAAGAAACATAAATCAATCTTAACCATTGATTGTGTGTTGTCCATGGATTGAGATCCATGGACTCCCAAAACCCTCTATAAGAAGATGCACCCCTTGCTCTTAGAGAGACACGTTTACAACAACAACGAATGATCTCTTCCTCTCTCTCTACACGTCATGTGACTCTCTCCCTCTCTCTCTTATAGTCGTCCATCATAGAGCCATCGAGAGAGTCGCCATCGCTGCAACATCGTCGTTATGCTGCCGGAGTACTTACTCGTGGATCTCCATCTCCTTCGGTGCACCTCGCTCGTGAAGAAGACGGATCTCGTGTGACGAGATCAGGAGATTCGCCGCATGGATCATCAACTTGGATTGCGAGAAGGACGCGTCTCATCAACGCGCTCGCAAGCGTCTCCTCCGTTGGATCGGACTTGAGACAGGAGATCTCTTAGTTTAGAGACTCGATCGCAACCACGCTTCAAGAGGTAATCCTTATACCTATTGTGGTTTAGATGAAACGATCTGAGAAAGGTTCTTGGATCATGTGGTTTCATCACATTTATTTTTTTTAAATTCTGCTGCATCGAGCAACTAGTGTGACTAGTCGCTCCCGATCACATTCGATGCGATTCACACGCTTCCGTGATGTGCTTGAGGATCCTCCAACATCCTTCAATACATATGTAACAATAGGCATACTTGTGCACATAAAGTGAATAAAAACAAGTTGGACACTAACATATTTCAAAGGTGCATGGATGCAAAAACGATTTGTATTAGTGTAACATGGAGTTAGGGATTGAATTTGTATGTTTAAGGACATGTATTCTGATGCATGACCTTATCTACTAATGCACATACTTAGATAGGAACGACTATTTACTATATGGTTGTTGATAAGTGATGCAAGCTAAGGTACACTAGTGCATCTAGTAATTGTCACTTCTATGATGGCGTCTAAGTATGGATATTTTGAAGACTTTTGTACAAGTTCACTGATTTCTAATTTATCACAAACCGTTTGACTTGATAAACAAAAAAACCTGATTTTTATCTGATGTAATAGTCTAGCTTGATCAAGTAGTTAGAGACAAAATGAAGTATAAACAAAAGCTTTTATGATAAATTAGAACTCACTCAGAGAAATAGTAGCTGAGGACGACTGCCTTGACATGTAACAATGATAGGAGGGAACTGTCAAGACTTGCATCAATACTACGAGGATGTGGATTTTACAAGGAAAATCATTTTTAGAAAAAAAATTATTTGATCAACTTTTCTATCTTGTTTTATATTTACTTACCAATCGGTCTAATCACATTTTTTAAAAACATCGTGCATTTTAATTATAATAATTATTGTTATTATTGATAATTAAATTTATACATTATTATATTATTACATGGTTCTGATTTATAATAAAAAACTTATTTCATTACATTTATATTATATATGGGTTATGTTTAACAAAATCGTTACGTAGCATATGTATACACACACAAATACATCTTAATCATTAATAATAGAATCTGATGGCACAACTTTCCCACTTGAAGCACACTCATTGGGGAATAAAAAATTGAATTTTTATCAGTTTTGCCCCTCTGCGATATTCCAGTATCAGTTATGCCCATCTTTTTTTGGAATATCAGTTGTGCCCGCAACTTCTTGTCGTTCTATCACTTGTGCCCCTCACGTCAGTTGCCGTCCATCTCCAATGCAATCCGACAAAACTTTATGGACATATCGGAAATTAAACTTAAAAATATAGGATGAAAAGTCCATTATCTTCCTCCCCTTTCTCTTCATCCTCCCCACCCCCTGCTCATCCTCCTCCTCCTCCTCCTCCTCCAGAACCTCCTCCTCACGCCCCCGCACCTCCCCCTCCACCCAGAGCTCCTCCTCCCACCCTTGCACCTCCCCTTTGCCCGCGAACCTCCCTCTCCGTCCCCAGCTACTCCCACACCCCCCACACCTTCCCCTCCGCCCAGAGCTCCTCCTCATGCCCCCGCACCTCCCTCTCTGCCCCAGCTACTCTCGTCGCCGCTGCACATCCCCCTCCGTCTGGAGCTCCTCCTCCAGCCCCCGCACCTCCCCTCTGCCCCTGCACCTCCCCATCCACCTCGAGCTCCTCCACCCATACCCCCCCTCCGCCCCCGCACCTCCCCTCCGCCCCGGTACCTCCATTCCGCCCCCATACCGCCCTCTCCGCCACAGCTCCTCCCTTCGCCCCTGCATGTTCCCTTCCACCTCGAGCTCCTCCCCCGCACCTCCCTCTCTATGGAAGTCCATCACATACACCTTGCGCTCGCCTGTGGAGGCCTACGCAAGGACATAGCTGTAGGTGTAGTATAGGAGCTATGTAACACGAGGGATCGTATGTGCTCCTTCAAGCCTTCGCTGGTAATGTGCACGAGGAGGAGGAGCAATGGCCAGAGGAGGAAGGGGGCATATGAGGAAGGGGAGGGGAGGAGAAGGCTGTGGGCTGAAACATGGATCATTCAACATTTGTTTAGTTAAGCTTTTGATTAATTGCTTCATGAAAGTTCATCGAAAAATGCAATAAAATTCACCATTTGATCCACAATGAGTGATATATCCGTGAAAACAAAAAAATTTAATGATTTGATGGATGCATGAAGATGTAATTAAGAGAGAGAAATTATGAAGAGAAAGGAAGAAGGACAAATGGAGGAGGAGGAGGAAGAAGAAGTTTGGACATTTATACCCCTGTACCATAGTTTGAAAAAAACCATGGTTAAGTCAACTCATTGACGGTTAAATTAACAACAGAAGTGATAGAACGACAAGAAGTCAGGGACACAACTGATATTCCAAAAAAGAAGGGGCATAACTGATATTCGAATATCTCGGAAGGACCCAACTGATAAAAACCTAAAAAAATAACATAAATTTTCTCATTTTTCGATTTTTTTCTTATTTCTGAGACATCTGATCTCATTTCTTATTCACAACTATTCCAGGAATAACCATTCCCCTTCATTTTAGTAATGATTATTATATAAATGCATTCATATTACCTCACAGAAATTATCATTTATTCCACAATTTCAAATCAAGCAACATAAAAGAACTTATCTTATTCCATCTTTATCCCATCAACATAAAATGACGAGAACATAAAATAAGTCCTTCCTATAATTTATTTCATTTTCCTTGTTGTCCAAGCAATTTCATTTTCCTTATTGTCCAAGCAAATGAAGATGATAGAAACACGGATCCTAATCATTAATCGAGAAATGGGATATATATATATATATATATTTGTCTCAATAAAAAAGGTAAAAAGCACAAGTATATTTTACATTAAGCACACAAGGGCCAAGGAACCATCCCATCTCTCGTCGTGCCACAGACACCTCCCAGAGACCGATCTTCCCCATCTCTCTCGATTCCAAATCCCCACAAATCTCCACGTCTCCATATCCTCCTCCTCTCTCCTCCAATCACAATCTCCACGACGTCATCTCCAGATCTCCCAACCTCAAGCTCTTCAATACGTCCCGATCGTCCCCAACAGCTCGCGTATCGCAAGGGTAAGCTTCGATCTGCGGGCAGAGGTAAATCGGGGGATAGGGCGTTGGGGCAAGCGTTTGGATGCAGAAGGTCGGATCTTGCTGCGAAAAATCCGATTTTCGCACTTCTTCACAATGTGTTCGATTCTAGGGCTAGTTTTATTTCTTTTGCTGGCCGGATCTCGTGGCTTCGTATGGTTTGATTGATCGGAATAGGATTAAATGTGATGTCTTTCGGTGTTAATGGAGCTGCTGTTTAGGAAAAAATAGTTCTTTTTGTTGCCTTTGATGATTGTGGGTTGTTGAGTTGCCCAAGTTCAGGCCTTTTCGCGTTTGGATCGGCTGAGCGTATTGTGGTTGGGCTGTTCGCATCCGTGCTTCTTGTCGTGGAGCTTGCAGTGGATCGTATTGTGACTGCATCATTTTGCCGTAGTTTTGGCTGATACAAAAATGCTCAACTAGAATACCAGCTACAAATTGTTTGGCTGAAATGTCCAGCCAAGCCGTTCACAGATCAAACAAACAGAACAAAAATCATGGAATAGGAGTAGGGATGCTTGATGGAAGTGGAACGTTTATTGGTTAGTAAACGGGGAGACATGATTGTGGGATGCATACGATGATCTTGTATATTTGTGATAAGATTCTATTAGAGTTGTTTTTTTAATGAACATGGACTGCACTTATCTGATGGAACTATTCATTGAATTTTGTTTCCAAAAAACTTCAGCACTTGGGTTGAATTGATGGAGAATAAATGCAACTGGAATTGGTAGCTTTGTTTTATTTAGTGTTTATTGTCTTTTATGCATCTTAATCTGGTTCCTGAATGATCATATTTCCTTTTTTAAATCCAGTCTCGTTGAGATTTAGATACAATGGCAAAGATCGATGAGCCGCTGTACCCCATTGCAATTCTGATTGATGAACTGAAAAATGAAGACATACAGTTGCGGTTGAATTCCATCCGCAAACTTTCCACCATTTCCCGTGCTCTAGGTGAGGAAAGAACAAGGAGAGAGTTGATACCATTCCTCTGTGACAATAGTGACGACGACGATGAGGTTCTCCATGCCATGGCCGAACAGCTGGGTGTATTCATCACGTATGTAGGGGGAGTGGACCATGCTCATGTTTTGCTTCCTCCGTTGGAAACATTATGCACTGTGGAGGAAACTTGTGTTAGAGAAAAGGCTGTGGAGTCATTGTGCAGAATAGGATCTCAGATGAAAGAAAGTGATCTTGTGGATTGGTTTATTCCTTTAGTCAAGGTAAATCTGTTATTTACTCACTATTCTTAAATATGAGCATATTTTTAAAAGGGGTTTCTTGTGAAAAAGGGAAAAAATTCTATGTTCGTTCATTTGTACCAAAAGGGGTTCCGGGGTGAACACCTTCTGATGGTGGCCACTACGGATGCAAAATGGTTGGATATGGAAAATAAGTGTTAGCAAATCGCCATCCGTTGTTAAATACGAATACATATATTAACGGATACGAAAACTAGGTCACCATACTGTAATAAAATGGATACGAACGTAGATATACGCGTATTAGAAATGTTCTACAAATGAGCTTAGATATACATGTATTGGATGAATTATACATGATATAAATATCCTTAGGATTTTTACCTGTTGTGCCCCTTCGAGATATTGCAATATCAGTTATGCCCCTCCCTTTTTGGGAATATCAATTGTGCCCCTGACTTCTTGTCATTCTGTCACTTGTGCCCCTCCATTACTTGGAACGTCAATAAGCTGAACTTAACCATGTTTTAATCAAATCATGGTGTAGTTAAGAGGACATATCCGGAAGAAAAGTCCCCACCTCTTCCTCCGCCCCTTTGACCCCTCTGACCTCGACGCCTTCTACGCATGGGCCTCCGATGACGACGACAACACTCAAGTACAAGCTAGCAGGTACTTGACGTCGCAACCGAAAACCACATGTGGACCCTAGTCGTTGCTGGCCTCTTTCTCCCCCTCGACGTTCTCACCATCGCCTTCGTCACCTTCGCTGCTACATAGACGCTCCCACCATCCTCTGCCTTGCCGCCTCCGTCTCCATGACGGCCCACCCCGTGCTCGTTCGTATCCTCCTGCAGTGCAAGCTCCTCCACACACCCACGAGGAAGACGACCATGTCAGTGGCGCTCATCAATGGCACAGTCGTGTGAGCAATCTTCTTGGTGGGCGCCAGCCTATGGGTGGTGGGGCATGTCGGAGAAGGCACTGGAGGCCTAGGAAACGATTGAGGCCTCAACAATGGTGTTATGCTGGGTGGTGAGGCTGGGGGTAGAGGAGAGGGGGAGGCAGATGAGGGGGGAGTGATGCAGAAATGGATTCACGTGGTGATGAGAAATTAATTTGATTGTGGATTTTTGGTGGAGAAGAAATAGAGGGGATGAGAGGAGATAACTCGTCGGAAAAACAAGGGATTTTTGAAGAAGAAACGCAAGAACGCGTCAATGGAAAGATAGAGAGACGAGAGAGAGAGAGATAATGAGATAAACTCGATTTTCATATATTCTGAACCATTTTAAAACAATAGACCATCATCCCTTTATATAGGAGGGATGAGATTACAAAAATAGAAATTCAAATTCAAATTCAAAACTACTTATCCTAATTTGACTCTAACTAATTAAATTTGAAATTCAAACTGAAACCACCTAACTAATTAGAGATCACATGCGATCTCTTTTATTTAAATAAAATTGCCATGACTCGAATAAACGTAATTAACAGATAAAAAGATCAAGCCCTATATTTTAATTTTGTGCTGCATCAATTCTCCTCCGCTTGAAAAATTCGTCTCCCGACGAATTACTTTATCTTCGTTCTGACGGTGGAGAATTCCATCTGGATTGGTTGAGCAAAAATCCTCAATTTTGCTCCTTTTCCATGTTACGTTTGTAATCTCTTTCCACGAGGGGTATGACTGTGAATTTTCTACCCCTTCATTTGAAAGGATTTCATAGCATAACACATCCTTCAGTTGCCCCTTTTGATAAGAACTTTTGTAAGGGGGGCTTTTCCTGCAATTTTTCCCAATTAACCTCTCAACCCCAAATCTCGGGGATTTGATTTCCCACGCTAGGGTTCCTTTCTCCCACAGAAAGAGGCGGTGGCACCGAGATAGGATAAGCAGGTGTCGGCGGCGGCGGTCTTCACTAACGCCGCCTTCTCGTGCGTGAAGTAGGTGGGGACGAAGGTGGGATGCCACATGGTTATAGCGGCGTCAGGGAGGGCCTGAGCAGAAGTCACAGCCATGAGGGCGGTGCTTGTAGGAGTTCGCACGCCAACGAGGGGATCTCGTGATCGAGAGAAGGTGCGGGCGATGGCGAAGTCTTCGACTCCAAGGGCGGCATCGATCCGAGACGGGAGGCCACCGGCGGGGGCGAGCTGATATGTGAGGATGACAACAACATCGTGATGGAGGTCGACGTCAATGAAGGTGGCGCAGATGCAGAACCTGCTGGTGGTGCGGGCGTCGCGTGGAGCGGTGACGGTGGCTTCGACCTGCGATCTCGGCAATGGAACCATGGTGGCATCGACGGTGATGGTTTGGGGCAGGGGTTTGCGTCGCCGATGCTGACAATAGATAAGCACCATCTTGGATAGCAGTTTCAGCAGATGGTGATGAAGGAACCAACTTTGTTGTTGGTGCGACCTCATGGACAGTCCCTCCAACCGTAAACAACTCAAGGATTTCCAGATGTTCCTCCGTGTAATCTTCATCGAAAATTGGCCCCAAATCTCCATTTTTCTTATTTTTTTTTCATTCTGGACAGCAACTTCGATCGCAACCAGATCGACGAAATCCATTTCTTCACCCCTAGGATCTTCGTCGTAGATGGGTGCCAAGTCTTCCTTTTCTTCTTGTATTAATATTGTATCAAATAAATCTTCATTGGGACTGAAAATACCTTCATTTTCTTGGCTGAAATCGATTTGAACTGCAGGTACAACATGCTGATTTTTGTTGTCGACAGGCGAATCTTCATCGATTTGCGCGTCCAGACACTCTTCTTCTTTGAAACTTGATAGGAGGCGATACTTGAACTTCCTCGAGCGTGAACGTGAATGCGGATCATGAGATAAACGACTCAAATCATATTACATCTTCCAATACGCGACGGGATCGTCGAATCGTAGGAACGATTCGGTTGCCATGCTCTGATACCAAATGATGCAGAATTGAAATCGGCGACGGCGGGAAATAAAATATTTTTTATTATGGTGGAATTTCGGTGGAGAAAGAGAGGGGTTGAGAAGAAGAAACTCGTCGGAGAACGAGAGGTTGAGGGAGAAGAAGCGCGAAGACCGCGTAGGGAAGAAGAGAGAGACGGAGATAAAGATCTCAATTTTTCATAAACTTCAACTGTTGAACACAATGGACCCTCATCCCTTTATATAGGAGGGATGAGATTACAAAAATAGGAAAATAACTGATTATCCTAAATTGATTCTAACTAATTAAATTTGAAATTCAAACTGAAACCACTTAACTAATTAGAGATCACATGTGATCTCTTTTATTTAAATAAAATTGCTATGACTCGAATAAACGTAATTAATAGATAAAAAGATCAAGCCATATATTTTAATTTTGTGCTGCATCAGGGAGGCTGGGGGCTGAGGAGAGGGGAAGGCAGAGGAGGGGGGAGATTGGGGGCGGAGGAGGCGGGAGGCTGGGGACAGAGGAGAGGGGGAGGCAGAGGAGGGGGAGGTTGGGGCAGAGGGGTGACATGGCAGATGAGGCGAGAGGTTGGGGGCAGAGGAGAGGGGAAGGCGGAGGAGGAGGTCGTCCTGGGGACGAGAGGAGGAGGTTGCCCTGGGGAGGTGGAGGAGGGGAGGGAGGAGGGAGAGGGTGAGGATGGTCAAGAAAGACCTCTCACACTCTTTTCTTTAATTTATTTCTGCTTGTGTCCCTAAAGTTAACGTTCGTTTGCGTTGGGGATAAACGACAACTAACCCGAGGGACACAAGTGATAGAATAGTAAGAAGTTGGGGGCATAACTGATATTCCCAAAACGAGAAGAGCATAACTGATATTGCAATATCTCGGAAGGGCACAACTAATAAAAACCCATATACATAAGGTATTTTATTTATTTTATAAAATCACATATAATGAGAATAAATATCAACTATATTTATATATGAAAATGGATATACGAATATGGATATGGAATTTTTTGAATATTAATATGATCCACTTTAAAATAGATATTGAATGGATGTCAAAACATGTATAAAATGGATATAATGGCCGATTAAATATTGATACATTTATATCCATTTGCTTCCCTGTAACGACACCTTTTCCTTTCAGAAGGAAAGAAAAACGCCTTTTTTCCTTCCAAAAGAACAAAAAAAAACTATGCATTACTTGACTTGTATAGATGGGCACATCTTAAATGTTTCTTTAAGATAGTTAACTCTTAGTTGGATGTAAGATGTTATGAAAGGAGGCTAACTCTTCAGCGGATGTAAGGTGTTACGGAAGGATGCCATTCACTTGTCCACCACACTTCCATTGGTTATCACAACTGCCTCCATTGTTTCATTCCTGCCCGGAAGTTCACCTTGGTCGACTGTTGAAAGCTATAGAGTACTACTTTTAAGTGCATCTGCCATGTAATAAGATACTCTGCATATTTATTCTAATTTTTTGACCAAATAGATGCAGCTCTATTTTTTTACCAATCATTTGCATTCACCCTTCATTTGCTCTATAAATTCGCAATTGCTGTTTACACAATCATACAAGCGATGAAAAAACACATAGCTTTCATAACAACACTTTTACCTATTTAAATTTCTTTGGATATCTAGGTCCCAATTCTTCAATGTTGTTAGCGTGATTTTTTTTGTTTTTTATTTGATTTTCAGAGATTATCAGCGGGGGAATGGTTCACTGCCAGAGTTTCTTCATCTGGACTATTTCACATTCCATACCCCAGTGCACCAGATGCATTGAAGGCTGAGTTGAGGGCAATATACACACAGTTATGTCAAGATGACATGCCTATGGTCAGAAGGTCAGCTGCAACTAACCTGGGGAAATTTGCTGCCACTGTTGAACCAAACCATTTAAAGACAGAAATTTTATCAATGTTCCAGGATCTCACTCGTGACGGTGAGTTACTCGAAAGTTATACTTGTTCAACATTATTTATATGCGTTTTATTACTTCTCTCCCAACCGCCAACTTTATTTAAAATCTTTGTTTTGCTTATGAAAGAATAGATTTGAGTTGACATGCCCGTACTGCAATCTAGTTAATTTTCCGCTTGCATAGATATAGTCATCAATTTGTATGTTTTCATTATTGGCAACAGCATTTTTGGGCTATCATCTTCTATGACCATTTAGACAGGCTCTTTTAGCAAATTGAAATACATAATGATCAATGCACTAAGAATGATAATTTGCTGAAGATATACAAAATAGTTAATACTGATTTTTGAACTATATCTTCTTGCCATAACCTTTGCATGTCAACCTCTGTTAAATTCCGCCTGTCAACGTTTAATGTCTCAATCCACTTGAAGGATGTGTGTCTATCGACTTTCTTTCTAAGTTAGGCTCTTAACATTGCTTTTGAGCGATGGTCATTTAGCAATTTTCACTTAGGCTGTTGTCTACCGCTTAAGGGGTTTGCAGAATGTATCTTAGTCTCATTAGTATGCAGTGCCTTAAGGTTGGCATCCTTGTAGATTTTAAAAATGAATTGCTCACTTAGACCGCTCAATATTGGAAAAGTAATTGCTAAATGAAAGGCTCCTTAATCTGCCTAATAAGATACATACCTGCACTTCACGACGTGAGTATTTTTAAGTGTAAAGTGTGAAATTAAGAGGTAAGAATATGAGAACATATTTTTGGGAACATGTGAAGTATGGTGGTAGTGCAATGTACCCACTTAAATGGTCTGGTGGTAGTGCATTGTGCCTACCACCCAAAAGATCGGGGTTCAAATCCCCCTTATGGGGGTTGCGTTAGGTAGTCGACATCCATCATAAAAAATAGCTGAATCTTTCAACATGGATTTGCACAAGAATCCATGTAACCGACCCTACTTATAGTAGGAGAAGACTTCACCATTTTTTATGTGATGGTGGAACATATTGCGAAGAAACTTTGCCGATCTGGAAGATACATCTTCTAAATATTATGCTTCATTTGCATGACTTAGAAGATAACACTATCTACCATAAGTAGCAGACCTAGAATCAAAATAAGAGCAAACAAAAGAACAAGGTTCAAAAAGTCGGGATGCGGTATTCGTTCGGTCAGGCGGTCTGAAGCGAGTAAGCGGGCAGGCGGAAGTATATGCGAAAGTATATGCGGATTATGCGGTTTCTATTATTTTAATAAAAATAATTAAAAATATAATAACAAATTCAAATATTAGAAATTTATGTTCCCAAAAACATAACATGTAAGCAATATGAAGTGAAGATTTTTTTGTACGATGCAATTTCAACCAAAGGTCCAACAAATCTACATATTCTTGTTGTTATTCATCTCTACTTCCTTGTTATTTATCATCTTTGTACCTTGTATATGATAATTAAGAACCACTAGCATATCTCAAAAAATCTACACTACTCTTTTGTTGATTATTCTCACAGAAACCACTAACATATCAGTATTTTTTAATCAAAAAGTAGCATATTAGTATATCATCACATCTCTTGTTGATTATTCTTGAGAAAAGAAAATTATTACCCATTAAAAAATAGATTTGATAACTATAATGCGAGAGGCATTGGGTTTGCTTTGGGGGTTTAAGGAAAATAAAGCTATCATTTTTTCAGGATGGGGGTTCTAATACAAAGGTGGCCACATATGCGGCCACATATGCGGAATACTCGAGCCGCATATACCCTCTGAGCGTATATTGACCGCATATTGAAACTCGGTGTGTTAGGGGGCCCGAGTACGCATATGCGGCTGCATGGGCCGCCTTTCTGAACACTACAAAAGAATGAAAGTTCAAATATAGAAGGGAAATGAGACAAAAATTTAATTATAAAAAGATACTTGTATTTTTCATATAAGTATCGGTCCCACCATGGTTGGCCTTCATTAAATTTTTGACATCTTAAGATTTTTTTCTTAAAATTACCTTGTTAGGAAAAAAATTAGTAAGGGTTCAGATACATAAGGGAAGGGGAATTTAATTTAGTTGTAAAAAATGTATACGTTCTTTTATTCAGTGGTGGCCCAACCATAGTTGGTGATCATTAAATTCATGATGTTTCAAGATATTTTTTTAAAATTTGCGCATTAGATAAGATCAAAGAAAAAATAATTATAGATGTCAAGAGCTTGGAGCAATACATTTGACTAAATTTTTATATAATATAAAAAAGGCTTAGAATTTTATTAGATTTTTGTTCTTTCTCAAGACTGATATAGCTGCAAGACGATTCTTGGAAACAAACCAAATTACCTCGTCAGTTCAAGTTATAATAACATTTATGCATTATGCATTTGGCTAAAGTTTTTCATCATTGCCTCGTTTAGGGTTTTTTTTCGCTATTTGTCATAGAGGCGCACGAAAGGAGAGGGTGGCGAAGGCAAACCTTCCTATATAGGGTTTCTCGACTAAGGGAACTGCAGAGACACATGGAATTCGCATGTCCAAAATTACAACAGATGATGGGATGAAGGCATAAGGTGTTTTGACATAGTGATGTGTGCAATGTAAGGCTAACAAAATGCAAGGGGAAATTCACGTGGTAAAGGATGGGATCAAAATCCAACTTTAGAATTATTGCAGATAATAGATTATTAATAAATTCCCGAAGTTAGCTACATTTACAATAGAAAATACGTACTTTATAAAATTAAGAATTAGCTATAGTTTTACAATGAATAATATTCATCGTATATGCATCTATATATATAGCAACATATGATTTTAAAATTATTCGTTTCTCTACGCCAATTTATTATTGTGTTCTTACATTGTTTCCATATAAATCCATATTGTACAAAAATCTTAAACATTGGAATTAGTGGATAAAACCATGTCCCATTCAAATGTAGAGTAATCTATATTGGGATGCCACCCTTTTTTCGTTCAAAAAAATGTAGAGTAATCTCGTGTGTCTATAAGCACATATTTGTTCATGTAAAGGTTCACATGCACAGTAAGATACATATCGAGGTCTCTTTTCGATCACCGGCAATAGATCATATGCTTCAATTATATGCATGTGATCCATCGTTAGTGTCAATATCATTGCATATACACACATACATATGTTTACAATCCATTACTAAGGAGGGCGACAGTTGCCTATGTCTTGGCCCTTGGCAATATGAGCCATCTCCTACATGGGCTTACCGTTGGTATATCTCCTACTTCGCTTCTCAGGAGTTCGTCCCTCAAAAGTCAAACAGGCACCGCAGTTGCACGGGAAACTACACACATGTCGTGGCACTCAGCACGACATAGGGCTCTCTGGCTCCCGGCATCGTCCATGCTCATTCTCGTCATCACCTGCACATCCTCGTCTATGGTGCCTACGATTAGCCTATACCAGTTGAGCATTGTGGAGTGCAGGCACCGACACAAAAGTTGTCCGCATCCTATGCATGAGCTTCAACATACTCATGCACCCTGTCGGTGTTATGGTTGCGAAGCATGATCGAAAGTCACGTTACCTTTAACGTATGTAGTCAAATCATGGTGACGACAAGGTGTTAGTACCAGCATGGTGTCGAGTGGGCACATACAACGACATGAGGATGGTGAGGCACTGGCTCTGCCGGTTGATGGAGACCCATTCCCGAACGGAGCACCACACTGTAGAGCTGGTGCACTGGCGTCTTGTCGTACTCACCATGCTCCACCCAGGAGAGCCATCCGTGACATGATTTTTTGAAAGAAAAAACAGGTGGACCCCCCATATTTGTGAAGGTCACCGCCAAGGTATATTAATTAAAAGCATGGCCTCAAATTTCAGCGAAATTCGGTCGAATATCGATATCCAGTCGAAACCGAAATGACCGAAATATGGGGGTCCTAGTACAAAAAATGACCGAAATGATCAAAATTTCGGTCGTAATTCCACCGAAATTCCATCGAAATATGTTTTGGTCGGTACCGAAATAGTGACCGAAACCGACATTTAAGGCCTTGATTAAAAGTAAGATAAAGTACAATATCAGACCCTAATGCAAGACCCACGAGTTGTACAACGCATTACAATGAGCCACATCATTCTCAAAGTAAAACCTCTGATTGTTGAAGATCAAGTCATTCCGTCCCAACCATATGGCCCATATCGAGCAATCATCTGTAGAGTTATCGCCGATGGACTCGATGGACGTCCATAAATCCGAAGACCCTTCGCTCGCCACCCAAGCTAGGTTCACTTCCCTCCAGACCTTTTTAGATTCTGGGCACTTGAAGAATAAATGATCTGAATCTTCCACCGCTTCCTTGCATCTATCACATTATGTGTCTGGCATTCCGAGTAGTCGTCCCCTCCTAGCTTTATCACAAAGACGACCCTGTCTCATGCACCAAAGGAAAATATTCATTCTATTCGGGATCCTTGCCGCCCAAACAATGTTGCACATTATTAAAATAAGCAATATTTTAATAATATTCACTCTATTCGGGATCCTTGTCCTTGCCATCCATGACATGATGCACGATATTAAAATAAGCAACGCATGATCACCTGTGATGATTATCATATATAGTGTATGTTGTCTATATTTTGAATACACAGGTCGCTTCTCTCTATTATAATACTAAAAGAAGCATCTAACAGATTAAAAAAAACGCAAATCAGGTTTAGAACATCCCAGCTTCGGTGCCAAAACATCATGCATTCCCATAAAGGAAACATAATCAAATCTGAGAAAGAGACAGAATAGAAATCAAAGCTGACAGACCCAATTAAAAATTGATAAGGACGAGGGGGGGTGGGGGGGCAAGATCACGCTTCTGTTGCGAGGGAGGGAGAGAGAGGAGGGGGAAACATCGATGAACATATTGGAGAAACAACATCCGTCAGAAGAAGAGGGAACAAACATGCACATGAGATGGAGATGGTTCCACGTGTCCTAAAATTGGGTGAAAACCCAGCTTTAGTATATGTAATAGATAATATTCACCCTCTTAGATGTTCAGGGAGATGAAGTTGGATAGCTTGGTGTGGGAACTTTTGTGAACTTGTGGGAAGTTTTGCTTTTCTGATTTTTGTAAACTTTTAGCGGGAAATCCTGTTGCTTATATAATTCACTCTAGTTTATATTAAGTTGGAGCAAACTGTTATACTTCAGTCTTTTTTACATTAAATCCATTAAAAGCTTGAGACATTACAAAAAGTTAAAATAATCAAAGAAAGAAGTGAGCGAAGAGAAGGCCATAGTTTAGCTCCACAAAGCTTTATGTTAAAGATAGAACTTTAAAGGGATTTTTACATCCATAACCTTATATAATTTCATATTTATGTACATGACTCATAATAATTGTGAATTACACCCATAACCCTCCTAAATAGTTGTAAACTCTTAGATGTCATGACCTTGAGTTAAATCTCATCCATTTTCTCTGTCAACTTCTACGGAAAATGTCAAATGTAGACAATTTCGTCCCTCAAAAATTCATTTTTTTACAAAACAAGAAAACTCTCTTACCAACTCCAAATAAAAAAATAAATAAAAGGATATTTACCCAGCAGACCCTGAAATCTTTCGAAATTACCTCTACGACCTTTGAAACATCATAATTCCTCCCACGACCCTGTAATCTTGCTAACCCTAACCCTACAGACCCTGTGGTTAACTCCCGTTCATTTATCCGTTAAAGTTAACCCGATTCTGTTATGTTCATTTATATTATACCCAATTTGTTTATCAAATTTACATTTAATGCCACTCATCATCCCATCCCAAAGGAGTTGATCCCCTCCCCCGCTAGCGCCACCCCCCCGCGAACAGCTCCTCCATCGTTCTCCCCTCCGGCCGACGAACAGCTCCCCGCCGACGAGCCCCGTGCCCAGCACCCTCCCCCCTCCCCGGTGCGCCGCTGCAACCACCACCCCCTCCGCTCCCACCCAGATCGACCCCCCTCCCGCCGCTGCACCCTCCCCCCTCCCCGGCGCACCGCTGCACCCCACCCCCTCCGCCCCCACCGCCCAGATCGACCCCCTCCCGCCGCTGCACCCTCCCCCCTCCTCGGCGCGCCGCTGCACCCCACCCCCTCCGCCCCCACCGCCCAGATCGACCCCCTCCCGCCGCTGCACCCTCCCCCCTCCCCGGCGCGCCGCTGCACTCCACCCCCTCCCCCCCACCGCCCAGATCGACCCCCCTCCCGCCGCTGCACCCTCCCCCCTCCCCGGCGCGCCGCTGCACCCCACCCCCTCCGCCCCCACCGCCCAGATCGACCCCCCTCCCGCCGCTGCACCCTCCCCCCTCCTCGGCGCGTCGCTGCACCCAGGCCGACGAACTGCTCCCAGGCCGAGAAATGCCCTCGAAGTTGCTGTGTTTTCAGGTTCTGTCTCAGTGGTGGATTGGGGAAGGGAAGGGAAGATGAAGAAGATGATAGAAGAAGGAACATGGATGAGAGAAAAAAATCCAACCGTTAGATTTTATATGGTTTGATTAACTCAGTTTTAACCTACCCGAGTTAACTCAAGATTTGTCAATTTAACGGCAGGGTTCGTGGGGTAAGACGGAGCAAGATTACGGGGTCGTGGGAGGAATTATGATGTTTCAAAGGTCGTAGAGGTAATTTCGAAAGATTTCAGGGTCTGCTGGGTAAATATCCCATAAATAAAAGGAAGCAAGGTTTTAAATCTCGATTTCGTTTCGAGATGGCAAAAAAATGAAAAAAATTTCATCGAAATTTCGACGAAATTTCTCCAATTTCAGCCAAAATCGGCCTAGATTTGTGAAGGGTCCATATCGAGATTTCGATTTCGGTTTCGATGGAGTGTCGAAACCGAAATTTGAAACGCTGAAAGGAAGTGAGCTTCGTTGCCAACAAGGATCCGAGCCCGAGTGAGGGCAGTGGATGGGCGGCCCGATAGAGCGGCGACAGTCGTGCCGCAACTGGGCGGTGAAGACTGCTGGCTCTCGTAGATTGACGGCAGCTGCGTTGTGGAAGAGGTGGTGCAGTGCAAGGGAGCAACACTAGATTATATTGGGAGTCATGCAAGATCATATTCTTCGGACGAATATCACCATTTCAGTTTCCTTCCTACTGAAAGGGCAACTAACATATCATGGCAGCATCTGAGTGCTTCATGACTACTAAATTTCTCATTTCGAACCAAGTTGGAGATAGTTTCTCCAACAGGGAAGGTAACAAGAATAGGGGTTCTCTAAAAAAACAAAAATAGGGGGTTCCACACCAAGGGTGACCGCAGTCCCACTGGAGCTTGGTTTATTGCACTCTCCAGGGTGAATAACCCTGCCTGAAGCAACCAATTGAGGAAGATACTGATTGGAAAGGCCTTTCTGTTTCCTCATGTTAAACTTTAGTCTCCTCTGCACCTGGTACCACAAGGTCATGTCTTCCCATGCTGGATCCAACTGAGAATGGCTGGCCCCAATGTAAAGCATCAATGACACCCCAGGTTCTTCTATAGTTGAAGAGCTATAGGTTGGAATCTTCCTTGTGCTTAACACTTGATTGATATGGAAACCTTGGTGGCAAATTTCGTTATGTATCTACAAAAGCGATCCCTCCTTTAATTTCAATGTCCGTATTTCAAATCTTGCAAGTTCCTCATGCACTTCAACTATCTCAGGAGAAGCAGAGCATTATTGAAACTCTGCCATTTCGCATTTGCATTACTACCATTAACATGCGGATCAACCAATTCCCGTTTGGTCCGCCGACTCTGGAGATGGCTACCATGTTCACTAGCCAAATCCTCCATACTATGTTTTGGGGATTTACAGAATTGGATCATACAGTAAAATGTTGCAAGGAGCAGCTGCAATGTTCCGATGTCACCCCAATTAGTATTTCCCTGTTTATTCCATACCCGATTAACCGAAGAAACTATGACACGAGCACGATCTTTCATCCGTTCTGCTGCACTAACATACACATTATTGGCATCAAAGTCAAGCTTGTTCACATCACCCTCTACTTTCACCACCTCACCATATTGAGAATTGACAACAATACAGAAGCACAATCTGAATTGCGGAGAACTGTACTGGATCTGCTTAGATCGCCTTATAGTAATACTCGCAGAGCAATGGATAGGGCTTCTTCAAGGACACACAAAGATGAATGTTGGTTGTTCCGTATTGAGATCATGCTCTTCATGCGGGAACCCGATCACGAGTAGTCAGGGCTGGCCCACGCTGACACGGCTCGGGAGTCCTGGGTTGGACATGAATCACACACTGCGTTGGGCGTCCCTGTCAGAGATGTCAAGCCCGAGGGGTTTAAGGGTTGTTGGGAATTGAGGTATTGTGCGGTGTTATTGGATGCAGAGGGGGAAGGTGTTCTTAGGGGCAGGAGGGGAGGGTGTGTGTGCAGAGGAAGGGGTCGGTGAGGGAAGGTGTTCGGAGGGACTCGAGGGGAGGGGGTGTGGGCGGAGGAAGGAACAGAGGGGGATGTGGTGGTTGTAGGGGCTATAGGTGGAGGGGGTTGAATGAAGATGATGGGAGAGGAGAAGGAAGAGGGAGGGGATTGGGTCTTTCTTTTGCTTTCTTTTTTTAGTTTATTAATAGTCGTTGGATTGAACATATGTTAGGTTAACTTAATGGTCTTGTTGAGCTAACAGACTAAACTAACATAGGGTTATGGGTGTAAGACCGGGCAATTATTCAAGGTTTGTGGAAAGGATTGAAATGAAAGAGATGCATTCACCGTAGCCCTAGAGCTCTTTTATATATGAGAAAAGCTCTAAGGGTGTGTGTGCAGAGGAAGGGGTGGGTGAGGGAAGGTGTTCGGAGGGACTCAAGGGGAGGGGGTGTGGGCGGAGGAAGGAACAAAGGGGGATGTGGTGGTTGTAGGGGCTAGAGGTGGAGGGGGTTGAATGAAGATGATGGGAGAGAAGGAAGAGGGAGGGGATTGGGTCCTTTTTTTCTTTCTTTTTTTAGTTTATTAACAGTCGTTGGATTGAACATATGTTAGGTTAACTTAATGGTCTTGTTGAGCTAACAGACTAAACTAACATAGGGTTATGGGTGTAAGACCGGGCAATTATTCAAGGTTTGTAGAAAGGATTGAAATGAAAGAGATGCATTCACCGTAGCCCTAGAGATCTCTTATATATGAGAAAAGCTCTAAGGGAAAATTACATAAAAGAGTCAAAAGAAATAACAAATTACAAGATAACAATAAAGAGATATAAACATCTCAACACTCCCCCTCAAGCTGGAGCATATATATCTACCATGCTTAGCTTGGAACAACAACAGTGAAAGGGCCCCTTTGCAAGAGCTTTGGTAAATATGTCGGCAATCTGATTGCTTAAGGCAACATGAGATGTGGATATAAACCCCTTTTGAATCAAATCGCGGGTGTATTGACAGTCAACCTCAATGTGCTTTGTTCTTTCATGGAAAACTGGATTATTAGCTATGAATAGAGCTATAGGAGGAAGAGACACCTCAATAGTTAGGTCAGTTAGAACAGACTTGACCCACATCATATCTGTGCTTCCTTGGTTCATGGCCCTATACTCTGATTCAGCGCTGGATTTGGCCACAATTGTATGTTTCTTACTCTTCCATGAAACTAATGAGCTGCGCGCAAACACAATGAAGCCTGGATAGACTTCCTGTCCTTGGGACACCCAACATAATCTATATCCGCACATCCTGAAATTGCAAGAGACGTGTCTCTCCTGAATAGAAGCCCTGCACCTGGAGAAGACATGAGATACCTCAGGATCATGTTGAATGCATCAATGTGAGCCTGCTTAGGCTGTTCCATAAACTGGTTGACCTTGCTTACAACAAATGGTATATTAAGTCTGGTAATAGTGACATACAATAGCTTCCCTACCAGCTCTCTGCAACGTCTCTTATCCACCTCCGTAGAGTCATCATCATATAGCCCAGCGTTGGGATCGATTGGAGTAGTAGCAAGTCTACATCCTGTCATGCCCGTCTCAGATAGAAGATCAATGCCGTATTTTCTTTGCGTCATTACCATTCCCTGCTGATTTCTTGCAAATTCTAGGCCAAGAAAATACCACAACTTGCCATGATCCTTGGTCACAAACTGTTGTCCAAGGAAATCCTTAACTTCCTGAATACCCTGGTCATCATTGCCTGCAACAATAATATGATCCACATAGACCAAAATAGCAACAGTACCTCGCTGAGTTCTTTTAACAAAAAGAGAATGATTTGCAATAGATCTGACAAAACTCTGTTGTTCAATCAATTCTGAGAGCTTCTGGAACCAAGCCCTCGGGCTCTGCTTAAGGCCATATATGGCCTTGTGGAGCTTACACACCATACTGGATTCCCCCCGGTAGCAAACCCTAGTGGCTGCTGCATATATACTTCTTCCTGCAAATCCCTATACAAGAAAGCATTCTTGACTTCTAATTGGAAAAGTGATCAGTCCTGTACCACCGGTCCACCACAACAACAATAAGAATGTGTAGTGTAGAGTGACGTGCCACGAGAGAAAAGGTGCCTGATAATCCATCCCATAGGTTAGGGTGGACCTGCGAGCAACCAACTTGGCCTTGTATCTATCCACAAAGCCATCTACACGGTGTTTTATGGTAAAAACCTGCCAACAATAGAAGCACATGGGTGAGCGGAGACCATGGCCTCAAATTTCAGCGAAATTCGGTCGAATTTCTGTCGAATATCGATATCCAGTCGAAATCGAAATTCGACCGAAATGACCGAAATGACCGAAATATGGGGGTCCTAGTATAAAAAATGACCGAAATGACCGAAATTTCAGTCGAAATTCCACCGAAATTCCATCGAAATTCTGTTTTGGTCGATACCGAAATGGTGACCGAAACCGGCATTTAGGGCCTTGGCGGAGACGACACTCTACGTACCACAAGATCGTAAAGCAGCCATATCCTCTTCCGTAGCTAGACGCCACGGACCACTCTGCAAAGCCTCATGATAGGATCGCGGTATCTGCACCGCTGATAAGGCAACAACAAACCTCTGAAAGTCCCCAGAGAGCTGTGCCAGGGAAAGATGAGAAGAAAGAGGATGCATAATGCATGCACGCCTCTTCCTACGTAGAGCAATAGGCTCATCCAAGTCCACAGTATCCTCAGAAGGAGCATCATCTATGACATCATGCACCTCAATCTGCATACCCAAATCACCAATGCCATTAGTGGAACTCAAATGCTCAGAACATACCTTGGGTGTGCTGGATGATGGAGGCACATGAGCACGAGGTTGGTGCTAGTAAACATGCGGAAAGAAAGTATGCGTGACAAGAGATGGAGGAGATGGTGGAGGTGGCGGTGGAGGAGAGGACGATGGTGGTAGTGTTGTCGTACTATCACCTGGAGTAAGTGAAATTGGTGGTAGAAACATATAAACCTTTTCTCCACTTTCTGAAGGAATGAGCTTGCCACTTGTAGGAGGAAATATATAATGGATTCAAAGAAGTGACATATGCACTAACATAGCACCTTCGTCGAGCATGGTCAAAGCAACGATACTCCTTTTGGGTCTTGGAATACCCAACAAACACACACTTGACCGCTCTAAGAGAGAGCTTGTCAAGACATGGAGGCATCTAATGAACAAAAGCAACATATCCAAAAACACGAGGCGTGAGAGAAAAGATCCGTCTCGGGAAATGCAATCGAGAACGGGATCTTTTCACTCAGAACTGATGAAGGCATACGATTCACCAAATAACACGCAGTGAGAACCGTGTCCCTCCAATAAGAATGGGGAGCACGGCTCTGAATCAGAAGAGTCCTGGTATGGCGCTCTTGAGGGTGGTGCTATCTGCCATGCCAGTGTACTACTCCTCCAAGAGGCTCATGCCTGCGGGCATTAGGAGGAGATTGGAGGATCTGATGAGGCGGTTCTTGTGGGGCAGGAACGGGCAGGGCCCTAGGATGCACCTGGTTAGCTGGGACGAAATCACTTTGCGGAAGTGCGAGGGCGGGCTTGTGATCTGTCGACTGGGCGAGCTGAATGAGGCGCTGTTGATGAAGTGGGTGTCCAGAATATGGGGGAATGGGGAGGACCTTTGCTGCAGTCTCCTTAGACGGATCTACAGGGTCGAAGGGGCGGCGCCTGAGGGGGTTGCAGCGGTTGGTGCGCTTGGGCGGAGACCCTTTCCCTTATGGAATGTCATCCAGTCGTTCTCTCTCAATTTTCGGACGCTGTTTAGGCCTGTTCTGGGGGATGGGCTTCGCTTCGTCTTCTGGAGGGACGACTGGACAGACGGGGGAGCGCTATCCTTGCGCTTCCCTCGTCTCTTTGCTTTGGCGGCGGACCAAGATGTTAGTGTTGCTTCTTGCTGGGTGGATGGGAATTGGATGTCGGCTTTCCGTTCGAACTTCTCCGACCAATGCCTGGAGGAGTTCATGCAGTTGCTCGACGCGCTTCGGGATGCTTCGGGGCCCTCCATGGGTCGTGACTACTGGATTTGGCGTGGAGGTTCCTTCTCTGTGAAGAGGGCTTACTCGGCGATCTGCATGCCCCCTCCCTCTCTTTCGACGAAGTTGGTTAGAGATTGCGCTTTCTTATGGGGGATGGGTTTTCCGGTGAAGGTTGCTTTCTTCTTTTGGTTGTTAAGGAGGAAGAGACCGATGATGCGAGACCGTTGTGCTAGATTACTCTAGGCGGTCTCTAACGGTGCCTGCTGTGCGTTAGGGGGATGAGACTCCGGAGCATCTCTTCTTTTCCTGCCCGTTTACTTGTTTGGGCAGACCAGGACCTGGGATGGGTAGGTACGACGGATGTTGAGGATTTCTGCAGAGAGTTGACCGCGACCAAGCATCGACCGAGGTTGGAGCTGCTGCGGCCACTGGCGTTGATCTGGTCTATCTGGCTGGATAGGAATGAGCTGTTATTTTCTAGTCATAGATTTTACAAGGAGAACGTCTGTATCAGTGCATTGGGTGTATTGCGCTCGTGGCTTGCCTAGAGCGCGCTTTTTTTGTACTTCTTATTCTTTTTCATTCTTAGTTTTTAATATACGTATGGGGTGAACACCTAAGGGTGCGTTTGGTTCGCGGGTAAACTGGGGGAGGTTAACCCACCCCAAGGGTTGCTAACCTGAGGGGTAACCTGATTTGCAGTTTCTGTGTTTGGAAAGAGGGTTTAACTGTTGAAAGTGTTTGCATGTGATGTGACTTTTACTGGAGTTTGGGGTAATGATTGGATTTTGATTGTTTGTAGTTAGTGGGGTTGTTGGTGGATTATTGGCTTTTTAAATATTTTAACTTTTGCAAGTTGTACCCTTGTTATTCATGGTAATATGAACAAAGATTATGTGCATCCGATAGTTGCATTGCCATATTCACCCCCTAATTTTTCTCGAACTTGCCGAAATCGAGCATCGATGCGAAGAACTAGGTGGTCGACCGGACGCTTATTTTGGCTTTTAACAAAAAAGCCCCGACAATTTCCTTTCGGTGTGAATTGGAAAATTTCCCTCAACTTCCATTGTATGATTTTTTTGTGTCGTTTCTATGCCTCTGTCGGCAAATGAAATTGGCAACGTGGTTTTTCTGCTCAATTTTATCTTTTGTTTTGTTTTTTATCTATGTAAAGCATTAATCCAGAATTCAATCTAAATCTCCAAAAAAAAACAAAAGGAAATTTTGTGAGTGGAGATTGCACCCACGTCTAAATCTGTCATTAGGAAAGACATTCTCATTTACGATTAAATTTTCGGAAGCCATTGTTAGCCTTCGAAGATAAAATAGATCTTCGGATATGACAAGAAATGTTTCCATTGCAACTAAGCACAGAATAATAAGAACATGGGTAGATGGAAACGTATCAACATCCAAAATACATAGTCAAAACGATTCAATGTCCAACATCCGTGAACATAGACGTAGCAATGTCCATAACAAAGTTAAAATGCTGGGTTTGGATAATTATACGAGCTCTTGCACTTTAGTCTTGTTGTTGCAGACGTCGTAGCCTGTCGTTGTACATCGCATGTGCGATGCGATCTCAATGTTGCTCACCCAGTCGCATTTCCGTGCGCGTCACTCTAACCTCAACGTTAGGTTCAACATCTAATTCTGGAGGTTCTGGCACCAAATCATTTTCTACCCGGTCAAACCACTTGTCCGAACCATACAATTTAATGAAATTATGAATTATTGCAGTGGCCGTAACTACATTCCTTTGCGTCTTAAAAGCGTATGTAGGCATACAAGACAGACAACGGAACCTCTTCTTCCATACTCCGAAGGTCCTCTCTACGTCACTGCGCAGCTTCGAGTGCATATGATTAAACAAGTGTTTGTGGGAGATGTACCGCTCAGCTTTGTCCAGGACCCTCCACTCCGGCAGATGATACGTGATGCCGCGATATGGCGCCAAAAAAGAGTCCGTGTTCGTATACCCGTAGTCCACAAGATATCTGCTTCCCTCCGGTACGATGAAGCCTCCCCGGTCAATTACGTCCCGCAACATAGACATATCTGAGGCGGATCCCTCCCAACCAACAAGGATGTAAGTAAACAGATAGTCAAACGATGTCGTTGCCATTACATTCTGTGAGATGACCTGCTTCCTGTTACGGTAGGCAGCCTCTATACCTGTTGAGACAGTTGCCTTAATGTGAGTCCCATCGATAGCACCGATAACTCCCTGTAGATAAGGAGTTTATATTAGACACATAAACAATGGTCAATGAATGATATCATTGGGGGCACAACGACTATACCTGGAAGTAAGGAGCATAACGAGGATCGGACGATATACGTTGAGGGATCTCTGTGGTGGGAAGCCGAATTAGCTGATCCTCCAACTGCAGAATCTTTTAAGTACCCTATGGATGTGCCATGATATAGTGGGCCCAGAGTGCTGGAACCATTCTTGAAGCACTCGGTTCGGCTGCGTATGTCCAAATGCAAACAAGAACATACAAACTTGTTCGACGGTATCCATGTTGCGCGTGCTAGTTAAGCATGCTCGTTGCTCAAGCAGCTGTACGAACTTCATCAAAGTTGCAGGGCTCCATTCGGAAGCATCTATAAGACCGCTTGACATGGCCCAACATCATATCTTCAATCCACGCACATCATGTCCAAGGTCTCATATTGAGAGGAACGGGCACTCGAGACGGCCCACCATTGCGTGCTGTCACGAAGTATATATATAACGCCAACGCGTATGACAACTCTGTTGCCTCAGTGAGAATCTCCTCGAACGGATTGTAAAGCTGATCATCCATCTAAAAAAACAGGTGTAATTGTCACGTATCGCATTAAATTTAAATGAAAACTAGTCTGCAAGTAGCAAGTATGAATATGAAGAGAAAAGGCAAACACACATATCAATGATGATAACAACATACACGAGTTCAACGATGAAAAACAAATAACAACTAGCTAAACGTCTACCAGTACGGCGTATTATACAAATTAAAATGTTCTACGCAAGGATAAGATAGCCAAGACACGGGGTTATTCAAAACTTCCCACCGACGCCAACGTTCTCGAGTGCTTATGGCTGGCCTAGGATATGTTGAACCCAAGCCTGTAGGTAGTCTGGATCATCCTTGACCGTCCGAAACAACTCTCTTTTAGCTGGGTGGGCCAACGCATCTGCAAGCTTGACAAAGGAAGCGGGAGAGACTGTAGGGCATGCCTCCTTCAACTCCTGGTATGCGGTTCAGACATCCTCATCTTGTTCTCTTCGGTGGGCCCCAATCCTCTCCTGGATCATGTCCACGAACTGGGACATCTCCAGCGGGGCTGTCTTCCCATCCGCACTCCTCCGACATTTAGAGCCCGAGGATCTTTGTGTGGCCCTGCTAACAACGTGTGGTGTGGGTACCTCGGCTATGTCCTCTGCATCATCTTGCTCTTCTTCTTCTTGGTCGGCTTGAGCAATCCCTGGATCCTGCGACCTGATCGTTCCTCACGATGAGCGTGCAAACCGTCCTGCTGCAGTGCCCGCCCCGATGATGTAAGAAACTTCTTCAAAGTACAAGAAGGGACGAGTCTTGTACTTGCGATAAGAGTTATCGACCTGCAATATGCATCATCACAGTTACAACGCATGAATAACTATTTACGAGTGAGACATTCATTTCGCAAAGAAAGTCATACCTCCAACCATGCCATCTCATCCGTGGCGACAGGACGGTTGCCGACGTTGTCCCATCCCCAGCCGGACTTGTTTCGTAGGTACAAGTACGCAACGTGGTCCCTTTTGAATATCTTCTACCTTGATTGTATATGGTCCTTTGTGAAGCGAAGGCCCGCATGTTCGTTAAACTGTTGCAGGATCCCATTCCACCCAACTGTGGTGAAAGACTTTTCGGACCGGTAGTTTTGGTCACGAGCCTCTAGCATGCACATGATAAGTAATCTATCCTGTACAGGTGTCCAGTTTGCAACTCTCCCTGAATGTCCAGAGTCATCACGCCCACCCTCATCCACATTCTTCCCCTTACCCCGAGGATCAGATTGGAAGATGTTATCATATATGAATTGCTAGAAGAATGAAGCGATTTCAAAAAGAAAAAGCTTAAATGAATAACATCTTCTCCCAAATTGTCATCACAGGAAGTCACATTTTCGTAAGGAGAAGGTCATCATAGGAGCTCAAATAGTCATTGCTCCTCAGATTTTCATTAATCCGGATTACCATTTCAACTAATCCCGGAACAAACATTCACAGAGCTCATATCATCATTGCTCCTCAGAACAACGCTCGTCCGGATCAACAAGCGAAGTGATCACATAGCAAGACAACAAACGTTCACAGAGCAAACACAAGCTCATCATCACAGGGGGCGTAATGGACGGCCATCAATGGATTTCAGTTGTTAAAAAAATATCATCACAGGAGCTCATAACATCATTGCTCCTCAGAACTATGCTCGTCTGCGTTATCAAGCCAAGTAATAACAGAGCAAACACAATCTTATCATCATAAGGAGCGTAATGGACAGCATCAACGAATTGGAGTTGTTACAAAAAGATCATCACAGGAGCTCATATCATCATTGCTCCTCAGAACTACGCTCGTCCGGATCAACAAGCGAAGTGATCACAGAGCAAGACAATAAACGTTCACAGAGCAAACATAAGCTCATCATCACAGGGGGCGTAATGGACATCCATCAATGGATTTTAGTTGTTAAAAAAAAATCATCACAGGAGCTCATAACATCAACGCTCCTCAGAACTAAGCTCGTCTGGGTTATCAAGCCAAGTAATCACAGAGCAAACACAATCTCATCATCATAGGGAGCGTAATGGACAATATCAATGAATTGGAGTTGTTAAAAAAAGATCATCACAGGAGCTCATATCATCATCGCTCCTCAGAACTACGCTCATCTGGGTTATCCAGCCAAGTAATCACAGAGCAAGACACCAGCAAACACAAGCTCATCATCATAGGGGGCGTAATGGACAACATCAATGAATTTTAGTCACATAAAAAAAGGTCACCACATGAGCTCATATCATCATTGCTCCTCATAACTATGGTCGTCCGGATTATCAAGCCAAGTGATCACAGAGCAAGACAAAAGACGTTCACAGAGCAAACACAAGCTCATCGTCAATGGTGGCGTTAGTTGTTAAACAAAGCGCATCACAGGAGCTCATAAAATCATCGCTCCTCAGAACTATGCTTGTCCGGATTATCAAGCCAAGTGATCACAGAGGAAGACAACAAACTTTCAAACACAAGCTCATCATAGTTGTTAAAAAAGGGTCATCAAAGGAGCTCATTTCATCGTCAATACCATTCACAAGTAATCGCAGAGCATGGTACATAAAGCATAGGAGCACGATTACAATGTTCAAAGGCAAGCATCATATCCTGGACAACAGTGCTAAAAAAATCCGTGCACCGCATCATCAGAGAGAAGAAGCATCAGATCCCAGTGGGCATATGGCAACAACAAACATAGGACAAGATAAAATATCCAACACCAGAAACATTCTCAAATAAACAACCACACAGTGGGGATGTAATGAACATATTCGCAAGGCCCATCGATATGCAGGCATACAACAATTAACAACAACAAAGTAGCAATTCATTTCCAAGCATACCCAGCAGGACCGACCCCATTTCCTCGCACATGTCTCAAATTTGGATAGCAGATCCCCCACAATCACCCAAGGCCAACAACGGCGGGGACAGAGCCCCGGCTGTCGTTCACCACCGACGTCATAGGTGGCCAACATCAGGCCAACAATCACCCCCAATTTTCCACCGACGTCAAAGGTTTGCAACATCAGGCCAACATCAGGCCACTACAACCGGACCTCGTCCTCCAACCCTTCCACCAATAACGGTAGGGACCAAAACCTGGGTGTCCCACTCAGCACCGACGTAACCCCCACCAGCGATAACCCCCACCGCCGGTAGAGCCAACGCCCCACCAGTGATAAACCCCACCGCCGGTAGAGCCAACACCCCACCAGCGATAACCCCCACCGCCGGAGATAATGACCAAAACAAGAATCGATGACCCCAACAAGAACCAAGGCCAAACCAGAGATTCCAACAACATTCGCATATCAACATCCAATCCCAAAACCGGATAGCGTCAACAAGAGGGGTCAAGAGTACCTCGGATCGAAGTCGAAAACTCCACGCGAGGAAGGAGACCCACGAAGGTGATCGTCCAAATCGTGCAAGAGAAGATGGAGTCCAAGAACCACATGGTACCTCCAATCCAGCTCCGATCGTCGCCGCTTCCTCCTCAACTCGGAGACGTGCGAACAACGGGATTCAGACGACGACACCATCACAGGGGGAAATGGGGGAAAGCGAAGGGAAGGGTTGAGTCGGAACTCGCGCGGACGTGATAGACGGGACGTCTCGCCTAGGGCTGCGGGATGGGTCACGAATGGGAGGGGCGGGGGTTTCGCCTCAAAACCCGCGACTTAAACGGGAAGGGGGTGCGGGTTAGCGGCGAATGTGCGGTTTAAACCGCGACCCGAACGGCCCCTAAGAGTGTCACCCCCTTTTCTGGCTTCAAAAAAAACACCCAAAAGATGGCGATGTTTCCTCTCAGCCACCCCATTTTTTGAGAAGTATACGCACAAGATGTCTGATGCACAATACCATATGATCTAAGGAACTGAGAAAGTTGTGTACTGCAGAATTCAAGTGCATTATCAGGACGTATAAGCATGAATCTGCAGAAAACACATTCCTTATTTCATTAACAAAGGATTGAATAACATGACCATCATCAGACTTGTTCTTAAGGAGAAAAACCCAAGACAATCTAGAGAACTCATCAACAACAAGATAAAACCTATATCTTTGAAGATATGTGGCACGATTGGGATCCCAAATATCAAAATGAATCAACTCAAAAAGACTATGACTACTTTGCCCCCAACGACTCTGGAATGTGGACCTATGATGCTTCCCAAGCTGGCAGGCCTCGCGTTGGAAAGTAGAGCGGGGAGAGATCTGAGGAAGAACATGATACAATTTTATAGAGGAAGATGATCAAACCGAAGATGCCACATATAGGGAGATACATATCCAGTGCGAAGAGAAGAGGCACCAACATAAGGAGATTGCACCAGTCTGTATAGACCTCCTTGCTCTCGGCAAGAACCAATCACTCTGCCTGTAAGAATGTCCTGAAATACAAGAGCAGAAGGGTCAAATATGACACGACAATGTAAATCCTTGGTGATTTGACTAATAGATAGCAAGTTCATAGAAAATTCAGGAGCGTAAAGAACATTCTGCAGCCGCATTGAAAGGGTTTACTGCACCTCTCCCTGACCAGTATGGGAGAGTGTGTCCCATCTGGTATCACGACTGATCTACCTGACTGAGTTGGCTATAGGTACTGAACTGCCCTCTGTCACCACAGAGATGTTGGGAAGCTCCTGAATCCGTAATCCACTCCGTCAAGTCTGCCCTGTAACAACTAGTAAAAGCATATGCTGTACCTGATATAGATGCAGAGGTAGAGGCTGCTACCTCTGATGATCCTGACGGACAGCGAGTTGACCCAGGAGAAGGCATAATCTCCCTGAGTTGCGCTACTAACTCATCAAATCTCTAATCAGGTGCAATTGAAGAACTGCTGCCCTGCTGGATCTGTTATGCAACACGTGCTGAAGGGGGAAACCCATGCTTAGAGTAGCATGTTTCCTTATGACCTGGCCTGCAGCAGTAGGTGCAAGGCTGACGAGTGGGTTGACTGTCCCCTCCTCTTCCACAGCCACCTCTCCCACGGAACTGTGTAGGGCTTCCCCTACCACGAGATGCTGCCATGGTTGAAGAAGTCTGAGACAACTGAGTACCACCCGAAGATATGGAGAGCCTGCTCAACCTGCGATATGCCTCCTCATTGGAGGTATGGTGGCATTAATAAGAATCTGTGCTCTACCAGCATCATACTCAGAGTCAAGTACCGCTAGAAAGACTCCAGTCATCACCGAATCCCTATATGCCTTGAGCTGCTCTGGTGTGGTAGTCAAGGGAATGTAACCATGTAACTTCTCAAACATACTCCTTAAAGAAGTGTAAAGGGTATGGAGAGGGCGGCCATTCTGCTTAAATGTGAAGATGCCGTGTTGAAGTTGTAAAATCTTCGACTCATTCTTTGCTGGAGAATATGTAGCTACAAGAATGTCCCGTATAGCCTTTGTCGTGGGCTTACTCAATATATCATTGGCTATCTCCATGGACACCGTCCTAGACAACCACACTCATTCATAAACGTCATCTACCTCCCATGAGGCGTTAACCCCGGTTTTGTCAGCATGCTCCTCCTGTGTAAGAATATGCTTCTTGGCATTACATTGTATAAGACTCATGAACTGCATGGCCATAGTTTATAGTTCGTTCCATCCATCTTCACGATGGGTGCTGGACCTTTGAAGGCACCCAAGGATGGAACATCTGCTTTGTTGTCTGACATGATAACAATCTTCAAGACTGGGGTTGCAAACTGAAGTATGTCTACACAGACATATAAGAAGATGGTTATGGGTATAGACTCATACCACAACCTCTTCCATCAACATAAAGTTTCTTTAGGTACCTAGGATGGTTTTAGAAGATCAAAAACCATGCCCTAGGAACCAAATCAGACCTATTCGGGGCCATACAAACCAAGAAAGAGAAACCCTTCCAGTCTCGGCCCTCGGGGGGAAAACCGCGGCACCCCTTGCACGTGAGGGCAGTGGCTGCTGCTTGTGGGCGACGGTGACGGCGATGGTCGTGGATGGCGGTGGCCTGCTGCTGCCTGTCGCGTGATGCTCTAGGGTTTTGGCGGGGTTTGGATTTTAGGGCACATGCTCCAGTCTAGGACCGTGACTCTGATACCATGTGGAAATGATTGAAATGAAAGAGATGCATTCATCGTAGCCCTAGAGCTCTCTTATATAGGAGAAAGGCTCTAAGGGAAAATTACATAAAAGAGACAAAAGAAATAGAAGTTTACAAGATAACAATACAGAGATATAAACATCTCAACATGGTTGTAGGTGTAATTCATGATTTATCGAGTTATGTAAGTAAATATGAAACTATTCAGGGCTATAGATGTTAAAATCCCAACTTTAAACTAGCTAAAGTGAACAAAATTACCTTTTTATATTTAAAATTTGTGTCGAGGCTGAAAATGAATGTATATATTTGTGGATATGGATGGTATTAAGATAAAGTGGTCGAGGGTCTCAATTCCACTAACATGCACAAGATTCTTTTGGGAGAGTAGGAAAATAGCTCAGCCGGATTTTTATTAATACGATGACTAGAAATAAGGAAATGGATTTTCTAAAATTAAGGAAAACTCGAAAGGCTCTGTTACACGATAACATCTGTGTGGGTGTTTGGTAACTGTTGTAGTAATTAGGCTAGATCTTGTTTTTTTAAGAGAAAGCCTGAACGGAGGAGGTTATAGGCAATCCACTTTTCATTTGTGTTAAGAAATGAAAGAAGGCTAGGTGTAGCGTTATCACTTATTGGAGTGGGCAAAGCAAACTCGAATAGGCCATGCCCACTCTTTATTCCGAAATTGGAGTTGCGACAAATCAACTCTAGAGGAGGATCCGAGGAGTGTTGATTGGCAACAGAGGGACCGTTTTCTTCTTTGAAGGTCTCGTGATGAGTCTGATGATCAATCTCCTTGCCACCCTTTGCCTACTTATAAGCGCTCTTCCTACCTTCTCGGACCACCCTAGGGGCTAGTGCAACTATATATAATGCACTTTCCCCTTCCTGAAACCAGCATCTTTCCCGGTTATATATTGAACACTCTCCATGTGGTAACATCCAAGTAGGTTTCAGACTGCCTCCCACTGCCAAGGCCTTGAGACACTATGTCAGTACCACCCTACTTATTACCGCTCAAGGCCTCGATACCTATCTTTATCTGTCTACACACTACTTTCCTAGCTTATCTGTCTAGATCTCTATGCAAAATATACATTTAATCAAGCTTTCCTCTATCCTTAGCACCTTCCAACTAGTAGATAAGTTGGAACTATGTACCACCTTCATCTCATCGAACCCATTGTTTCGCACACTGGGAAGGGAACTGAGGCATTGACCTTGGAATGGCTTACCGACCTCCACTCCTGTCAATCCCTTGTATAAGGGCGACTACTTGTGAGACCTTCCACAACTCTAGCTTTAAATAGGTCTACTCCATTTTACATCTTTTTCTCGAATCCAATCATTCTTTGAGATCCTTGGGGACCTGTGACCAATTCGCTAATACCTCACTCATCTTTGCATCCCTTTGATTGAGGAGACATCATGCTTGGCTCCATGACTTTTTCTCTTTCTTATCCCACACCCTCTTCCTTATCACGTGGTAGAAAACTCTCGAGTCCCGGCTCTTGAAGTTGTGCAGTACACAAGTAGAGCAGACTAGATAAAGTAGGTGAGCCCGAGTGGATATCGGATTGACCTTCTGAGGCCTCTTTCTTTCCCTCATTCTCTATTCTATTATCTTATTATATAATGGCAACATCTATTCATTCCCGCTCTTCCGGAGTCCACTTATACTTACTCCCATCTGGAAAGGAAAATGGAGAAGAGGAGTAAGCAACAAGCACATGAGTGGAGTTGGGAAGGGTGTGAAGACATCTATGAATCCCATCATTGATGGATGGGAAAATCTTGACCCCATCGGATTCCTTTCTTTTATATAATATACTTGTATTGATCAATTTAACAAGGTCGACCATGGATGGTGAACTTCGAGCTTTGTTATTCATACTCATAGTCTCTATCAATAATACACATTGTCAAAGGTTTCAACACGAGAATATGATTGAGGAGCACACACGAGAATATGCTTGAGGAGCAAACCGCCACCTTTGACAAAGTAGGCACTTACTATCACTCGCTAATGAACCCGTTGAGAATCTCAAAGAAGACCATATTATATTATCAAAGCACTACATATAAAGGCTAGTTCTAGGACCTCATATTTGATAGCTTTAGCATGTTCATAAATATGTAGAATCCATTCACCATTGAAGAGAACCATGTTCCGGAAAGCTAGATCGCCCCATAGGTCTGCCAAGGGACAGAAGTCATCATCAATAGAACGATAGCAAGCAAAAACCATGGACTCGCCGAGGTCTCGATTAAAGACATATCCAGCCATTTAAAAGAGAACATCCTCCATACTTCCTTGGGTATTGGATAGATGAAGAAAAGATGTTTGTCATATGCCAGGATGTTTAAGCAGCTTGGATACACAACATACTTGATATTTAAGAGCTTTGTGCGGTATGGCTTAGTTGAAACATGATGTTGATGATGCAACCACATGAACACTATTATTCGAAGAGGCAAGGATGATTTTTAAATCACCTTCACGTGATTTTGTGCCATCATAGTGGCAAATTTAGTCCGCGCAAATAACACACGATAGATTTTTTTTATAAAGGGTACATGTCCATGTCCAATGGTCACGTCCTTGAGGGCCATCAAGCTCTGCTACTCATTAATCATGGCCATAGGTTTTATTAAACACTGATCGAAATTGAATGAAAAATGAAGGGCCCGTGTTTAACAAGGCCATGTCTATGCCACACTCTTTTACCGATTGGTTGCCAATACAAATAAGCATGGATAGCAGTTGCATTTAACAATCCATTATCAGTCCAAATTCACTTCCAAATATGAAGGACACCCCATTGCCCATCGATGGTCGCATACGTACACCCACATTTTAGGTAATGCAATACATACACCCTGAAAATTAGAGGGCTCACATGTGCCATCCACATAAACACTATAGTTGAGAGGGCCTTGTATAAAGAGTATGAAGCCAAGGTTTGAAACAAGGAAAGATGATATGAGATGGTTTTTACTGGAAGCAAGGCGAGGTGTAGCCTCGATGCAATTTATGTATAAGCCCTTTTTTCTTCCAAAAAGCTTGCAATTTAACTAAGAATATCATATAGTACTAAGACAACTATATTGTAGCACAATCTTCTATATTTAAAGAAATTAAATGATTTGCATTGATAATTCTTTAACGTCAAAGGATGAACAAAGAATTGAATACATTGTGCATGGGGATTTTTTATGACATTTAAATCTCTCATGTGAAAAATGTTCACTACTTTAAATTTTTAAATAAATGCCTATGATCAATGGTGTGGTTGAGTGGGATTCCTAAAGTTTATTTTTTCACTAGTTAACACTTTCGATATCGTATATAATGTTATATTTGATACTTATAAGAAGCTAATAGTTTGAAGTTCAAATGTACTTTTACGTAGGCTCTTTATTTTTGTCCGATTAGGAATTTATGCACAAATTTTTAAAAGGATTGGATACATTGTGCTTGGGGATTTTTTATGACATTTAAATCTCTCATGTGAAAAATGTTCACTACTTTTCCCATTTTTTTAAATATTTGTGATCATTGGTGTGGTTGAGTGGAATTCCTAAAGTTTATTTTTTCCAAGAGTTAACACTTTCGATATCATATAAAATGCCATATTTGATGCTCATAAAAGCTAATAATTTGAAATTCAAATAAATTTTTATAAAGGTGCTTTATTTTTGTATGATTAGGAATTTATGCACAACTTCCGTGAAAAAGCACAATTGTGCCTTCCTTTATGATGAGAAACACTAAAAGGGAAAATGCCATGATTATGTGGCCTATGTTTTTGAGGTGAAAAAAGAAAAAAATGAAAAAAAATACTGCCATGTCTCGCTTCACTGCCTCAAGACTTCCCTGATCATCCGAGGCGCACACCTCGTTGAAACTGCTTGATGCCAATGTTGCAAAAGTTGATATTTGTTATTAGTCAAAGAATAAAGAATAAACGATATCCAGATTGACTATTCTTAATCATTTAGGTAATGATTTTTAATTATTTCAAATATAAAAATTATATCAAATACATATATTCTTATATATGTACACACTAATTCATCACTTAACAAGAAATAAGTACAAATTGAATTTTATACAAAGTTAATTTGCACAAATTGATGGGTTTAACACTAAAAAGAAGAGGCAATTCATCGTAACATCTATTTAATCATGATAGTTGAAGCCATTTTTTAAAAAAGAGACCATGGCGAAACCAAGATGAAGCTTTAGCAATTTTGGCGATATTGAGATAAATCAGATTCTTTGAAAATAAAAAATAGTTTTTTAGTAGTAAAAATCGTTTGCCGACTAGTCAGCCAATCGATCGAATAATGGGCCCGAGTACGATTAGGAGTTCGAATATTGACGAATAATGGGCTCGAGTATTCGATTAGGAGTTCGAATACTGACTGAGGAATGACTATTTAGTCGGTTACCTCCTCTCCCTCCCTCGTTGTCAAACCAACTATTGCAACTCTTAGTAGATAAACTCTTAATAAGAAACATGTGTATGGATTGATGAGAGAATCCCACTTCCTTATATAGTAATGAAGCTTTAAGGTTACAAATAACTGCTAAAGACACTTTTAAAGTATGAAATAATTCTGGTACTCTACGCTGATACCCTCTCCCCCTCAAGCTGGAGCATAGATGTTCATCATACTTAGCTTGGAGGTGCACTTGACGAATAGGGAGTGGTCGAGTGTCTTAGTGAACACATCGACCGTTTGATCTTATGAAGTAACATATTCCATCTTGATGTTTTCATGTTGGATCATACCTCTTGTGTAATGACAACCCACTTCCACACATTTCGTTCGTTCATGGAAAGTGAGATTGTTTGCAATGAACATAATAACAGAATTTTCACATCGGATGATCATAAAAGTTGGATTTGGTTGGTGTGGACTTAGTCCACATCAATTTAGTGGTAGCTTTGGCCATTGCCTTGTATTCAGATTCTGCACCAAAGCGAGCGATTACAACTTGCTTCTTGCTTTTCCATGTAGCTAAATTACCGCAAAGATCCCTCTAAAAGAATATCACAAAGATGGGTACGAACCGGTTGTAGATCAAAGCGGCCTCCGATGTCCGGGAACATCGGGAGCATGTAGTGGAAGAGAGGCCACAACTGCTGCTTACAGAAATCGTGGTAGAATTACTTCCATAGCTTAGGACACAAGAATGTAGGGACACATTTGAAGCGTTCGAATAGAGTTTGAGCACCCTCATCTTGGTCGCTCACATCGACGGGGACCCTCAAGCAACTGACAAAGACAACTTCGGTCCCCACGGAGATACCATCCTTGATTTGCAGCATGAGAGCGCCTTCGTCCCATGAGAAAGAACATCCGTAGAGATACCACCTCCTCCGCTCCCCCATCCCCCGCAACTACATCCAGGTGCGCCACCATTGCCGCCTCATCTAGATCGAGCACACTGATGCCGTCTCCGCCCTTGCTGCCTCCGCAGATTTCCCCTACTCTGCATCCTGGGATAAAACCGTGAAGATATGGTGCCTCACGGATGGATTCCGCTGCATCGGCTCCGGCCCCGCCCACGATGATGCGGTCAATGCCATCGTGATCGCCTTGACTCCACCATCTACACTGCCTCCGTCGACTGCCGTTGAAGGGGTACATGCCTCAAGGAGATGGAAGCAGAGGAGGGTGAGGAGCTTGATGACTTGACATGGGGAGGAGGAAGGGGGAGTGGTTTATTTGTAAATAATGGGAATATAAAGGGTGAAAATGTAAAATATCTGACGGATACCGTCGTAGTTAACGGGAAATTGATTGGAAGTTAATACAGGGTTATGGGTGTAAGAGTTAAGCACTATTAAAGTTCGTGGGTGTAATTCATGATTACACAGGGTTATGATTGTAATTACGAAATTACTCAGGGTTATAGGTGTAAATATCCTTTAAATTAAAGTTGAACTCCATTAACCCGTTATAAAAAGTTGAGGATTACGCGATGAAGCTAAAGGATTATATTAATTTGGTACCTAAGTTTCTTTTTATTAATGATGCATTAGTATATTTTTTTGTAAATGATTTCCGACATATGATTTATCCATGTTACCAAATATAGATGCAAAAACTAGTTAGATAACAAAAAAAATACGATTTCTTTGGATAGATATTGATGAAATCTGTGATATATTTAGACTGTTAAGTAATGCCAAAATTAAATCACTCCTAAGAACACCCTTCAAAGCACTATAACATATCATCAACATCTAACAATCATAGACATTCATATTTGATTTGGTATCCAAGACAAAACATTCATATTCGGTTTAAATATAGCCCACAAATTAGGCATCATGCCTTTCATTAAAATATACTTGAAATGGAAAATTTTTTGTCAGAATTGTGCCTATAGTCAAAACTTTTAAAATTTTCTGAAAAATATGAATCAAATCCATATATCAATTTAAAAAGGAAAAGAATTAAAGTATGTTTGTTTGTTCTTATATGGTGTGGTACATCTCAACATATAACTGATCTAGTTTCATACATGGGTAAGGTTGCAAGTTGGAACAAGCAAAAGGACCAAGAATAAAAATATACATGTACTAAGCAACCGTCCCGAATCTATTTTCATTTAACAGAGATAAGACGAGTTGCAATGTGCTCATGGCAGATGGTATCGCGTCAGAGAGGGAGGACATTGTGTGAGACAAGTGGTGAATCGAATGTTGTACGACATACTGGTTCTGATTTGCTCTTAGGTTCGATTTTAGATTGAGTTGAATCTGGTTGTATCTCTTGTAAATCCGCTAGACCATCGTCAACCTCCTGGAGCTTGACTATGCTCAATGCAAAAAGGAATAAAAACCCGCCGCAAGCACTTGCAGATCTTTGTCATGAACATCCTCCATCTAAACAACTTCACCGAGGAGATGCAGCCAGGAAGAACAACTTCGCAGCAGCTTCATAAGCATGTGCAACAAGAACAGGCAGACCTTCGCAACCATGTTCTTTCATTTATGGGGAACCCAAAGACCAAGCAAGCCCGCCATCGTGACCATCTTCTCCTCCTTCGAGCTCAAACACAACAGATCCGTAAGCAGCTGCTAGGGAGGAGGGCGGTGCCGGATAGCTGCGGGCAGAGGTGTTGGGGAGGGGGGCCACATGGGAGGTACGAGCGGGGGTTCGGGGGAGGTGTTGGGAATCGAGGATGGAGAAGTTGGGGCATGAAGATGGAAAAGGATATGTGTTGTGAATTATATAAATAAGAAGGGGTAAAACTGTCATTTTTTAAGGTTTTCATTCACCTTTGACGGACAATTGGATGTCTATTAACCACATGGTTTGTGGTGTAAGAGTTAGCAACTTTACGAAGTCGAGGGGATAATAACGATGTTTACATGGTCGAGTAGGTAATTTAGAAAGATTCTAGGGTTCATGGGTTAAAAATCCTTTTTTTCTTGATTGAATTGCTGTGTAAAAATACGAAGTCTTGTTGCAAGGGTAGAAGTTTCCACTGTGTGTTGTGGGTTTGAGATGTGAAAACGGCTACTACATTAGTGCAAGTTAATGACATCTGCAACATTTATGCATGTTATGACCCTTCCGTGAAGCTTTCACGAAAGAGAACTTTTCCCTTGGTTCTCATACAGTTACCATTGCTGTTGTACACTATATTATCATATTGTAAATACCAATATTTTCATTTATCTAGAAAATGTTTGCAACTTTTAAAACATCAGATATTCCGTGTTTCCTCCTCCACACTATATGTTTTGCGCTAATTTCCATGGTTCTGGTTCTTTGATAGATATGGGATTTTTTGGATGACATACCAAGCTGGATATCCTCCTTTGACTTCTAAATAATAAAGACTGCAGGGATTTATTCCCCACAAACTGACACATGTCGATATATAATAAATCAGGGGTACCTAATGCCAAGATTTTTTTTGAAAGGAAAAAGGGAGGTCACCGATAAGGTGTTCGTGCAAAAGTTTAGATTACCATGTAGAAGGATGAATGACCTTTGTAGAAACCGAGGTTCTAGATTTTTTTAGGGATATTTACATCCATTACCCTGAGTAATTGTGTAATTACCCCAAGAACCTTCGATAATCACTAAATACGCCCAAGACCTTGTATAGTCATTCCGTTTTACACCCATAACCCTCCGTTAGTTTAGTTCATTAACTCAACCAGATGGCTGACTTAATCTAACCCATTCGTGATCTAACGGCTGAGATTAATAAAAAAAAGAGAGGAGGAGGTGGCTTTGGAGTTTGCACAGGCGGTGGAGTCTTCTACGATGGAGGGTGGCGGGCTGCGACGCGAGACGGTCGGAAGTGCACGCAGCATGGTCTGACCTGAGGCTTGCAGGGCGGAGGCGCCGGTGAGGGGTGGTGTTAGAGCTGGGGCTAACCCAGACGGGTGATGCACGGGGAGCTGGTGGGCTACCCGAGCGGGTGATGCAGGGGGGGGGGGTTCAGGTGCTGGAGCTTGTCGGGGGCGGAGGGCGGCACGTGAGGGGAGGAGGCGGGGAGCAGTGCGGGAGGGGAGGAGGCGTGCGGCGGCGCGGGAGGGCGGGGTGGGGCAAGCGCTGGAGCTGGACCTTGTCAGGGGGGGGGGGTCGGAGGGCGACGCGGGAGGGGAGGAGGCGTGGGGCGGGGTGGGGCAAGTGCTGGAGCTGGACCTTGTCGGGGGGGGGGGGGGGCAGGGACGAGGGGGGGGGTGTTTCGGAGGGCGGCGCGGGAGGGGAGCAGGCGTGGGGCAGGGCGGGGGGATAGGGGCGCAAGTGCTGGAGCTTCGAGGGGGGGGGGGGGGGGAGTCAGGGCGGGCAGGAGCTCGGCGGTTCGACAGTGTTGCTCGACGTTGGGGCGGGCGGGTGCAATATATAACTTTTTCCGTCTGAGTTAACAGAGAATTAAGACGAACCTTGACACAGGGTTATGCCATGTAAAGGTTAAGCATTATTCAGGGTTCTGGATGTAATTTGTGATTATCGAGGATTTCTGGGGTAATTACGAACTACTCAGAGTTATGGGTGTAAATATCCCATTTTTTTATCCCCCATCTTTCTACAAATATATACCTTTTCTTGAAGTTACTCGCAACTCTTTTTTTGATACTCAAATCCAAATCTGTTAGTTTACAAATGCTAAAGAAGTTGTCTGGTTCGGTCCATCCAGATCAAGATTCTGTAAGGCTATTGGCTGTTGAAGGTTGTGCTGCCCTTGGGAAGTTGTTGCAACCACAGGACTGTGTAGCGCAAATCCTGCCAGTTATTGTTAGTTTCTCACAGGTACAAGCTGTATTCTTAAAATCCTTTTTGATAATTGGTCCATTTGAGGTGATTTGTTATACAAACCTTGACAAAGCAACCAAATTCAGCACTTCTTTAAGGCTTAGTCTTCTTTCATAACAGGATAAATCCTGGCGTGTGCGTTATATGGTTGCAAATCAATTATATGAGCTTTGTGAGGCTGTTGGTCCCGAGTCTACCAGGTATCATTTTTTCAAAATGTATATAATCTTTATAGCTTGCATGTTTTTGTTTTGAATCAAAAAGGGGAAAACACTCGTGACGGTGTCCGTCCAAAAATATTGCTTGCATGCTTCTTGTCATCATTCGAGATTTCACAATTCTGGCTCTCTCTGTTTCATTTGGTTTTCTTGTTTCTTTTTGCATGCAGTTATCTGAAACAGATGCCTCCTGCAGATCTAGCTGTCCTTTTTTGAAAGGAAATTTAACCGTCCTTGCCTCTTATTGTTATGTGTGCTTGCTAGGGCTCACAATCAAACCGTTTTCTTTCCATTCTTTGTGTGTGGGTTGTGGGGGGGGCATTTGTTTTCTTTTGTAAACTAGTTACTATGGTTATCTGATTGTGGATATAATTCAAGGGCGGACTTGGTACCTGCATATGTTCGACTTCTTCGTGACAATGAAGCTGAAGTGCGTATAGCAGCTGCAGGCAAGGTGACGAAATTTTGTCAGATCTTAGATCCGGACCATGCAATTCAGCATATTCTTCCGTGTGTAAAGGTATATGTGCTCGGGATTTCTTATTCAGATTTTTGTTTCTGGCATTGCGTCTTCATTGAGGCCTTTCTTCCTTATCCTCGTTTTGCTGATCATTATTGCCTTCTCTTTTTCATCTATATATGCATTTTCTTAGATCTGTGAACACGTGCTCATTCATATTTGTTCCTTACAAACATGATCCCATTCCCAGTTGTAGTTGTTATCTTCAGGAATTATCTACAGATTCTTCACAGCATGTTCGCTCTGCTCTGGCTTCAGTTATAATGGGAATGGCACCAGTCTTGGGAAAGGTATGAAGAAGTGTGCACAAACATACTCCTTTTCATGTTATGTTGTCCTCCACCTAGGTGCAATCACTTCCAATTCTCTTTTTTTGTGATGCATAATTTGCTTCCTAACATTTGGTTTTTATTGGTGAATGATGGGATTTTTTTATCATCAATACCTACTTATGGCAGTAAACAGTTTCGAGCTGCTATAAAAGGGGCTAACTTATGAAAACGAGACTAAACTATAGGGTAGTTTCCACATTTCGGATCTGCAGTCCTGTTTTATTTAAAATGGTATCATGATGTCAATTTCTGAAAATTGTTATAATGTTCAATTTGATAACTTTTAGCATATTCAGGCTTGGTTTAGTTTGAATGCCAATCTGATTGGGGGATATACTTTTGCGAGTAGGATTATGAGCTCTATCATTTTGGGGTGACGGAAGTTATGAGGTCCTCCTTCAATGACTGGTTGGCATTGAATTTTTTTTAAGCCAAAACATGGGGAAACACTCTATGGTGTCCTCCCCAATATATTGAAACAGAGATGAGTTACATAAAAACTTACAATGACCAGGACTCTATGAGAACACTTGAATGGAGGGTTACATTTTCACAGTAAAAATGCTCATTGGAAAAAAGGGAGCCGTTCCTGTCCAACCAAATAGACCAAATCATGCGAAGGATGGCCGAACGGGCATGTTTCTTGCCAACATACAAGGACTCTCGGAAGCTGTCCACATCCTGAATCCTCAACTAGTTCAGATCACTGTCCTCCCAAATAACTGCAATTTTCAAACGCCTAAAGAAGAGATGATCCACAGTTTCATATACGACTCACAAAGAGCACACTGGTCGGAAATATCATGGAAGAGTCTCGCGCAACGGTCCCTAGTCATGATCTGTCATCTTCTCACTAGCCACAGAAAGAAACCAACTCTGCTAGGAAGGCGCATCTCCCTAATAAGATTGCAGTCTCGATCAAAGAGCCCGTTCTAGGGGGTTGTGGCTTGGAGATTGCCCGGTAAGCCCTCCTGACATTGAAAGAGCTATCCCGCCACACCCACTGGTCCCTGCTCGGAGTAGGTCGACTCCAGAGACGGATGGAATCAAGTAATAATAGGAAAACTTTAAACCGCTGGTCCAAGAAATCAGTAACAAAAGAAGGCATCCAGTTCCCATCGATCCGGCAATCCAAAACCCGCACATCCTGATCGGCAGCCAAAGCAAACAGTCAAGGGAAACGAGTAGACAAAGCGCCCTCACCAGACCAGTCGTCCTTCCAGAAAGTAAGAGATTGTCCATTCCCAAGCACCACCCAAATCAGATCGTGGAAACGAGGCAAAATCAAGCATACACCCTTCCAGAAAGCTGAAGAATGCACCTGAGAATGCCGCGTACGGACGGTATGGTTCTCGATGGAATAAATCCGACGAAGAAGACAACAACAAATATCATCGTCCCTGCCCCATAAGCAGGTCACCCACTTCATCCATTTTTTTGAGGCTCGACCCACTTTATCCATAAGGCTTTATTCATAATCTCCAAGCTCCTCACCCCAAGGCCACCGTCCACTTTAGGCAAACAGTCTCCCAACCCACTAAATGAATCCCTGCACTTTTCTGCCTCGATTTCACCCATAGAAATCTGTGCATTATCTTCTCACGTTTGGATCTGATACCTCCTGACAATAGGCAGGAGGCATAAAGAACACCAGAATGGAAGAGAGAACTGCTTTTACCAACACAAATCTTCCCCCGCGCGAAAGTAACATTGTTTTCCATCTTGCAAGCTCCTCCATTTTCTCAACTAACGGAAGCCAATCCGCAATCTTGATCCTCCCCACGGCAAGAGGAACCCCCAAATAATTATATGCAGAGACCCACAAATTCGTACCAAAGGGCCACAACACAATCCCACACATCCTTATCAAATAGACCAAAAGGCACAAAGATAGATTTACTGTAGTTCAGAAAGAGCCCGAACATCTCGCTGTAAATATCCAAGGTTAATGCCATTCCTTTTGCTTCATCCTTATCACCCTCGATGAAGAAAATGGTGCCATATGCATACTGCAGCAACAAAATAGGTAATTTGCCAGTCGAGTAACCCTTGGTTAGATTGTTCTCAACCACACAATTCACTATGCAAGATAAGAAATCAACCGCAATGGTAAACAACAAGGGCACAAGAGGACAACCCCGGCGGACACCCTGCTGAGGTTGGAAAAAGCCACCCTCAGGGCGGCTGTTGACCAACACCTCATAGGAGGTAGTAGTCACACAACGCTTCACCCAATTAATCCAACAAGGAGGAAAACCATGCTTGTTCAGGGCCGCCCAAAGAAAACGCCAATCGACGGAGTCATAAGCCTTGGAGAAGTCCACCTTCCACAGAATACCCTTCACGTTTCGTCTCTTCCAGTTAGCACCAATCTCAGTTGTCATTGCAATGCTGTCGCTAATCTGCCTCGAGGGAATAAAAACAGACTGCAAAAGGGAGATGAAGTGCTCCATGACCTTGTTCAAATGAGTGACAAGAACCTTAGCCACGATGAGATAAATTGCATTAGAGAGCGTAATCAGCCTAAATCTTCCACCCTTTCGATCACATCCTTCTTCTGCAAACGAAAAATAAAAGTCTTATTCAGTTTTTCGATCGAACCCATTCCAGTACCTCAGCTCCCACCAATTGATAGAACTCACGGAAAAAAAGACAGGGAGACCGTCTGGACCCGAAGCGCCGTCTGCATTGGGATTGCACACCGCACTCTTCACCTCTTCCAACGTGAAGCTCACCTCCAGACTGCTCGCATGGTCCTCAGAAATCCGAGGCGCACCTGCACCAGTTCACCTCCACTGTCTCGAGTCCTTTCTCCGAGAGAACTTGTGAAAATATCGGGCTATAGCTCTTCCCATATGAAGATCGCCCTCCATCGAAACTTCATTCACCACCGCAGAGCAGAAATCATTGCGCCGCTGACACCCACTGGCCATCCGATGGAAACAATAACCCACTTCTTGTCCTCATTCAAGATAATTTTCTGAGCCACACACCTAGCAGCTCGCTCCTCTTCCCTCAGCTCCCCCTCATCCTCAAGAACATCTAATGCGCACTGCCGCCTCCGCCATGAGACGACAGGACAAACTGGACTCTTTGATCTCCTTGTATTGACAAAGGTGATTGTATAGTAAAGTTAATTTCTATGCAAATCGTGAAGCAGCCGTACCGAAAACATCACTAGAAAGCCAAAAGTTGTGAACTCGATCTCTAAAAGAGTCCTCCTGCATCCAAGCTCTCTCAAAGTGAAAGAAGCCTCGATGAGCCAACTCGCCACCGGACTCCCACATCAACGACGAGCGATCAGAGTCGGAACGAGTTTTGGAGGAGTAGGAGAGAGGAAAGGCCCGCATTAGCTCCTGAGATGCCAATGACCTATCGATACGCATGCACGGACCAGAAACATCACTAGAAAGCCAAAAGTTGTGAACTCGATCTCTAAAAGAGTCGTCATGCATCCAAGCTCTCTCAAAGCGAAAGAAGCCTCGATGAGCCAACTCGCCACCGGACTCCCACATCAACGACGAACGATCGGAGTTGGAACAAGTTCTGGAGTAGGAGAGAGGAAAGGCCCGCATTAGCTCCTGACATGCCAATAACCTATCGATACGCGGGTACGAACCGTAGCTCCTCCAAGTAAATCTAGTGTCATTTGCATCAATCACCTTAATCTCAATGTCATCAATCAGATCAACAAATGCCACTGAGCCCGGGTCCTGGCCCCTCCGGGAACGAGGCCGATCGGACGAACGGAGAGTGACGTTGAAGTCACCACCCAGGATCCAGGCCACCCTAAGAATGGAAGATGTAGCATCTCGAATATCAGCCCAAAGTTCATCTTGGAGCGAGGGCAAACATGGCCCATAAATATTGGACACAAAAATAAGAGACCCCTCCACGATGTTCTCCAACAACATAGCGATCACATGTCACGCATTGAGCTCTGATCGGATGGATAATTCTAGGTCACAATGGAACACGAGGATAACTTAGTCTCCTGTGTGAGAACATCACACCCCCAATTGAGAAAGCGGCTGTCCTACATCCGCTGCTTGAAATGGTCACGCAGAGCCCTTACATTCCAGGTTAGCACTTTTATTGGGGCACCACGCTTTTGCCCAAAGAGAGCACGACCCCCGCTGTAGATGGCACCAGAGCAGTCTCTTCAGAATTAGCAGTAGCATGCATAATCTTTTGAGAGTGCTTCTTCTTAGGACGATAACGTTTAACTTTTTTCTCAAGACCATCATCAAAAGGCTGAGAACATGAACTTGATGAAGCAACATGAAGGGCACGGGCTTCACCAAAAGAAGCCAGGGAACCGGCCACGACACCCAGGTCCACTCCCCATCCAGCGAAGGAAGGTGACCCCAGCATGCCCGGGCGCGCAACTCCTCCCGAGTGACTTCATGGAGGGAATCCCCCACCCCAGAGGATCCCCTAAGCAGTGAGGCAGGCAAAAAGACCTACCAGCTTCCAACAGGTCCGCATGACCCTCAGCCACCTCCACAGAGGCATTTTCGCGTCCAACAGAGCAACTCACCGCAACCTCCACCGCGATCTTGGACAAAAGAACGGGTATGGGCAGATCGCTCGTACCTGAACCCATCTCAGCGAGCTTTTTAGAATCTCCAACCAGAAGCACCGATGGACCAAGGCCCTGGGATTCAATTGCTATCGAGCCCGAGAGAGGGGCCCTAACACAATCGGAAATCGGGTTCGGGTACAAAGGGAACAAGTCCGAGAGGGCAACCCAAAAAATAGTCGGAGCTGCCACCGAATCCGAAGGAGTAGTGTCCGCAGAATAAACCCACTCACAATTGGGTCTGGAATCCGGGCTAAGATTTACCCGACAGCAGGCATTGGATCCAGGTCCACCACATCGAGCGATGAAAAAGGGTCCCGAGGGTTCACCACCCCAAAAAGCGCCTGCTGAGTCTTTGAGGAAAAGGGCGAGAACTCCGCACGGGCTTCCCCGCGAGGAAGGTGGAGCACCTCCAAAACAGGTATGCCAATCACGTCATTAAACATTTTCGAATCGGATTGACATGCTGGCGACGCCTCCAAAAAAATAAACCCCCGAGATTGGGGAACCGAAATGGCTGGGACTGCAATAAATGACCTCTCCCGGAAAGATGACGGGCTCACAGAGGGGCCCACATGGTCGGAGAGCAACGCGGTGGCGGCGGAGTCACCACCTCGACCATCAACCGGAGCGTGTGGCCCACCCGCAGACAACAAGAGGAGTCAAAAGGGGGAGGAGCCTTCCCTTCGACAAGAACCATGACACAACTCGGGTCAGAACCCGTGCACAGGCCATCGGAAAGGACCCTCCTCACCAGGCCAAGCTTCCTCAATGCCACTTGCAGAGCCTCCAACGAATGCGACAGGAAAGGGACACCACGAATGCGGGCCGCCCAGAGATTAGACGAACTTCCTTCACCATCAGCAAACCGAAGGACCCTCTAGCAACGCCCTGTAACTCCAACCCCTGCCAGAAGCGTCGAGGCTTTGACCCGCAATAGGCCCCTCGCGATAATGACCCTCGCCCATCTCGATTATGTTCTCCGAGAACGACGAGCCCAACAAATGTCCAACCTGAAAACGGACCGACATAATGTCCGGAGGACCATAAACCTTGAAGCCGATCAACAGAGATCTCCTTACATCCGACTTGGTGTCCGACACGATCACATAACTCTTTGTCACTTCAACACTCTTTGCCACCACCGATGCAAACGACTGGCTCAATGCACCCATATACTTGCAATCATCTTTTGAGAGGACGGCTCCGCTACCCCTACAATTGCAACGAGACTGATGATGCCCAAGAGCATTGCAGGTAAAACACCTCGGATGATGAGAGCCGACGGTCGCCAAATGACCAAACTCTCCGCACTGGAAGCAACGCTTGCCACGCTTGCGGTGTGAAACAACTGTCCACTCACCCTCATCCACACCCTCTCCGAGAGCGGTGGCCCTCAAACTCTCCTTCCCCACATCTCCGGACGCCGAAAGCTACGACTGCAACCCTCTCTTCACCTCCCAACGAAGAAACTTCCGCCTACCATTCACTTCACGACGGAGAGGCTCGCGCCGACGAGTACACAGACCTCCTTGAAGTCGCCCCCTGCCATCTCCCCTTAAAACACCTGAAACTTTACCAGCAACCGTGTATCTTGATAATAACTTGGGTAGTTCTTGTGCCTGACGTTGAAAATTTTTGATACAGCATTATTTTGGGTCTTTGTTTCATGCCATTATCTGCTCGTTGGTAGTGGTGGCGGGAGGGGGCTTTTTGTTTGTACAAATGGATGTTGAGGTCTGGCACTAACAAAATGTTATTTGCAGTTGTTTATGATGGCCATTGGTGGGGTGGATGCGATTTGGAAACTGCCCCTCCTTTCTTGATCAAGACTGTGTAGTTAGGTGATTGGGGGAAATGGGGAAGTTGGAGGAAGGTATAGATGTAAGATGAAAATGATGTAGACCGGTGGCATTTTGATGTAAAAAAGAGACGAAGGGAGACAAGGATGGACAACGTCTTGAGCTACATGCAGTTGAATTAGTTTGGGGGTGCAAAAAGGCTTGGTTGCGCTATAAAGGAAAGAAGGGGGATTGATGGGAGATAAATGAAACCACACTCCAATATTGGGGTATCTTTGATTTACGTTTGTTAGACATTTTCATAAATCCATTACTCTGAATAAAGCAGTGGGGCGAACACCAACAAGTGTATCCCCCTCGTTTCAGGCTTTCAAAAAAAATCCATTACTCTGTCTAGAGTTTTACTTTTTTGTTCAGTTAGGGTTTCGTCCTGCATGATCGCCATTTGAGAGTTCTAGCCTGAGGATAGTGTTGGGAATTTCTGCTTTGTGGCTTTGGCACGGGGATGAGGAGTAGAGGTGTACATGGGTCGTTGGTTATGGATCATACACAATTACATTTGGTTTGTCTTGACTTGCTGCTTATGAGTTCCTCATGTAGGACAATTCAAGGGATATCGGTATTGTAGAGGGTGGAAATGAAGCATCAAGGGTGGAAGTCAAAGCTGTTTTGTGGTTGTGATTGTATGGTACTGTTGAGCTTTGCCATCTCATCTGTCATGAATCATGATTTAACATGTCCATCTTCAAGATGTCAGTGAAGATTGGTAAGTGGTTGGATGGGTGAGACGGGTATTCTTCTCTTGGAGTTTCAGGAGTTTTTTTTATATTAAGGAGGTGGATCCTGGTGCATGCTTAGTAAAATAGGGCGAAGTATGCAACCAAAAGGGTGGGTGGTTTAGGTTAGAAATTAGAAGCTCTTCAATGTGATTTTCGTGGTTAAATGGGTTCTAAAGTATTGGGTGAGAAAGTGGACATTTGTGGCCTGTGATGCAAACTTAAAAAATGTTGTTGTGAATTGGAATGTATAAGTGATAATTGATGATACAAATAAGGGATTTTTACCTGGTAGACCCTATAATCTTTGTCAATTACCTCCACGACCTTTGAAACAACCTAATTCCCCTCTCGACTCCGTAAACTTGCTCCGTCTTACCCCACAAACCCTGCGTCATCTTTAACTTTATTTGAGTCAATTACTTGAATTAAACTTGAGTTAATCAAATCAAAAAAAATCAAAGGTGGATCTTTAATCTCCCTCTCTCCTTCCTTCTCCCCCTTCTTCATTGTCTTCTTCATCGTTTTCTTCTACACAGGCATCCACAGCGGCGTGCCACGAGTCTGCGAGCTTGGGAGGTGAGGAGGGCGTGGGCCTTTACGTGGGAGATGATCGAACATGGGGCGGGAGTCGTCCGGGATGCGGTCCCTGAGGAATGAATGGAGGAGACAAGGCTTCAGCCGCATGTCGCTCAAGTTATCCACGTAAGAAAGGCAGCGGAGGGAACGTTCCTCCTCTTCTTCTTTGACCAAAAATTAGGGATTTCAGGAGGGTTCGTTCTTTGAGGTGCCCAATGTTGTTTCCTATAGCACCTTGTTGCGTGCCATTTGCGGAAGGGGTGATCTCGACAGGGCAATTGCGTGCTTGGGAACGATGGAGGAGAAGGGAGTAATGCCCAATGACGTTACTTACAAGTTACGACCCCGTGCTGAGTGTGCTGTATAAGAACGACCGCGCAGAGGAAGCCGACGGAGTGCACATGGCACGCAACAACGTGCTATAGGAAACAATATTTGCAGGAGAAAGGATGCGGGGGGAACATGAGAAAGGTGGAGGGGACCGGGGTGGAGGGGGATGGGGCATGGATGACAGACCCGGAGGAAGAGGCGGAGGTCGGAGAGAGGAGGGCGAGGGTGGCAGACCTGGAGGAGGGTGAGGGCGGCGGATGTGGAAGCGGTGGGTGGGTGCTGGGTGGGGAATGGGAAATGAGAAGGAGGGTGAGAGGAAGTGGCAAGTAATGTAAATTTGATAAACAAAATGGGTATAATGTAAAAGAACACAACGGAATCCGGTTAATTTTAACGGGTAAATGGATGGGGGTTAACCACATGATCTGTAGGGTAAGAGTTAACAAGTTTATGGAGTCGAGGGGGGAACTAGGTTGTTTCAAAGGTCGTGGAGGTAATTGACAAAGATTATAGGGTCTGTCGGGTAAAAATCCCTACAAATAAACAATGCCAGGATAAGACTATGGGACCTTGTAATCATAAATGGAACTGTTGCATAATGATTGTTCAAAACACCATTTTATTTGGATGGGCAAAAGCAAATGAAATATTTGGGCACTTGCATTGTCTCTCAGAGAACGAAAACTCAAGACAATGGGAAAAGTAACAGTGTCTTCCTTTCGAAAAATGGAAATAATTTCTAATGGGTATTCGCAAATCGCAACCAGCGGTGGATCATGGTGTATGCTTAGTAAAATAGGACTGTGTGCAGTCAAAAATCGTCGGTGGTTTGGGTTAGAAAGTCGAAGATCTTCAATGTGATTCTATCTAAAGATGTTGGGTGAGAAAGTGGACCTATATGTAAGGCTATTGGAAGCCTGTGATGCAAACTTAAAAAAAATGTTGCGGTGAAGTGGAAGTATAATTATTTTTTTGAAATAAAGTATAATTAATAATTGACGATACAAGTAAAAGAATGTTGTGGTGAATTTGACGTATAATTGATAATTGACGATGCAAATAAACTGTCCCAGGATAAGACGGGGTTGCACCGTATATTTGTAAATGGAACTGTTGCATAATGGTTGCTCAAAACACTGTTTTATGTGCACAGGCAAAATCAAATGAAATATTTGTGCACTTGCATTGTCTCTCGGGGAAAGAAAACTCAAGACAATGGTAAAAGACATTAATTCGCAACTAGCATGAATTAAATGTTGCAGATTTTGGGGCAAAACAGTTGGCAATGATTGAATGCTTGTGGAGTTGAGTGGCCAGAACTGTCGGTGGAAGATGGCTATTTTCAGCATTTTGGGGGTTGGGATTGAACAGATGGTTACTGCATGTCATTGGTGGGGTCAACTGTGGTGCCAAAGTGGTACGTGATGATATCGGCACTATAAGAAGAGAATGTTTGGTTTGGGGTGGTGGCGAGGTGTCCAGTGGGAGGTTGGTGGTAGCGAATGACATTTGCGGTGCTGTCTGGGTTAGTGGTGGTGTGGTGGGTGGCATGCAGCGAGATCAGTGCGATAGATGGGGCCTTGGTGGTGTTGGTGGATGGTAACAGAGGTGGTGGTGATCAGTGGGAATGGGTTTATAAGCAGCAGGAGGATGGCTATTGTATCAGAGGGGATAGGGATATAGATAGGGGAGAAAGAAGACAAGGGAATAGACAGTGGGGAAAGAGGTATATGGAGATGGGTGGGAAAGTATGGGGAATGGGGGAGGGGTGTACACAGATGATAATTTATACGAGGGAAAAGAGAGGAGGGGAATGTGAATATAAGGGCATGTTTGGTTACCGGGTTGGGCTGGGCTGGGGTATCCTCTTGTGAATAGTAGTTGTTTGGAGGGTTGAGAGGGTTGGAACGATAATTATGATGTGACGTGGCATTGATTATGCGTTATATTATCTTTTTAATGGTTATAATATGTTTTTTATGTTAATTTTATTTGAACATGGTTAAAAAATATTATACCAACGAAATTGTAGGGTCAATACAAGTAATCCCAACCCAGGAATGCATGGTTGGAGCTAGGGATATGCCAGGATACCCCGGTGTACCCTGGAAACCAAACTGGCCCTAAGAGTGTGGGGAGAGCTTCAGGAATGGAAAAGAACAAGTGGAGAGATTCCAAGGAGATAAGAGATGGTGGAATATTATTTTCTTCACCCAGTGCTTCATTTTCTCCAAAAAAGTACATTGATCATTGTTGGGAGAAAAGAAATTCATATTCTAAATGAGACCCAAGGGCTTTCTTATATAGGAGAAAAGTCATGGGCTAATTACATAAGAGGTACATCAAGAAAATATAAAACACAAAAGACACCGTCAGATACAATTATCTCAACAATCCCCCTCAAGCTGGAGCATATATATCTATCATGCTCAGCTTGGAATAACACCTCTGAAAGGGACCTCTAGCTAGGGCCTTGGTGAAGATATATGCTGTCTGATTTCCAGTGGAAACATGAGAGGTAGATATGAGACCTTTCTGGATCATGGTGTAATGACAATCCACCTCTATATGCTTTGTGCGTTCATGAAAGGCAGGATTATTGGAGATAAATAGGGATGCTTGATTATCACATAAAAGCTGCATAGGTAGAGAAACCTCAATAGTAAGGTCAGTCAACACAGATCTAACCCACATCATTTCTGCACTTCCCTGTGCCATGACCCTGTATTCAGATTCTGCACTTGATCTAGCCACTACTATCTGCTTCTTGCTTTTCCATGAAACAAGTGAGCAGCCGACAAAAATAGCTCTGCCAGAAGTAGACTTTCTGTCTCTAGGACAACCTGCATAATCTGCATCTGCACACGGTGTCACCTTAAGAGATGTATCCCTACCGAATATAAGACCTGAATCACGTGAGGTCTTCAAATATCTCAAGATCATATGAATAGCATCCATATGCACCTTCCTGGGCTGCTCCATGAACTGATCGCTATATCCGACCTGGTGATGGTGGTGTATCAGAGCTTCCCAACAAGCTCTATATATCTCCTCCTGTCTATCTCCTCAGTGTCATCATCTTATAATCTCATACTTGGATCCATAGGGGTAGTAGAAGATTTGCACCCTGTCATACCTGTCTCAGAAAGAAGATCCATCACAAACTTCCTCTGAGTCATAACAAGACCACGTTGGTTCCTGGCGAACTCCAATCCAAGGAAGTATCGAAGGTTACCAAGGTCCTTAGTTACAAACTGTTGACCTAGGAACTTCTTGGCAGCCTGAATACCCTGCTCATCATTCCCTGTAACAACTATATCATCCACATAAACAAGAATAGCAACAATACCTCTCTTTGTCCTCTTAACAAAAAGTGAGTGATCTGCAGTAGACCGCACAAGCCTCTATTGCTCTATCAACTCCAATAGCTTTTGGTACCAAGCTTTCGGACTTTGCTTCATGCCATAAATCACCTTATGGAGCCTGTAAACCTTCCGGGACTTCCCCTCAGTAGCAAACCCTGGTGGCTGCTGCATATATACTTCCTCCTATAGGTCCCCATAAAGAAATGCATTCTTCACATCAAGCTGGTAAAGAGGCCAGTCTTGTGAAACAACAACGGATAGAAGAATGCGTAGTGTCGAGTGTTTGGCCACTGGAGAGAAGGTATCCTGATAGTCCACCCCGTAGGTTTGGGTGAACCCACGGGCCACGAGTCTGGCCTTGTAGCAGTCCACACTGCCATCTGCCCTTTGTTTTATCGTAAATATCCATTTGCAACTCACAACAGAAGCACCTGATGGAGCAGATACAATGCTCCAGGTACCACGCGACCACAGAGCCGCCATCTCCTCTTCCATTGCAAGTCGCCACCTATTGTCCTGTAGCGCCTCTTGATATGTACGTGGGATAGTAATAACAGAGAGTCCCACCACAAACTTCTTGTATTCCTCTGAAAGATGATCCAAGGAAACATGCACAACAAGAGGATACGTAATACATTGTCGACGAGGCTTCCTTAGGGCAATAGGTATCTCCAGGTCATCAACCTCGCTGTCCTCTGGAATCAATTCTTCCTGTATATCTTTCAAAGCTCCAGTGCCATCAATAGAAATAATGTGTTCATGACATACCTGAGGCGTGGTGGATGATGTGGACGGCGCATGAGCAGGGGGGAGGAGTAAAAGACCTGTGAGTGTAAACATGGGGTAAAAACTTGGACTGGGTAGACGGAGGTGGTGAAGATTGAGGTGCAGCATGGGGGCATATGATGGAGAAGACGGAGGTGGAGGAACAACATCCTCTCCAAAACTTGCATTAGACAACCTGTCACCTGTAGGAGAAAAATACATAATAGACTCAAAAAATATGACGTATGCACTATATTTTTGTCCTACAGGATCAAAACATCTATACTCTTTTTGGTACGAGGATAACCGACAAACACACATTTGACAGCTCTAGGCGAGAGCTTGTCACGACCAAGAGTGAACTGGACAAAGGCCACAGATCCAAAGACTATGGGAGTGAGAGAGAATAGTTCCTTCTCGGGAAACACAATCAAGAAGGGAACTTTTCTCCAAGAATAGTGGATGGCATGAGGTTCACCAAATAGCAAGCGGTGAGAATCGCACCACCCTAGAAAGAATGAGGGATATGACTCTGAATCAACAAGGTCCTTGTGACATCAAGAAGGTGACGATGTTTACGTTCTGCCACACCATTTTGCTGTGAAGCATAATTGCAAGAAGTCTGATGAACTATACCAAGAGACATGAGAAATTCCGATAAATGTAATGTGGGAAATTCCAAAGCATTATTCGTACGGATGAATTTCACATTAGCAGAGAAGAAGATGTTGACTTCAATAAGAAAAGATTTAATGATAGCACCTGCTTCAAACTTATGTTTTAACAAGAATACCAAAGATAGTCTAGAATAATCCTCCACAACAACCATATAAAAACGATGCTCCTGATGATCAGGAACACGACTAGGAGCTCAAATGTCAAAATGAAACAACTCAAAAGACCGACTATTGTGTCGACTCGAACGACTCGGAAACGAGGAGCGATGATGCTTCCTAAGCTGTCAAGCTTCATAGTCCAATGTAGTATGAGTAGATATCTACGGGAGCACATGAATCATCTTTTGAAGAGGAAGGTAGCCAAAGCGAAGATGCCACATGAACGGAGAAACAGATCATGAAGGAATAGAAGCAACCCCAGCGCATGGTGGTATGACAAGCTCATACAATCCTCTCTGCTCACGGACATGACCAATCACCCTACTAGTTAGTATGTCCGGAAACACAAGAGAAGAGGGATCACAGATGGCACAACAATGTAAATCTTTTGTAATTTGACTAATAGACAAAAGATTCATCTGAAAATTGGGAGCATTTAAGACGTTCTGAAGATGCATAGAAGGGGCTAGAACAATCTCCCCCTGGCCAATAACGGGTAGTCGGACCCCATTAGCAATGACCACGGATCTCCTAGGTGGGATAGACCTGTAAGAGCTAAACTACGTCCGATCTCCACACATATGATGTGATGCTCCATAATCCATAATCCAATCCGTCACATGTAAACTGCTACAACTGGTAAACGCATAAGGAATACCTGATGAACTGGACGACGCTCTGGCAGTAGCTGCTGCATCTGAAGGACCTACAGTCGGAGTCGTAGGGGTGCTCATCATCTCTTGAAGTCTTGACACAATATCATCCAAACGTGTATCCGGAGTAGGCACAGACGAAGACTCAGTTTGCTCAGCAACACGCGCAGACGCCGGATATCCATGCTTCTGAAAGCATGTCTCCTCCGAATGACCAGGATGATGGCAATGGGAACATGAGCCACGTTGACGGCCTCCTCCTCGACCACGAGGTCTGCGGCCACGAACTTGGGAAGACCCTCCTCTGCCACGAGAAGCTGCCATAGCAAAGGGGGTCATCTGGGCCGTAGTAGCAGATGTGGTAGTAATGCTCAATCGTTTGTTGACCTCCTCCAATGGCGGTATCGTCTTTCTAGTCAGAAGTTGGGTATGAGCTGCATCGTACTCAGAGTTAAGAGATGACAGGAAGACTCCCGTCATTGTAGCATTCTGATACTGCTGCTGCTCAGTGCTGGTGGTAATGGGCATGATGCTGTGTAGTCGCTCAAAAATGCCTCTCAGATGAGAGAAGTGTGCGCGGAGCGGTCGACCATTCTGTTTGGTCAAAAAAATGTTGAACTGCAGTTGAAGGATCTTGCTTTCATTCTTTGCCTGCCCGTATGTGTCTGCTAATATGTCCCACATAACCTTTGCTTTGGCTGATTAACAATACCGTTGGCAATCTCCGTGGTAAGTGTCCCAGAGAGCCAGATGCGAGCATATGCATCATCTTGCTTCCAAGATGCATTAATCCCAGTCTTGTCCGTCGGTTCTGATTCCGTCAGAATGTGCTCCTTGTTATGGCACTGCATAAGAGTACGAAACTGCATGGACCACAACTCGTAGTTAGTCCATCCATCTTCACGATGGGAGCCGAGCCTTTGAAGGCTTCGGAAGAAGAAAAGACGTCACTCTAGGTTTCTGACATTATACCAACAAGTAGAACCACATGCAAACCGAGTAGACTGATAGAGAATGTCTACACAATCATAAGGAAGAGTGGTTGTATATGTATATTCATACAACCATCCTCGTATCTTGTTTGTGAGGTTTAGAGCCGTAAGGCGTGATTTAGATGAGAAAAATCACGTTTTCGAACTCAAATCAGATCGCTGGACGTAGCGGAATAGACCGTACGACAACAACCAGGCTGCAGTAAGCGTGCAACGACAAGCAGCAGGGGTTGGGCTGGAGGTGCCCAGCGGCGGCGGAGGCTGGAGGTGCCCAACGGCGGTACGACGAGGACTGGAAGCCCTGGCGGGGTGACGTGGGAACTCTGGAGGAGCCCGGGCGGCGCGGGCCGATCGACGAGGGCCCGACGGTGGTGGCGGCGGGCTGGGGAGGGTTGGACGTGTAGGGTTAAGGTTGGATACGGGAACCCCGGTCTAGAACCGTTGCTCCGATACCATGGTGGGAGAAAAGAAATTCATATTCTAAATGAGACCTAAGGGCTCTCTTATATAGGAGAAAAGCCATGGGTTAATTACATAAGAGGTACATCAAGAAAATATAAAACACAAAAGACACCGTGAGATACAATTATCTCAACAATCATTAGACTACATGCCTCTTCACAATAAAAATAAAATAAAATTTACAATTTAAGAGACTCCAAGGAGTGAAGAGATGCTGGAATATTATTTTCTTCACTCAGGGCTTCATTTTCACCAAAAAAATGCACATTGATCCTTAGATTATAAGGATGCAAACAGACGAATATGAATATAGGTATTACCATATCCTTATTCGTTTTTGAATACGAATACGGATGCAGCCATATCCTTAAAAAACGGATACGGATGTAAATCAGATATTGATCGCATATGAGTAATGTTAGAAATACTCTACAGAATTGATTTAAATATATACAAATTGGATGGAAAACATGCGATATAGTAATATTAAATGTGTTTGTATCATAAACATATACAAATATGATAAAAAAGGTATAAAATTATGTTATATAGGGTTAAAAATAAATCTGACTATATTTACATACAAACGGATATACGGATACGGATACGGATGTATGCGTATCAAAATGATATCCATATCCGTATCCATTTTAAAACGGATACGGATGTTAAAATATGTATAAAACGGATACGGTGATGGATCGGATACGTATATATCCGTAACCGTTTGCATCCCTATTAGATTACACGCCTCTTCACAACAACTACAACAACAAAGCCTTTTCCCACAATTAAGTAGGGTCGGCTACATGGATTCTTCGCCTCCATTCAGATCTATCTTGGGTCAATCTCGGGTTTATATCCAAAAAACTAAGATCCCTTCGTATAATCTCTTTCTAACACTTCTTGGGTCGTCCTCGCCCTCTCTTAGCCGGCTCGACATCCCAACACTCGCATCTCCTAACTGGTGCATCCACTGATCTTCTTTGCAAATGACCAAACCATCTTAAGTGTTTTTTCCGCATCTTATCATCGATCAGAGCTACACCAACTTTCTTTCTGATTGCATCATTCCGAATCCAATCTTTACGTGTATGTCCACACATCCACCTTAGCATTTTTATTTTTGGAACATCCATTCTCTGCACATGTCTATGGTTCACAGGCCAACATTCAGATCCATAGAGCATAGCAGGTATCACAGTTGCTTTGTAAAACTTTCCTTTAATTTTTAAAGGAATTTTCTTATCACAGAGTACATCAGAGGCTCCTCTCCACTTTAACCAGCCTGCATTTATTCTATTAGTAGCATCTCCATCAATTTTCCCATCCTGTTGCAAAATAGATCCCATATATCTTAAAGAATCTCTCTTCCGAATGTTATTGTCACCAATCTTCACTTCAATTCCTTCACCATTGCTTCCATCAAAGGTGCACTCCATATTTCGTCTTAGCCCTACTTATACGAAATCCTTTAGGGCCTGTTTGGTTGCAGGGTTGGGCAGAGTTGGGTTGGGGTGGGTTGGGCTGGGTGAATAGTAATCTGTGAGGAGGAAGTACCTTTGTGAATAGTAACCAGGGTTGGGCCAACCCTGCCCAACCCTGCAACCAAACATGCCCTTAGTCTCCAATGCATATCTCCAGACCTCAAGCTTCTCGTTTACCCATCTCTAGTCTCGTCAATCAACACAATGTCATCGATAAAAAACATAAACCAAGGTAACTCATCCTGAATGTGACTTGTCAACTCGCCCATAATCAAAGTAAAAAGAAATGGACTCAAGGCTGGACCTTGGTGTAAACCAATGTTGATGTCAAAATAGTCAGTTTTACGAGACGGGGTCCTTACACAAGATAAAGCCTATCATACATGCTCTTTATGAGGTTAATGTATAGGACATGTACTCGTCTCTTCTCCAAAACTCTCCACAATATCTCTCGTGAGATAAAATCATAAGCCTTCTCCAAATCAATAAAGATCATATGGAGGTTCTTCCTTTTAACTCTATAAATCTCCATTGTTCTCCTCAACAAATGGATGGCTTCGATAGTTGAGCGACCTGGCATGAATACGAATTGGTTTTCTTTTATGTTGGAAACTTGCCTCAGTCTTCTTTCGATCACACGTTCCCAACTTTTCATAATGTGACTCATCAGCTTGATACCTTTGTAATTTGAATAATTTTGAATGTCTCCTTTATTCTTATAAAGAGACACCACGATACTCCTCTAATCTTCAGGCATTTTCTTGCTTCGCCAAATAACATTGAATAGATTCGTAAGCCAAGTCAAACCGTGCTCACCTAAAACTCTCCGTACTTCTACAAGGATGCCATCCGGTCCTATACCTTTCCCAGGTCTCATAACCTTCAAAGCCTCCTCTACTTCCTTTATGTGTATTCGTCTATAGCTTGTACGATTCAAGTAACTTTCACTACTAGCTAGATCACCCAAAGTGATCTCTCTATTTCCTTCTCCAATGAAAAGTATATGGAAGTACTGCTTCCATCTAGTCTCTATGTCCTTCTGAGTAACAAGCACATGACCTTCCTCGTCCTTACTGCATCTCACTCGAGAAAAGTCTTTGGTCTTTCTTTCTCTTGCTTTGGCCAATCTGAATATATCCTTCTAGCCCTCCTTAGAGTCGAGATTTTTTATAAAAAACTTCATAAGCTTTTGACTTAGCTTCGCTTACAGCCTTCTTTGCTTCCTTCTTCGTTATTTTGTAGTTTGTGACATTTTCTTCTGTTCTATCCTTAGACTTAGCTTTAAAGCATGCTCTTTTAATTTTTAGCTTCTCTTGCACCCTTTCACTCCACCACCAAGCCTCCTTTTGACTTGGAGCTCCTCCGTTTGACTCACCTAGTATCTCTTTGGCTAACTTTCGGATACAAGATGCTACTGACTCCCACATCTCGTTTGCACTTCTGCTACAATCACAAGATAAGTCTTCTAAAAACATTCTCCCTGAAGCTCGATTGCTTCAGTGGAAGATTCCACCATCTAGAGTTCTAGTGATCTTAGGAACCCTCATTTTCTTTACCATCCCTTTTATTTACACATCCAAGACTAACAAGCGATGCTGGGTTGTCAAATTCTCTCCTGGGATTACTTTGCAGTCTTTACAACACAACCGTTCTTTTCTTCTCAACGCAAAGTAATCTATCTGTGTTCTAGTTGGCCCACTATTATAAGTAAATAAATACTCCTCCCTCTTTTTGAAGAGAGTGTTTGTTATGAAAAGATCATATGCCGTTACAAAATTCAGAATGACTTTTCCCTCTTCATTTCTATCTCCAAAACCATGTCCTCCATGAACACTAGCATACCCTGAAGCATCTTTTCCCACATGTCCATTAATATCACCTATGCAAATCACCTCTCTTTGTGGGATTCCTTGTAAAATCTTATCTAGATCCTCCCAAAAAGCTTGTTTAGTCCTTTCATCTAAAACAATTTGCGGTGCATAAACTGAGATGATATTCAGAATTTCTTCTTCAAGCACCAATTTTAGCAAAATAATCCGATCCCCGAATCTTTGCACCTCAACCACTCCAACACCGTTTCTACCCTTATCTTTACATGAATACCAAAGTTTAAAGCCTGTCTTCTCAATCTCCCTTGCTTTCTCTCGAACCCATTTAGTCTCTTGATGGCATAGTATATGAATCTTCCTTCTTTCTATCGTATCCACTATCTCCATCAATTTTTCCGTTAAAGTGCCAGCATTCCAATACCAATCCGCAACTTCCTTTGCAATCTCTTTTGGACTAACTTCTTTACTCGCATGCGTCCATTATGCGAGAACCCTTGTAAATTTTGGACTGCATCCGGGCGTTGATGCGGCGGAACTAGCTTATTTACCCGCATGCGTTCCTCATGTGAGAACTCTTGCAAATTTTGAACTACATCCAAGCTGCGATGTAGCGGCCCTTGCCAATTTTTCATTGCACTCAGGCGATGCAACGCGTCGTAAGTAGGGAACGTCCCAACGAAATCTGTATGTTTGCTTAAATCCATGTTGAAAAGATCCAACTGTCATGAGGCAACTTCCTAAATAGTATTTTTTTAAAATAATATTTAGGAAGTTGTCTCCGACTGTTTTACGACGGCTGTTGGCTACTTAACGCAACCCTCCTCATTTACCCGGGCGTGGGACCGGCCATGGTTGAGTTAAAAGGTATCTGTTGGAATGGGTGCTTCCCTCAAAATGTCCCAAATAATTTTATGTTTTACCCCAAAATATATGAAAATCTGCAATAATTTCTTTAAAATTTAGTTAAGCTGCATCAGCATGGTATAAGAGTGCTTCGCAGGGTTGCAGATTTCCAGGGGAGCTTGCACTTTCTTGCTGGGAAATGGTCTGGACTTTCTGGTTGATGACTAATATAGGGGGAAGAGGGTTCTTGCCCTAGGTTTTTTGAGTTTGCCGAGGACAAGGAGATATCGGTTTTACATTGCTTGGATGGAGTGTGGTCCTTCGGATCTGCCACACTAGATGACACAAGTGTTCATTGTGTTGATTGTGCTGCGTGAGGGGGTGGCATAGTCGGGGGAGGAGGATGTTGTTCGGGAGGCCTATGGTTTGCAAGGGGGATTGTATACTCAACGACCTGGAATAGGAGTTCACTTTGGATTGTTGGCAAATTTGGAAGGTAAGGATGCGTACTTGCTTGCTGTGAAAAAGGTCGGTCAAAAGTTTTAGTTGCAAGAACGAGTTGATTTGGAGAAGACTTGTCCAGTGGGATTGATGATGAGGGCGTGTACTATCTTTTCTTATTGTATCGGTTGGTTTCTTTAGTTTGGTAGTTGACGAGATTAGATTGGATAGGTGGCACATGTTTGGTCATTTTTGGAGGTTTCAGGTTGGGAAGGGTGGCATCTATAGAAGGAGACATGGTAGAGATTAAGGTTGCAAAAATCGGTAGTCGGTACTCGCTCGATTGGGTCACTAAGGATTAATCGGCAGTCAGACGACTAATCGGATTTAGTCGGTCATTAATCGGCTTTGAATTTTTAAATTATTTTAAATATATAAATCATTTATGTATGTATATTATTATATATTTATATAGATTTGTATGTTTTTTATATTATCATAATGAAAGAAAAAAAGAAATTGATTTAAATTAAACATTAAGCATATTAGAATAAGTTTGCTTTAAAAAATAAAAAATAATATGGTATCTCCAAGCAAAAATCGATAGACTAGTTGACCTTAGTCGGAATTAGTCAGCACTCGGTCAGCCTCCCCACCGACTAGACTAGTTGGACCTATTAGTCGGACCTGTCGGGGGATTTTTACAACAATGGTAGAGATTGATCGTTGGTTGTGTTGTGGGCATTGTGGGGTCAAAAGAATGCTGTGGCTTTTAAGAGTGGGAGAGTGGGATATATTATGTTGAGAATGTGTCCATATTACCAGAACTCCGTACTCGATGTGGTTGCATTCTTGTGTGATGGGAGTGAGTGCTTTGGTGTGATTTGTAGCTCTGTCAAGGCCTTAAATGTCGGTTTCGGTCATCATTTCAGTATCGACCAAAACAGAATTTCGATGGAATTTCGGTGGAATTTCGACCGAAATTTCGGTCATTTCGATCATTTTTTGTACTACCACCCCCATATTTCGGTCGAATTTCGATTTCGAATGGATATCGATATACGACAGAAATTCGACTGAATTTCGCTGAAATTTGAGGCCATGAGCTCTGTTTGTTTACTAAATAAAGTGTAAAAGGCTATTCACCTTGGATACCCGCACTTTGGTTTTTCCGGAAAAAAAACTTTACTTGTATCTGTACACACGTTCGAACGACTTAAAAATTATAAAATGGTTGTTTATCAAGATAGGTGAACTCATCCGCTCAAGGAAAACTGAAACCAAATAAATATACAGAACAGTGTCAGCCCTCATAATTAGGTTTCCAACTGCCAAGTCCTGCATCCTCCTTAACTGAAGTGGGAATATGTGAATGGCATTAGGAAGAATAGAATGTATAGTAATGCCCCAAAACTGAAAATAAGTAAAGTTGGTATCTTATATAACACAAATAGAAAAACCTGATATTAGATCAGAAAAGTGAAAAGTCTCCTCGATTTTGAAAGTAAAAAATAAAAAATATAAGAATAGTCTCAGCCCTCGTCATCGGACCTATTACTGCCAAGGCCTGAATCCACCTTTACTGAAGTGGGGATATGCGAATAGTATTATGAAGAATAAAAATTATAATTATGCTCTAAAACTGAAATAAGATAATATATTACCTAACAAAAATAGAAAGCCTCGAGATAATATCAAAAAAGTGAAAGTCGCCTAGTTATTTCTGAAAAAAAAACTAGAAAAGTGCTAACTGTTTTTCTACATCCCACATGTTCCCAAGGCCTGAATCCACCTTTACTGAAGTGGGGATATGCGAATAGTATTATGAAGAATAAAAATTATAATTATGCTCTAAAACTGAAATAAGATAATATATTACCTAACAAAAATAGAAAGCCTCGAGATAATATCAAAAAAGTGAAAGTCGCTTAGTTATTTCTGAAAAAAAAACTAGAAAAATGCTAACTGTTTTTCTACATCCCACATGTTTTATGCAAGTACCATAGAACTGCTTATATTATCTGGAAAACATCCACGCGGCTAATATTTTTCTTCTAACATGGTTCCAGTCTTGAAAATTATGACATTCCAGCCGTATATACCGATTAAAATGCCGCATGAATAACATGGCTAGGATGACTAGTATTACCAAAAATAAACTATGAAAGATGAAGTGAACAAGAGCCTTCAAACAATATTGTACCTTTTCTTCCCAAAAATGGAACAACTAGATTTCTTTCCGATTGGATCACATGCCACTTATTAGGTGCTTAGAAATGTTGTTGTCTTTGTATATTTCTACTGCATTCATTAAGTCTTATATGTTGTGTGGAAATATAAAATGGAACGTGGAATCAAGAATAGGAGGAAAACGTGATTATACATGTAAATGTGATTATACATGTAATCCTATTCCGTAACTAGCTATTGCATTATGTTTATCTCTATGAGAACAAGGGATGTGGGTTCATTTATATGGCCTCACCAACATAACCGAATCCATCGCTCAACAATGTCAGACTAAATGACTCTACACATATGTGACTAAATTACACGTTTATGAACAGTACCCTTCAAGCTGGAGCATGGAGTGGTTAGCTTGCACGATATAATACTCATTACTCAACACACACAAGTCGAATACACATCTCAAATACACACTGTCCTCGGCTCTGAGGGTGACGTTGAAGTCTCCCCTCACAATCCACAATGAACCTGTGAATCTTCTTCTAAGCTGACAAAGCTCCTTCCAAAGTTCTTGTTGCCACATCCAAAGGACCATACATGTTAGTGAGGAGTATATGCAAATTATTAGATTCCTAACAAGAACTACTGAAAGAGAATTTTGTCCAATCATCCGTGTCCAACTGCAGGATAGCATCATTCTTACCCATGAGGGTTTCTCCAGACCTTTTTATTGAACCAAGAGCACCGGACTATGACAAACGTGATCCACACAATGAATGCCAAAGACGGTCATCTTAGCACTCTACCTTTGTTTCCTGAAGAAAATACATCCACATGTCCAGCTACAAGGGTACTTGTTGCCTTTTTCTCTGGCTTACTTCAGCACCTAACAATCCACAATAAGATCTAGTTCAGGATGTTTTTATTCCATACACGATAATTTCATGTCCTGTCTACTGGGGATAGGATGGCATTGACACTTTTTTCCGATATGACACTGCAAGAGAAGTCTGAAGTAGGGGCTGATGTTGATTTGCTGGACTTCTCTGGCCCGTAGTAGTTTTAGAGGAGCTGCGGAGGTACAACCTATTGGTCTACAGCTGAGAGGGCAAAACCTTTTGCCGTTCTATGGGTCATTTGACTTGCTAAATTTGCCTTGGCTTTTCAGAAAGAGCGACATTATGCAGATTTATCTGCATGCAGGATTTTTTATTGAGTCATGGCTGAGGTTGTTGTAATCATTTATTTGGTGGTCAATGGAGTTCACCTACCAGAGGTGAAGATCCATCACTTTATTATAAAAAGCTTCTGGATGCTCTAACGATGTTAACAGTTTTGAATATTTTTTTTACTTTGAGGTGTGGAGAGGAGTGTAGCGGGAAGGTTGACATGCAGTAACGAGCTGATATCAGTGTATCCGGGATTGGTCGAAGGGAATAAATGGATGAATTCTGCATGTACGTCTGTGTCTGTCCACTTGCCATGTGCATGTGTTTATTGTCAACACGAGGACAATAGAATCTTCTCTTAGTCATAGGTTTTCAAGAACTTCGGCCAGCTAATGCAAGGTCTCTTGTGTTTATTTAATGTTTATAGTTATGGGTTATTGGTGGTGAATCTGCTCTATGGATACCTCTAGCATCTCAAGCGTATGCTTTGAATGAAGAATGATTGGCAGAGTGTTGCAAATATGTTGACGTTCAACTTTATTATATAAATAACAACTACTGCTTTATGGTTGAAACCTGTATATTCTTGGAAGAGCACTTGATAACATGCTGTTTTGTGTTGAAATTCATTTCCTCCACAAAAATGGATATGCTGCTATCTATTTTTTTATTCTCCCCAAGGCACAGTTCTGAATGGAGATTGTCCTATGCAGGATGCGACTATTGAGCAACTTCTCCCTATTTTTCTCTCCCTATTGAAGGATGAAGTTCCTGATGTCCGTCTCAATATTATAAGCAAGCTTGATCAAGTGAACCAGGTTAGCAAAATGATTCACTAATGTTGGACTTGTTTTTTCTTGGGATAAATAACAACCAAAGATTGTTGAAGTTATTGTAATTATTGGAAGTTCCAGTACCAGCAATCATAGTTACATTTTGATGATTACCTTCTTAAATGTAATTGATGTTTTCTGTAGGTGACTTAGTGACAATTTTCAAAAGGACGGTGATATTATGGGATTCTACTTTCCATGTGAAATACACTTGAATGTCTACACCTTATTATCCCTGATCTTGGCTATTTATGTGCTCTACGTTGCAATATTATTCCTTTTCTTCATTGTACTTCCATTGCATGCAATGCCTACTTCTAGTTTCGATGGACTCTCTAAGGATGCACCTGCCATGGTGGCTATTTCTGGAAGTGGGTGTTATTTAGAATTTAAACTAGAGGTCATAATCCTTTGAATGTTGGATTAGCTTATGGTTTGCTGATATGGGATGAGGTTGTTGTGTATTTAGGTCTCACGAGCATTGCCACAAGACGAATCTGTAATTGGTGTTGGATCAGATATGCAAGTTTACCATTATCACCATTACCAGCCAACAGTTTAGAAGCATTAGGCTGACTTGGTCAAAAAGGAGTATTAGGCTCATATATCACGGCTCAGCCAGCTTTTGAATAGCAACTGTCTCCTTTTCAGTTATGTATCCTGCAATGATGATATCATGGAATACGTGCCAATTTGATTAGAGTTTCGATGTTTTTTGTTTGATTTGGAACTTCCTGGACCATTGGAGTGGTTTTACATTAATGGATATCTATGTACAATCATGTTTATTTAAGTGGCTATTTTGTCATTTCTATAAAGCTTATGCTTACGTGAATTTCTTATTTTATTTATTTTATTGAAAAAGGAGAAGGGTGGCCTCCCGAGTTGGAACCCGCAGCAAAAACACTATAAATTGATATGATTATTTTCTTATTTTTAGTTAGTGGACCCTATGCTGTGCGCATATGCCACATGCAGCATATTTAGGATATCTCTTTTGTGCTTTTATGTGACATTCTGAATTTAAATTGGTACTGAAATCATATTTAGTTAGTAATATCTCAAATGCTTAAAATATAACAAATATTGTGCAGTGCCACATATATATTCATCTCCTCCAAGAGAAGCTTATTCATATCTCTCTTATCTACTTCGGAACACTTTTTTTAAATGAAACAGAATGTGGGTTGTATAGACGGGCACCCCAAAAAACTTTAATTTTCGAGCACAAACTGAATGTCCATCTTGTCTCTGAATTTGGTTTCTCACAGGTGATCGGTATTGAACTTTTATCTCAATCATTACTACCAGCTATTGTTGAGCTTGCTGGGGACAGACATTGGCGGGTACGACTGGCACTAATTGAATATATCCCATTATTGGCGAGCCAACTTGGTGTTGGATTCTTCGATGACAAACTTGGTACTCTATGCATGCAATGGTTGGAAGATAAGGTTCGATCTCTTTCTTCTAGTTCATAAATGTCAATGCTACTTTTCTTTCCCAATCAATCAGCCAATATCAATATTTCTTTATACTAACCGCAATTAGGCCACATCCATTGAACTGATTATACTGACTGCAAATGGACCTGATCGAATGACAGTTTTTCCCGTTTTATCTCAGAAGTTGTGCTAGCAAATTTGGTTGCTGTTAAGGGCTGTTTGGTTGGATAATATCAGAGGAAGGAGTCATTGTTAGGAAGCCCAAATCCTTTGTTAAACCTTTTCCAGTTTAGCTTGTTCGAGTGGCATCAAGGAATTAGTCTAAATTGCTGTTTGGTTAAAGGAACAAATTCTGTTATGGTATAGTCTAAAATATAGCTGTTAGAGTTACTATACTTACATTTATGTTTGTAACCCTTTGGGTTCCTTAACCTTTAACCCTTCGGGTTCCGTAACCCTTTGGGGTATTTATGTATTTTTCCTCTTATACTTTGTAAGATTTTCTCTCTATATAAGAGACCTTAGCCCTATGGAATAGATATCTCGTTCGTCTCTCTTCTCCACATGGTATCAGAGCAACGGTCCTAGACCGGTGTTCTGATCTAAAATCCTCAACGCCACCTTCAAGCCTCGCAAAAGCCTGTGCGAACCCTCTTCCTCGAATTAGGGCCCCACGCAAGGCCCTCCAATCACCTCCAGTGCAGCAACTCGACCCCAAAGGAGCATCTCCAGCACCTACCGGTGCTGCTGGAACTACCCACAGAGGCCCGCTAGTGCCGCCAGGGGGCCCACAACCCTCCTGCTAGCGGGGCCTTGCGCTTCCAGGACCTCCTACGAATGTCGTCAGCCCCACAGCTACCCTCCACGGGTATCGTAGGTCTCTTTGGAGATCCAAAACTCATCACAGATCGTTGGCAGGAATCTAAGTCCGCTGTCCGTTGAGGTTTTTTCAGTCCTTCTTCAAGGGCAAACGTGAGTTCTAGGGTATTTTCTAGCCCTTATATGCATCCTTAATTGATCACAAGATCTCTCTGTTTTAAGACCACCATGACGGCTTCTTCTACCGAGATAAAGCCCTTGGCCAGGAATATTGTGGCACACAGCACTACTATCAAACTCAAGGGCACATAAATATATGTTCTCTGGTCTCGATCTTTTATGGTGTTCATTGGTGGTAAGAGGGAACTCTACATTCCGACTAAAGATCCATTCGATGAAAAGTACAAAGAGTACGACAACTAGCAGACAGGCAACTGCTTGGTTATCAACTGGATGACCAACAATGTTGAGGCTTACATTGCCTCAAATCTTCTTTACAAAAACATGACCAAGGAAATGCGGGAGGATCTCGAGCAAATATATTTCCCGAAGAAGACGAAGTCACACCTTGCAGACATTTACAGGCGAATCTGATCGGCATCTCAGGGTGATTCCACCATCATTGAGTACTACATGCATCTCTCCAGCCTGTATGATGAGCTTGCAATATTTCAACCCTCATGTTGCACCAAACAGATACATGAGTGTTCTGACTGACACGTATACCGCTTGTGCCGCGCCCTCCGAGAGTTCGCCATGTGGCTTGATGGTTATATTGAAAGGCTGAAAGACAGACTTGTTGCCAAACGTTTCACACAAACCTTTGGAGTGATTATTTTGAGACCTTCTCGCCCGTTGCCAGAATGGGGTCGCTACGTACCATTCTCTCTGTTGCTTCCAACAAGGCTTGACCCATTTATCAACTTGATGTGAAGAACGTTTTTCTTTATGGTGATCTTGAGGAGGTCTACATGGTGCAACCGTCGGTGTATATAGTCGAGGGAGAGCATGTATGTCGACTATGCAAGGCCATTTATGGCCTGAAGCAGAGCCCCAGGGCATGGTTTGACAAGTTAAAGCCGAACTTGTTGCCAAACGTTTCACACAAACCTTTGGAGTTGATTGTGTTGGAAAACGTGAAATGAGTTGTTTATTCCATAGCCCTAGGCTCTCTTATATAGGAGAGTAGCCTATGGGTAAATTACATAAAGAGAATAACAAGAAAATAAAATAGCAAAGAGATACAATAACTAAATATGCGTCAACACTTCCCCTCAAGATGGAGCATAGATGTCAATCATGCTCAGCTTGGAAGCACACTTCTGAAATGGGCCACGTAACAATGCTTTGGTGAATATATCTGCAGTCTGGTTCTCTGAAGTAACATGGGAAGTGGCAATGAATCCTTTCTGAATCATATCACGTATGAAGTGACAATCCACCTCAATATGCTTGGTCCGTTCATGGAATGCAGGATTGTTTGCAATGAACAAAGCAACCTGATTATCACACTCCAAGTTCATAGGAAGTGGTATATCTAAGCATAAATCTGTCAGCACCGCTTTCACCCACATCATCTCTGTAGTAGCCTGGGCCATAGCCCTATATTCGGATTCAGCACTGGATCTAGCTACCACAGTTTGCTTCTTGCTCCTCCATGAGACTAGGGCATCTCCAACATAGACAACATACCCTGAGGTGGACTTCCTATCCTTAGGACATCCTGCATAGTCTGCATCTGCGCATGCTGAGACAGAAATCCCCTTTCCTTTCTTGAATAGCAGACCTTTACCTGGAGAAGATTTGAGATATCTAAGTATCATGTGTATTGCATCCATATGCACCTGGCGTGGCTGCTCCAAGAACTGGCTCACACGGCTCACTGCAAATAATATATCTGGCCTAGTGATCGTGACATATAACAATTTGCCTACCAGTTCTCTGTATCTTCTCCTATCAACCTCCTCTGTGTCATCATCATGCAGCTTCATGCTAGGGTCCATTGGTGTCGTAGCAGGTCGACACCCTAGCATACCTGTCTCACTCAGTAGATCTGTGACATACTTCCTCTGTGACATGACTAATCCATACGGATTTCTGGCAAACTCCAGCCCCAGAAAATATCTAAGGACTCCCAAGTCCTTGGTGACAAACTCGGTCCCCAGCTTTTCCTTTGCCTGCTTAATGCCCTGGTCATCATCACCTGTAATCAAGATATCGTCAACATAAACCATGATTACAACAATACCTCTTGCCGTCTTCTGTATAAACAAGGAATGATCAGCATTGGAGCGTTTATATCCTTGTTTCTCAAAGAGGCCTGACAGCTTCTGGAACCATGCTCTGGGGCTCTGCTTAAGGCCATAGATAGCCTTATGTAATCTGCAAACCTTGGAACACTCCCCCTCAACAGCAAAACCAGGTGGCTGTTGCATGTTGATGCAAACGGGATTCGCGCGGCGTCGTTAATAAAATAATAATATAATTTTGGTGGATTTTTGGTAGAAGAGAGAGAGGGGTTGAGAAGAGAAATACTCGTCGGTAACGAGGGACGGAAGAAGAAGAACCGCGGAGATCGCGTGGAGGGAGAAGGGAGAGAGAGAGGGATAAAATGAGATAAACTCAAATTTCAATTCATACTTGACCGCCTAAAACAATGGGATACCCTCTCTTTATATAGGAGAGAGGGTTTACAAAAATAGTAAATAATCTCAATTACAACTAATTTAATCCTAATTGACCTCTAACTAACTTAATTGGACTCTAATTATTTAATTGACCAACAATTATAATTAAATTCTACGAAATCAACGTTGAGATCACAGGCGATCTCAATTATTCAATTGGACCCAAAAAACGTAAATAAAATTGATAATTATCTAATTAAATAAATGTGGCCTCATAATTTGGGGTCACGCTGCATCAACTCTCCACCGCTTTCAAAAATTCGGCTCCTGACGAATTGCATGAACTGCAGGCTCGGCGGCATTAATTATCTTCTGGAAGAACATGTGGGGCGTGAACGGCGGAATCCATGTGCGGGCGGGAGAGGTGTGGCCACCGTGGTCGAAAAACATATGCGGGACGTACGGTGGCGTCGTCTCGATCGTCGTCTTCTTCCCATGGTGCTCAAAGAATTGATGCGGCATGGAGAATATGGCCCTTGAATAATCCATGATGAAATAATAGCACAAAGAGAGGAGAAGGGGAGATGTGTCCACAAGGTAGAGCCATGGGGTCCTTAGAACAACCCAAGATCCTAGTCCTATTTGAATAAGGACAGTCCCCATAATCCTGATTTTCAGCCCTTCTTTTTAAAAATTTTCGCCACCAGGGATAGGGGTGCAATTTTCGTACCCCTTCATTTTCCTTCACATTTCCCTTGCTTTTGTTCTCTATGCAAATAGGGCTTTTTGGGCATTGATTTTTGCAATCTTCCCAATTATCTTTCCAATCCCACATTCCAGGGGGATGAAATCCCGTAGACTGCGGCCCTTTGGTTAGGGCTGGCGTTATAGGCGCGCGGTTGGAGGAGACACCGGAGGCGTGACTTGGGGCGGTGGCCTTGCGATGGTGCCGCCTGGGCGGTGCCTCTGGGCTCACTCGAGAGGACGCGCACGCGGGACGACCTGGGGGGCGGCGCCGAGCGGCGTCGTGGTGCGGGCGAGGGGCTAGAGCTGGTGGGGAAGGGTTGATGGCGGGGCGGCGTGCAAAGGGCAGGAGGGGAGGGGTCGCCTGCGAGGTGGTGCGCCTGGAAGAGGGGGGCGGCGCTGGGCGAGGCAGCGGGGAAAGGGGTGGGTTGGATGCGGGTAGAGGGGAAGGGAGGGGATGGGAAAGGGGGCGGCGATGTTTATCCCGCGAGGGTGGTAGTGCAGAGCGGCGCTGGGTTGGCGATGGCGGCCTGGAAGGGAGGATGGCCGAGGGGCGCGGCGACCACGGGGCGAAGGGCTGGTGCGCGTGACTGCGCGCGGTGCGGAGGGTGGGTTTCGGCGCTGGATGGGGTGGCTGTAGGAGAGTGGGGTTGGTGCGGAAGGGGAAAAGGAGACGAGAGGGAGGGGAATCAGCGGCTGGGGGGGGGGCTCGGCAGGGTGAGAAGGGAAGGGGGAGTTACCTGGGGTGGTGGGAATGGTGCCGGGACGGTTGGCGGAGGCAGCGGGGTCGATTCCGGCGACGGGTTTGGTTCCGAAAAGTGCTGGACAGCCACCGTTTTGTCGTTTTTTTCTTCAAAAATGATCTGGACAGCAACCGAAACTTCCTCCACAGCGGAGTTTTCTTCATCACAACTCGTGTCAATGGCGTCGGGGGTTGGAGGCAGCGATTGGGCGCACATAGCCTTGAGATTAGCCATTATCTCTCGAACTTTGGACTGGGCAATCTGGATCTCACGTCGTGCGTACATGTCCTGTTTGTAAAATTCTTTGGCTTGTCGTTTCCACTCCAACGAACGTTGGTGTCGGCGCGAGCGTCTGGACGGATCGTCAGATCGTGAGGACGATCTGTAGGCCATGCTCTGATACCAATTGATGCAAACGGGATTCGCGCGGCATCGTTAATAAAATATTAATATAATTTTGGTGGATTTTTGGTAGAAGAGAGAGGGGTTGAGAAGAGAAATACTCGTCGGTAACGAGGGACGGAAGAAGAAGAACCGCGGAGATCGCGTGGAGGGAGAAGGGAGAGAGAGAGGGATAAAATGAGATAAACTCAAATTTCAATTCATACTTGACCGCCTAAAACAATGGGATACCCTCTCTTTATATAGGAGAGAGGGTTTACAAAAATAGTAAATAATCTCAATTACAACTAATTTAATCCTAATTGACCTCTAACTAACTTAATTGGACTCTAATTATTTAATTGACCAACAATTATAATTAAATTCTACGAAATCAACGTTGAGATCACATGCGATCTCAATTATTCAATTGGACCCAAAAAACGTAAATAAAATTGATAATTATCTAATTAAATAAATGTGGCCTCATAATTTGGGGTCACGCTGCATCAACTATACCAATTGATGCAAACAGAATCGGCGACGGCGAATAAAATAATAATATATTTTTTTGGTGGATTTTGGTGGAAGAAAGAGAGGGATTGAGAAGAGAAATACTCGTCGGTAACGAGGGATTGAAGGAGGAGAACCGCGGAGATCGCGTGGGGATAGAGAGAGAGGAGGAAGATAATGAGATAACTCTCAAATTTTCATAATCATTGACTGACTAAAAACAATGGGCTACCCTCTCTTTATATAGGAGAGAGGGTTTACAAAAATAGTAAATAATCTCAATTACAACTAATTTAATCCTAATTGACCTCTAACTAACTTAATTGGACTCTAATTATTTAATTGACCAACAATTATAATTAAATTCTACGAAATCAACGTTGAGATCACAGGCGATCTCAATTATTCAATTGGACCCAAAAAACGTAAATAAAATTGATAATTATCTAATTAAATAAATGTGGCCTCATAATTTGGGGTCACGCTGCATCACATGTACACTTCCTCCTGCAGGTCGCCATACAGAAAGGCATTCTTCACATCCAGTTGATAGAGTGGCCAGTCTCTATTAACTGCAACTGATAAGAGGATCCGCAGAGTGGAGTGACGAGCCACCGGGGAGAACGTGTCAAGGTAATCTACCCCATATGTCTGTGTGAATCCCCTTGCAACTAGGCGTGCCTTGTACCTGTCAATGGAGCCATCTGCATTATGTTTCACTGTAAATACCCACTTGCAACTCACCGGGTTGACATCTGGTGGTATAGTAACCAAGCTCCATGTTCCTCTAGACTGAAGTGCCGCCATCTCTTCCTCCATTGCTAGCCGCCATCGAGAATCCTGCAAAGCCTCATGGTGGTTCCGTGGAATATCTGTAGCTGAAAGTGCCAATGCAAACGTCCTGAATGGTCCAGATAGCCTCTCAAACGAAACCGCTGCTGATACTGGATACTTGGCACAGCTTCTCTTCGGCTTGCGTAGAGCGATTGGAACATCCAGATCCTCTGTGGTATCACCATGCTCCTGTAATGCATCCTGCTGAGAAATGTCGTCAGATCCATCAACATTAATATTTTCATTACATACCATAGGCGAGCTAGTTGACTGGTCAGGACCATGAGCTTGATTCGGCCGCCGGGTGTAATGGAATGGTAACGGGGATACTATTGGTGGCGGCGGTGGTGGTGGTGGTGGTGTTGGTAATGGTGATGACGGCTGTGATGTTGGTGGTGACGGCTGTGATGTTGGTGGTGCCATGAATACGGTATCAGGAGATAATGGTGGTGGCTGCATGTTCCCGGATTCTGAAAAATACATAATGGATTCAAAGAATGTAACATCTGCACTGATCATATACCGCCGACACACAGGGTCAAAACACTTGTACCCCTTTTGAGTTCTGGAGTACCCCACAAAGACACACTTGACAGCCCTAGGAGAGAGCTTGTCAGAACCAGGCAACAACTGATGGACAAATGCGACTGACCCAAACACACGAGGAGTAAGAATGAACAGATCCTTGTCCGGATAAATAAGTGAGAAAGGAACCTGTTCATTCAAGACAGACGAGGGCATACGATTTATGAGATAGCATGCAGTAAGGACTGCATCACCCCAGTAGGAATACGGAACATGACTCTGAATGAGAAGTGACCTTGTGACATCAAGTAGGTGACGGTGTTTTCTTTCTGCAACCCCATTTTGTTGAGACGTATGGGCGCAGGATGTTTGGTGAACAATTCCTTTAGAGGAGTAGTAGTTGGCTAGATTGTTGGTGCATAACTCTAAGGCATTGTCACTTCTCATAATTTTGACAGTTGTGGAAAAAACATTCTGAATCTCATTTAGAAATTGAATAATAATATTTCCAGCTTCAGACTTATTTTTCATTAGAAATACCCATGATGCTCTAGAGAAATCATCCACAAATACAATATAAAACCTGTGCCCCTGATGATCGGGAACACGACTTGGACCCCAGACATCGACATGAAACAACTCAAACTTGGAGTTACTACTCCGACCTTGACTACTGGGAAAGGATGATCTGTGATGTTTTCCCAACTGACACGCCTCACACTGGATAGGTGTGTGAGAAAGACTATAAGGTAAGACAAGACGCAACTTCTGAAGCGGTAGATGACCAAAACGCAGATGCCACAGGAGAGAAGATACTTGTTCAGCGGGTGAAGCTGTGATTCCGGCAAATGGGGTCTGGTTCAGACGATAAAGGCCTCCTTGCTCATAGCCATGACCAATCACGTTGCCCGTACGGATGTCCTGAAAAATCAATGAAGATGAATCAAAAATAGCTCGACAATGGAGATCCTTCGTAATCTGACTAATTGACAACAGATTCATAGAAAAATGCGGTGCATGTAAAACATTCTTGAGCTGCATAGAAGACGTCAATCTGATCTCCCCCTGACCCGTGATAGGAGAATGCGTGCCATTGGCAATAACTACTGTCCGTCCTGGAGGAATTTGGGTGTATCCTGTAAGTAGGCTCTGGTCGCCACATAGATGATGTGTAGCGCCGGAGTCCATGATCCATGGCAGTGTATCAGATCTACTGCTGTGGAGTGCAAGTGGACTACCTGAAGTACTAGTAGAGGCCGAGGCGGAAGCAGCAGTATCAGTATGGTTCTCTCCAGTCGATGCTGGACCAGATGGTGGAATAATGCCCCTGAGACGGGCAACTAGGTCATCAAATCGTTGATCCAGTGTAGCAGCCGACGGGGGCTCTATCTGCTCAGCTGCTCGTGCAGATGCAGGAAATCCATGCTTTGAGTAGCATGTATCTTCAGTATGTCCGACTCGGTGACAATATGAGCATGTTGGCCTAGCGCGGCCACCCCTGCCACGGGGAGTACGTCCACGGCCCTGTTGATGAAAACCACGGCCTCTATTGGCCGCCATGGCTGAGGGATTTTGACTCGCAGCTGCTGAAGGTACTGTGATCCTGCTCAATCTGTGAAAAGCTTCCTCCATGGGAGGAATAGTCGAGTCCGCCAAAATCTGTGAACGTGCTGCCTCATATTCTGGATCGAGTGCAGCGAGAAACACACCCACCATCGTCGCATTCCTGTATGTCTTCTGCTGTTCTGGTGTGGCGGTGAGAGGCATGAAGCTATAAAGCTTCTCAAACATTCCTCTCAATGATGTATAGAGAGAATGTAAGGGGCAGCCGTTCTGCTTTATTGTAAAGATGTCATGTTGTAGTTGCAGGATCTTCGTCTCATTCTTCGCCTGAGAATATGTCGCTGCCAGGATATCCCACATGTCTTTGGCTGTGGGTTGATGTAGAATGTCATTGGCAATCTCAATAGCCAATGTGCCAGATAGCCACACCTTGGCATATGCATCATCGACCTCCCATGAGGCATGAACTCCAGTCTTCTCTGCAGGCTCGGGCTCGGTAAGAATATGCTTCTTACCCGCAAGGTTTAAAAAAGCGCGAGGCGGTCCGAGGCGTTTTCTCTAAAATTGAGGCGAGGCGTAAGCCTCGAGGCGGTCGAGGCGTAAGCCTCAATTTTTTGGAAAAAATTATAAAATAAAAGCAAAATACATTAAAAAAGCATATAATAATATTAAGTTTGGCCAAAAACACATTCAAAAATAATTTTACACTAGTAAGAGATACAATACATAAGCGCTTATTCTAAGATTCGCAACTAACAATCTTGGAATAACTATTTTAAGATTCACAACTTTATATTAATGCCAAAAATATTGATGTGCCAGTTCTTTGTGGCTAATGCAATGTATGTCGCAGATATTGATAAGAAAATTTTCCAAGCTAAATACTAGATGGACCCATATATCTGGAAAGTCATGGCTCTCAATATGATATAGTGCTAAAGATTTGGTGACCATGGAGCCAGCAACATTCAAACTTGCAACTAATATAAAATACTTATTATAATTCGAATTCAAATATGTATGCAATAGAACTATTATGTGCAAATGCATGATAAATTGAACATGATATATACAAGATCACAGAATTTTATTTGTTTCAAGCGATCTCTTCTCTTTACATGGAGCTACATATAGAAATATGCAAGGTTTAACATGGAAACAAAAACACAAACATTAAAAAAAAATAATGCTTAAGGAAAAATAGGGTCATGTGCAAAGCACACAACCAAAAAGCTAAAAAATAGCCTCATGCTCGAGGCTTACGCCTCCGCCTCGCCTCGAGCGCCTCACGCCTCGAGCGCCTCACGAAGACATGAGGCGTACGCACCAGCAGTAGGTCTCGAGGCGCACGCCTCGAGGCGCTTTAGGCTCGCCTCACCTCGAGGCGTACGCCTCAGCGCCTCGAGGCGGCGCTTTTTAAAACTATGCTTACCCGTAGACTTCATCATACTCATGAACTGCATTGCCCACAGTTCATAGTTCGTACCATCCATCTTGACAATGGGCGCTGGACCACGAAATGCGCCCATAGATGGGATATCAGCCTTGCTTTCTGACATACTGGAGATGGAAAACTGGAGTGACCGAGAGATAACAATCTTCGTCTACAATGACATAGACGGGATTAGTTGCGTGTGTAGACGTCAGGCAACTAACCCCATGTATATCAAGATCTGTGCCCTAGATTTTTAGGGCTTGGGGCACGCAGGCACGTGCAGGAAGCACGCGCGCGCGCAACTGGATGAAGCGCGCAGTGGCTGGATGCGCGCGCAGTGCACAACGCACAGGAGAGCGCGCAGTGGCTGGATGTGCGCAGGCGCACAGTCGGTGGAGACGCACTGTGCGCTAGAGATGCAGGTTGCGCGCTAGATGCGCGCGAGATCGGGGATGAGGCGCTGCAGGTTGCGTGCTAGATGCGCACGTTGCGCGCTATATGCGCTCGATGCGCTGCGCGCTAGATGCGCTGGAGTCGCGCTAGATGCGCTGATCGCAGGTGCGAGATGCGCAGATCGCAGGGGCGAGATGCGCAGATCGGAGAGGCGCCGCAGGCGACCAGCGAAGACCGGTGATCGGATCGGAGACGAGAGCGGCGCCGAGAAGAGAGGCCGGCGGGTGGGGTTAGGGTTAGGGTTAGGTTTCGAGAACTCCGGTCTAGGACCGTCGCTCTGATACCATGTTGGAAAACGTGAAATGAGTTGTTTATTCCATAGCCCTAGGCTCTCTTATATAGGAGAGTAGCCTATGGGTAAATTACATAAAGAGAATAACAAGAAAATAAAATAGCAAAGAGATACAATAACTAAATATGCGTCAACAGATTGTTTTGAGACCTCGCCAGTTGCCAGAATAGGGTCGATATGTACCATTCTCTATGTTGCTGCTTACAAGACTTGGCCCATTTATCAACTTGATGTGAAGAACACCTTTCTTTATGGTGATCTTGAGGAGGAGGTCTACATGATGCAACCGTCAGGGTATGGAGTCGAGGGGAGCATGTATGTCGACTACGTAAGGCCATTTATGGCTTGAAACTGAGCCCCAGGGCATGGTTTGACAGGTTCACTACGGAGATCAACACGCTTGGTTTTCAGAGGACAACATCTGACTACTCTGTCTTTGTTAGACGGTTTACTGGCACAATCATTCTTGCTGTCTATGTTGATGATATGGTTGTCACAAGAGATGATGTAGACGGTATTCAGGAGACCAAGACCTTCTTCCAGAAGGTTTTTGTCACGAAAGGCCTCGGGCAACTTCGTTATTTTCTTGACATCGAGGTAATACACACTACAGAGGGGCTCCATCTTTTACACAGGAAGTATTGCATCGATATTCTGATTGAGGCATGACTACTCGGATGCAAGCCATATGGCATCCATGCAGAAGTGAGAAAATATTCAACATTTACTGATCTAGCTTTTGAGGATGCAACACAGTACAGAAGCTTAGTGGGAAAATTACTCTATCTCACTGTTACTAGACCAGATATATTATATGCTGTCATGGCCTCAAATTTCAGCGAGATTCGGTCGAATTTCTGTCGAATATCGATATCCAGTCGAAATCGAAATTCGACCGAAATGACCGAAATATGGGGGTCCTAGTACAAAAATGACCGAAATGACCGAAATTTCGGTCGAAATTCCACCGAAATTCCATCGAAATTCTGTTTTGGTCGATACCGAAATGGTGACCGAAACCGACATTTAGGGCCTTGTATGCTGTGAGCAGAGCCAGTCAACGACTCAACATACGGAGAAGCCTCTTTACAATCACTGGCAGGATATTCTTTCGATCCTTCGATATTTGAAGGAATCTCCCAGACATGGACTCTTTTATATGGTGAATGTGCACACTAATATCTCAACCTATACATATTATGATTGTGCTAGCTCTCCTGAGGACCGTCGATCCACTACAGGATATGCATGTTCGTTGGCGATAACCTTGTCACTTGGCGAAGCAAGAAGCAGACGGTGGTCTCCAGATCTAGTGCGGAAACATAATACATAGCAATGGCTCAGGCCACCTGTGAGATCACATGGCTTGTCTCTTTCCTAACAGAACTTGGTATGTCAGTCACCACTTCTGTACCCTTATACTGCGACAACAAGTCTGCCACGCACATCGTCATCAATCCAGTTTTTCATGAGCAGACAAAACACATTGAAGTTGATTGCCATTTCATTCGTGATGCAGTACGGGGAGGAAAAATCAACACTCCACACATCTCCATTGAACTTCAACTTGCAGACATCCTCACAAAGGCTCTTCCAAGGAAGCTTCTCATGTACTTAGTATCCAAGTTGTGTATGATCGACACATAGCTCCAACTTGAGGGGGAGTGTTAGAGTTATTATACTTACATTTATGTTTGTAACGCTTCGGGTTCCGTAACCCCTTGGGGTATTTATGTATTTTTCTCTTGTACTCTTTAGGTTTTTCTCTGTATAAGAGACCCCAGCCCTATGGAATAGATCTCATTTGTCTCTATAGTTATAATAATATTTACGGTACTATGTGTGAATGGGCTTCTGTGACAAACTTGTACTGGGCTTAACAGTTCTTATCTTCCACGCAAACAGCTCCATGGAAATAAAGTTTTGAATCAGTGTACCGTGATTTATGTAATAAGAACTATGTTGATTTACAAGTTAAGAGGTCTCTCCTTTAAATTCTAATGCGGTTTGTGTGAAGATTTTGAAATAAAGGTGAAAGAAGAAATCTTAGTTGCCTGTATCAACTTGTCCATGTATCAGAGTATTTCGGGATCTGCATTGTCATCCTGTCTGCACAATTTGATGACTGGCCTATGCCACTAAGTTTTCGTGTAGCTTTATAAATAAATTTTCTTTTCTACATTTTATATGCACCCCTTAGTGTCATGCGCCTTATATGTGTGACTTGTATGCTTATACGCATTTTAAAGAGGGGGGTACTCGCTCAAAATATATTAATATCAAAGATGGTGAGAAACTTGCAAAAAACTCCCCATAACCGCAGTCTGATCATTTTTATTCCACCTCTAAGCAGAGTCCGTGTCTCACAAAAGTTTGGTTTTCAATTCCTTGTCCACATTGGTCTCGCTGATTTTTTTTTTGATAAACGGTGGGATGGGCCACCTTTAAAGGACCATCCAAAAAATATATTAATATGGTCTCGCTGACTTACCAGAATCACTTCCAGAAAATTGTTCTCGGATAGTTGTGTAAGACACCCAGACTTACCAGAACCACTTCCAGAAAATTGTTCCCGGATAGTTGTCTAACTCAAACTGGTCCGAATAGCTTTCTCCCGATAAGTGTGAACTTATAACAAGGGTGTAAAAGAAGCTCAATGCTGAGATCTTGTCATTTCTTTACGTGCTTTCATTTGTGACACTTGATCGGAACTTGCAAGTCATAACTGCCTATTTTGTGATCGTCTTGTAGGTATTTTCTATCCGTGAAGCAGCTGCTACCAACCTAAAGCGGCTTGCTGAGGAATTTGGATCCAACTGGGCAATGCAGCACATTGTACCACAGGTTTCATTGATAAGTCGTACTTTTTGGCTTATACTTTATTTAGAATGACACCTTTTTTTTGAACAATATTTTTAAATTGGCTTTTTCATTGCGTAATCATGATGTTGACTTGATATGAATACTGCTTGAATTGTTTCTTGCTGCAGGTGATTGAAAAGATTGGCAACCCGCATTATCTATATCGTATGACCATTCTTCAAACTATCTCCTTACTTGGTCCAGTTTTAGGCTCTGAGATCACATGCCAAAAGTTGCTGCCTGTGATCATCAATGCATCAAAGGATAGGTGATCAACACTAAAGCTAACTTCACCTTCATTGATATCTACACTGTATTAATCTCGTGTCTTTTATCTCAGGGTGCCCAATATTAAGTTCAATGTGGCGAAGGTGTTGCAGTCCTTGATTCCCATAGTGCCCCAATCTGTAAATAACTGATTCACCCTCCCATCTTTCTCCTTTATTATTTACCACAGATGTATTCATCACTAACTATTGTCACTACTTGGGCCGGCTCGTGCAGGTTGTGGAGGCGAGTATCAGGCCTTGCCTTGTTGAGTTAAGCGAGGACCCTGATGTCGACGTCCGAGATTTTGCTAGTCAGGCACTCCCCACTTGCAATGTTTCCCCGATGTCAAGCTAAGAACAGCAGAACAGTTTTAGATGGACGAAAGGGGTGGTGTCCCGGCTCATGTGAAGCTTGCATACAGAGGGATTTCCAACACGGAATGCTTTTGTTACACAGTGCTGTTGCCTTTTTCCCTTTTCCAGATTTCTGGCTGCTTTCTGCTCTGTGTTTCAGAATAAACGTCCATTTCCCACCTATTTAGATGGGTACACAGCACAGGAGGTGACCAAGGTTCATTTCCACAATCCTGATTAGTTAAAAAATGAGATTAGTGTGATTTCTGATGACTGTTTAGCAAGATTTGATTCTTTCCTTTGAATTCTCCTTTATCACTACATAGATTTGAACATGTGGGAGGGGATGAGCGGAGGATGTTGCAATGCAAGTTTTGTTAGTTATTAACAACTGGGTCCCTTGGGATGATTGTGTTTATACCTGTGCAGAATGCTAATGTTGCACTTGCATGCCCTGTGCACAAATGGTAGTTATTTCATTTGGTGTTAGAACTTCGGTTGCCACAAGGATGTGAAGGAGTATATATCATGATATCATGATATTGTTTGATGATGTGGACATGGATTGTTGCTGTACTAGAGATTCAAGTTTGACAATATTATTTTATAGTAAGTATTAACTGAATGTAACTATGTTGTCTGTTTGCTGCTGTAGTTTGCAGGATCTGTGCCATAGCTTTTCTTTAGCAAATTCCTCCTTTGTTCAAAGACTGGGTTCTAAGAAGTTGCTGAACGGAGGCTCATTAAAAAAAGATAGAAATTGAGATACTATGATATCCATAGTTTGCATTCATAAGTTCACATTTAGGTTTTGAGAAGAATCCTGGTCATTGGAGTGAAAGCTCACTACTTTTATTACTAGACCATTTAAGTGCGGTCATTGCTTCTTTAAAAGTTATCGCTTCAGCATTTGCTTACCATCCAGTTTAAGAGTTTTTAGGAGCCAAATTTGGCACTCAAGTTTAATTTTGTTCGTGTTTCTCGGTTGGTTCTTATTTTCTACACTGTAATGGGCTGTTGTAAAGAATTTGAGAATTTTACACTAAAACCCCTGGCATCTTGTTCAATTACATCAGAGCCCTTGTAATATCTATAACTATGCCACAACAGCACAACCCTTGGAGAGGGTCATGAGCTTAAAACAGGATCGAATTAAAGGGGTCACGGTGTAACCACAGATTATTGGGCTCGTGTTATAATTTGACAAGATTTATAGGGGTCATTATGTATAAATTCCCTTAAAATTAATCCTAATAGTCCTCATACTCCACTAGGTTATAACTGCTCCTTGGATGGATGAGCATACGCATCAAAGTAGATATGTAAATTATATAAATAACGATATTAGAAAAAAAAGTTGATAAAAATGTAAGAAAGAATTGGCGGTCAGTAAGACATGCATTACTTGCGTAATGTTAACATCAAATATTGTTAAAGGTAAAAGTGTAATAACAAGTTAACATCTAGAAAAAAAGTATTACAGATAGATATCAAGGCGATAACAGCTGTTATATTTATTTGATAATGCAATCATGCCCATATAATTGAGGATTTGAGACGTAAAGAAATCCTTGTCCATTTTAAAACAATATTGTGGATATCTTATAATCTAGTTGCATCCCTAACTGTGAGTACATCAGTCAACTGCAACTGTCCTTTAAAGGTACAATATAAAATGCAAATCCAGCAATTTTTTTGACCAATTCTCCCAAGGTATGCTTGTAAAGGTTAGCTGCTGGTATCTTAGATCCTTTAGAAATGATTTCAAATAGTATTGAGATCTTGATGCAAATGCATGATATATTATAATTACTAACTATAAATCAAGCAGTTCCAAGGCCAACATTAAAATCACGGGAACTACTGGCTAACACACCAACTAATGTTGGTAATTTTCCTCATTTTATACTGATTTTGATAAATTATTATCAAAATTTACCAGTATTTTAGAAAAATAAAGAATGCTCTCTTGTTACCCGAATCTCTCCTATTTCCAATGCATGGAATCCTAACAAAGTGATTTGCAATTCTTTATACAACATTTCCTATTTCCAACAAACACAAGGAAATAAAATATAAGTACCTTTCCTATTAATTGTTTGTTTTGTACAATATCCAGCAGATACTTTCATGAACATATACAGCCTATCTGTTATACAGTGCCACAAAATGGGGAGGGCTTGACATAAAATACTGCTCCTCTGATATCTGAATATTAACTTCAATCCTCCAACTGATTCCATCTCTACAAAGAATAATACGCACCTTTTCCCTATAAAAACATAAACGAATCACTGTGTGAAGGGTGCTACCGACCACCCCAATGCTTTCATTGTGCTTATACCCATATAGATATTACATTCTATTCTGTCAAAAGAACAAATTTTGCAAGAATGGGAGGAAAACTGTTATGTGGATGTGGCTGATTTGTAGCGCCCCAAGTTGGAAGGTGGCTGCAGCACTTGAACGCCAAGGATGTGCAAGAAAAAAACAAATCAAAGATGAACTGGAACCCTCATTCGATCAAAAACTGGAAGGAGGGATTTTCGAGAAGCTCCTGTGCTGGTTTCACATCAAGGAAATCCTTCTGGTGTAGGGAGCTCGATATGTCATCGACTGAGAAGGGGATGCTGCATCGGATGATAATCCCTTGTTAGCTTAAATAAGCAATAGCATGTGAAATTTGAAGTGGGTTATAGGTTCCCTTGGGGCAAGTGTCTTTTTTCCTACGCCCACAAGATCATATAATATAATGTTAACAGAAAACTATATGGGAAAAAGCTGCTTTTCCTTTATGTATATGTAATGCTACATTGAATCCTGCTTGCATTGGCTCCTTACTAATTATATAGCGCAACTACATTTTTTCAAGGTTAAAGCATGCTCCTCTATTCTTACCTGGAGTTGTCGTCCAACAAGAACGTGTTACCATCTGCACTATTTGATTCTTCCGTCATTTGCACCCTCATGCTGGAAAGAACCTGTGAAATGAGAAAAATGATCACAGCTTTGTCGAATCACTGGACCAAAGGATTCAAATCCATGAAGAACAGTGAAAAACCTAGAGATATCGATATAAGCACAGTGAAATTCTAAGATTTGGAACTGGTTTATCTTCTGGTCAACTGTGCGATAGGTAAAAAACTACAATTTATTCTAGAGATATGCACAGTTGCAGGACACTTACTGTTGACGAAACGCTTTGAGTGTTATATTTATCATCCCAGTACTGCGTACAGATTCTATAGAGTTGCTGAACACCTAATGCCTGTAACAACAAAACTGACATCAGGTCATTCCCCGAAAGTAAAGGTGCCATGTGATGATATAAAGGGTGAAGAAATGCATTATCGTACCGGACAGAGATCACTGACAATCTCATCATATGATATCCGATACTTTTGAAAAATAACCTGCATAAATAATCAGATGACATCAGAGAAAAAAGCAAACAGTTTTCAGTACTCAGGCAGCAAACGGTCTAGGAATTTTTTGCTTGAAGCATTTGAATCCTATTCATCACAAGGGGAATTGGGGAACCAAGTTGTGTTATTGTTGCTTTACTACAATGCAGAATCCATCCATAGGAAAATTATCAGCGAGGTCTATCTATAGGATAAGTACCACTTTCTAGAAGTGAATAAGGGTTTCTTCAACGAAATGCCCAATGTAATGGAATGAGGTACGTGAACACTTTTGCTTTGAGCCCTTGGAGCAGGCCAAGTATCTCAGATGTGCATCTGCAGCTATCGAGGAATTTGCTAAGGATAAATTTAATACAAGTAGAAAGACCTAAAAATCAGAATTCAATCATTAAAAATTCACTGAATTATCGCATGTGAGCCTCTTACATGCAACACCTCCGTATGAGATTCAGTTTAGACTCGAGGACCCAATCAGGTGACAGTATCTTGGTATAGAATTTGCACAGATGGTAAAAAGTTTAAAGGTGAAAAAAAGGTGCATGTATCAAATGCATGCATTTCAATAATGAATAAACAATGGTCCACATGAACCAGATTAGTAAAAGATAACCGAGGCATAATTTTTTAACCCTCGAACGAAATGGCATTCCCAGAGGGCAGAATACATACCAAGAATCCAACGGCCTGTCTAATGTGCTTGAGTTCATCCCAAGATGTTCCAGCATACTGCACAATGAAATGAATTTCTGTGAGCAAAATGTTGTCGGGAAACTCATCAAGCAATAAATGGCAAAACTGCATGCATATATGGATTAACGATGCATACACACACATTTGAGAAGGATGTAATTTCACATTAAGAGAGCAAGCTTAGTATTTCCACATTAGTACCATAACTGATATTGAATAGAATGTCCCTCGGGCAACCAAGGCGTAATACCTTCACCATTCCCCCCCCCCCCCCCACCCTGTTGCCTTAAGCATTGCCATGGAAAGAGGGGGTGTGAGGTATTACTTGATGGCAAGGAGCTGTGCTGAAAAGGTAAAACGACAACTAGAAGCAAATAAGGATGTATATTGAAGATGTGGCACCGTCAGCTGATGGTCCCAACATCTTCAAATATATTGCACCCCTCAAAGAGGTTTGTAGGTGTAGGTACCGTTAACTGAAATGGCAACAACTTGAAATCAAGTTCAGGGTTCAAATGCCATTCATATATTGGTCACCATCAATTGAAGGTACCATCATACTCCATTTGAATTACCCTCCAAAATAACTTGTAGTCACTAGCAACATCAACTAAGATCTTGGCACCTTGAAAATCAATCACCCTTCAAAATAACTTAAAGTGCCACCCCAATCATTTGAAGGCAACCAAACCTTCAAAATAGAAATACCCTTCAGAATGATTGGAATTGCACCACCAATTGAAAGTGCAAGCACCCCCTAGTTGAATATCTCTTCAAACTGGCTTGTAGGTGCTGAGAGTGCCCACTGCAACATAACTAAGGGTGTCGTCACCATCAACTCAAAGTGTCTGCACTTAATCAAATTGACCATTCAAATTGGCTCATAGATGCTGGCATCATCATCTACTGGAGTCACAAATGCCTTCAAATTAGTCACCCTTCAAATCTAAAGTTGTGGTTAATGTGCCTTTATACATCTTGCAGAGCATGAACACACACTGCTTTATAACATCCGCACATGTTCCTTACAAAATTTTACCATTTTCTTCTGTTCCTTCAATTCTCATGATCTATTCATCCCTAAGGTCAGTAAATATATTTTCCAATGTTCAAGTCCGTGGATAGCGTATGCATATGTAAATATAAAAGAAGAGGATATAAATGAATTGAATGATTACATGAATACATGTTTTTAAATTCAACTAAAAAGTACGTAGATGCATGATGCATCATCACTGATGACGTGAGTGGCGAAGGCATTTATGCCTTCGGTTTAGGCATGCAGGATCTAAGAAAGTATACCATGTTGGTAAAGTTGCCAATTGGCATAGAGCTAGCATCTTCAAAAGCACGAATAACTGAGTGAAAATGTTATCTATTGAAGATAAAAACACCTCCATAGAGAAGAATACAACTTACACCACCACCATCAAGGCCTGCTTAAAACCACCCTACTATAGGCAATATTCAACCAACCCTAACCAATCACACAGTTACATCATATCATACTACCCCTTCTCGATTAGATTGAACATGTCTGATCGAATCAACCTCACCCATCTTTCACCATTTCCAGTAATATACGTCTATCATTTATTATTTCAGCTCTCTTCTACCATGTCTGACCATTCATCCAATTCTCATCAAATCACCTGCCAGAGGTATTGGTTCCTCCTAATACAATTATCCTTTATGACGTTAGACGGCATGCAAGAAGATTTTAAAGGTGTTAAGACCTTTTGAACTAAACCTCCAAAAGTTGAAGAAAATAAAATATGGCAAAGATTCTATGCCTCGCAAGATCACGTAGGACAGTGCCTAATAGGCGTGCACCTTTCCTAGTACTCTCAAAGAAACTGAAGGAGTTCCAAGACATTTACCATACAATTATTGCACAAATTACACACTGGCATACAGAAACATAATTACTATATACAGCCAGCATCTATCAAGTGAAAAAAATTGATTATGGATAATTCTACATGCTTGTGCTAAAAAATCCTTGCCTCCGATTTTGCTTTTGCGCACCATAGCTCCAACTCTGCTAAACCGGATTTGACATATTCTCCATTGCTGAAGGAGCAGCACTCGCGACGCAAAAGAAGACTGCATGAACAAAAGAACAGAAACATCAGATCAATTAGCATCTTTCATATTATTCATGAAGGGATAATTTTTTACCTGTTAAAAAGTTGAACATTGATAAATGAAAAAATCTGTGTAAAAATCTTCTGGATAAGTATTGATGGGACCTGATGGGAAAGAAAATTAGTCACATGACTTGTCCACCTTTAACACACCGCAATATCGCCTAAGAAACAATTATAAACTAATTATCTAATTTATATTGATAGATAATGGTCTCTCTTACAAAGTTCCCTTGCAATGTGCCAAGTAGAGCGTCAAGGCAATCAAGAATGCTCTGCCAGTGAGTAGTTGAAGCATGACCACCAAATGAACGCCCAGATCCCCTTGTACCACCTCTGTAAGTCCTTGGAGCCTGAAGTGAAAACCCGGGGAAAAGTTGGAAAATAGTCAAATCAACATTCAACACTATAACCTTTCCGAGATAAAAACAAGCACATGACAAAGGAAGCTATCACGTACAATAACCATAAAACTATGCCATATATACCCTCTAATGCCCATATATTATGGCAGTTAAAATTGAAGTATTCACAATCACACCCAATCATTTTGAAGGGTGATGGCGAGTAAACTTATCAGACAAATCAAATGGTTTTTAGAACAAACAAAATTTGCATTTTCTTCCGTAATTATTTCAAAAGAATTGCTGCAAGCAATAACTGTAAATATTTGCAAACAATACGTGATGACAAATCCACTATTGTGCTGTATGATATAAAATGTGACTTGTCTACATGTTTCAGATAGCAAGGTTTAACAAACAAAGAACACATGTAAGAGATATATTCCTAGAAAATATTAGGATAGTGTTTTGGATAATATATTTTATATCAGATTCATTCTTTGACGATCAGGATATAGAAGTCAATCTTGCCTGGATACACAATGTCAGCAAAGAAGTTAACTCTTTCTTCACATTATCCCTTATGATGCCATAAATTTTCTCAACGTATGCTGTCAATTGCTGCTTGAAAAGTAAAGCAGGGTATTTAGCTTCAACTTGATGAACAACAGCATCCAATCCATCAACTGGAAGGTTGGCAGAAGACCGGAATCCCTGCAAAATGTTGGTCAAAACAGTTGAAAATCATTCACATAATGCTGCTTACCACTGCACTGACCCCTTGCTCAGCTTAGGTATTGATGCAATTAAACAAAGGCTCCAATAAGCATAAACGATACAGAGAAATTACCATAGCCATTCTCCCAAACAACGACGTTGGAGGTGGAGGCTTCCGATGTGGAACTGTACTAGGTGATCCTCCAGCCTTCAGACTACGTTGGAGCAGGAATAGCAAACCAGATGTGTTTGACAGCCAATACGCCATGTGTTCATTGCTTTCCTCATTCTGTAGCATGACAAAAGTACTCTTCAATACCATATCTCAGCATAGATCACATATGGACTATAGAAGAAGGCAGGGTTGGGTTGGGGTACCCCTGTGAATAGTAAACTGTGAGGAGGATTGAGAGGGTTGGAAGGAGGGGTACACCGGTGTACCCCAACCCAACCCAGTCCAACCCAGCAACCACACAGGCCCTAGGACTGTGATCCCACTTAAATGCTTGTTCTTATGAATCGGAAAGATATACTTATGACAACCGTAATGATTTACATATTTAGTAGGGAATTTTCATTTTCTTAGGGCTTCATCCAAAATTTTAAAATTAGCAGTAGAAAATGACCTGAGGACCAACTTTTCCCATTCACCCATAGTTCAATAACCCCAATGAGGAATGCCAAAACTATCCTAATTTTTTTAAACTATGTAGAGTAACTTTTCTGAAGAATCCAGGAAATTCGGACAAGAGAATAAAAAAACAATAATGCTGATTTCGGACCCATCCCACTACAAATAACTATTTTCATAACCTAGGATAATCTATATAAAGAGTTAGATCTGTGTCCCTGGTAAAAGGGATCTTCAGAGCAGTGCATCCTAAACTAAAAGGAACATAAAGAGCAAAGGAAAAATAAATCAATAACATTTGTGTCAGTGTTAAAAGCAATTATCAGAGAAGTGCATCCTAAACAAAAGGGAGGTCAAAGAAATGATGAATCTCCCACTTCATGTGGTGCAGGGGAAATTTTAATCCTGCTTTTGGACCTAAAGCACACAGCTGCCTTTGCATTTCAGCAAGAAGCTCTTTCCTTGACTCAAATTCATGGCAGGCAATATGCCTATATCATGGAATTGATCATATTGATAATGGGGATACATCTTTTTTCAAGGTATCGGCGGCATGTCGGTGATGTATAACTGATCTCGTTGACATATTGCCGAAAATTAATGATATGCGAAAAGGTTCCTCTTGTTTTTTAAAATGTATTTTGCCCAATATGGGTGATATAGTCACATGTTTCGCCCATTTCGCGCAAGTAGCATTTACAAGGGCAATCAATATGGGTGATATCGATATTGGTCATCCAGTGAGTAGTTGATATATGAGGCATGAATATCATCGAAACTTCAGACCAATTACCCTTGGATTGGCTTCTTCGCACATGTGGCTGACTGTGAATATATGCAATATATGATGGATTCCAAAGCCATGTACCACTATATGATATGGGCAAATTGTGTGGAATATAAAGAGAAACATTTGTACCCACTAAATGGTCTAGTGATAGTGCAATGTGCCTACCACCCAAAAGACCAAGGTTCAAAACCCCCTTGCGGGGTTGCATTAGATAGTTGACAACCAGCATAAAAGATAATCAAATCTTTCAACATGGATCTGAGCAAGAATCCATGTACTAACCCTACTTATAGTGGGAAAAGGCTTCACCATTTTTTGTCGCCGACCCTACTTTTTTTTTGAAAGGAAACAAGGTGGGATCTCAAATTGGGACCCACCTCATGTATACATGTATGTATATAATGTAAACGCTACAAGTTACAGAAGGTTACATGTTACATCACACTACATTTTCCATGATATAGAACGTGCCCTACAAAGTCCCAGTGCATTTCCCTCATTAAACATTTACCCCTCAAAAATAACCTTGTTCCTAGTACACTGAATCGACCACATTAAAGCAAACGTGAACGAGATGTCATCATGCCCAAAGCCGCGGACTGATCTAATATCCCTTCAAAATGTGTTGCAATCCAACCCCGGCATCTACGTGATAGAGGCCCGGTTCCACACCTCAACTGAGCATGGGTAGGAGAAGAACAATCGATCCAAATCTTCCATCGTTGATCCACACCTATCGCAGGTAACGTTCTCCAACCCCAACAGCTGCCCCAGACATCCCTTGATTAAGATCCTCCCAAGCCTAAACAACTAGAGGAAAACCTTAACCCGGTTCGGCACCCTACATTGCCAAGTCATCCCCATGTCCACCCTAATATCCTCCCGCACCTCCAACCCACTGTCGACGAAAAAAAGGTAAGCCTTCTTCACCGAGAACCTGTCATCTCCCCAAGTATAATGATCTCTGCCCGAAGACGGACCCTCGCACTGTAACAACTCTGTCTGGAGAGTAAGGAACTCCTCCACCCGCCAATCTGACATGGGCGATGCGAACACCCGAGACTAAGCCCCATGATTCCACACCTGCTTAACACTTGCATCACCATCCCTCGTCCGCCTCATGAGGCGCGGGTATCGATCCCCCACCACCCCGTCTCCCATCCAATCATATCTCCAAAATCAAAACCTAGCTCCATTCCCCAACACCGTCTCAACTTGGCAGCGATCTCCGGAACAACCACAATAATCCCCTTCCACAAGGACGATGGCAAGCATCCTGGTGTGACCCCCAGTGACATGGTGACACCATAAATCTTCCTCAACAAACGACACACCAGATCCTTGGACTTCCTCCACATCCGAACCACCCACTTTGCCATAAAAGCCTTATTAATCTCCTCCATCTGCATCACCCCCAAGCCGCCCTTGCTCTTTGACAGCGTCACCCTATCCCAGTCCACCAAGTGGAGACCCATCCTGATCTGCATGCCATCCGCCCAAAAGAATCTCCTCATGATGGCCTCAATCTTACCGCGCATTCCAACCGGCAATGCCCTCGCGGAGCAGAAGAAAATAAGGATAACCGAGAGAACATTCTTCATAACTACCAACTTCCCACCCCTCGAAAGCGTCAATGCCTTCTACCCCGCCATCTTCCTCTCCAGTCTCTCCACCAACGCCCTTCAATCCTCGGACTTTAGCTTCCCCGCCACCAATGAGAGCCCTAAATTGTAATAGGCAGCGCAATAGTAGGGCATCTCAACACCCCGATCGCATGTCACAACTCCTCCAAAAGACAGAATGGCACAACCACCGATTTCTCCCTATTGATCCACATCCCGGAGATATCACCAAAAATGTTCAGGATAAGAGATGCACGTTGGATATTCTCGGTCTCAACATCCAGAAATAGCATCATATCATCAACATACTGCAGAATTGGTACATATATCTCCTCCCTCTCGTACCCAGAACAACCATCACCAATCATCAACCGCGTCATCACTAATAATGCATCAGCAACAATCATGAAGAGAATCGGTGCAAACGGTAGCGGACAACCCTGCCAGATTCCCCTCTGTGGCTGGAAGAAACTGTAACATCCGGATCCGCATAAAACCGAACCCGATCTGATTTGGGTCCAATTAACCCAATAAAGTTGTTGGCCAATGCTAAACAACTTAAATCGATCGATTGATCGTGAGTCAAAATTCGTTCGTACAAAATCGACCAAAAATCGGTCACATCGTAATACGTGTTCAAAAAAGACGCGACGTAAATTCGGAAACCGCGAAACAAACCAAGACTGTTATAAAATCCGATTCGACGAACTAAAATCAACAGAATCAACCGTTCGTCAATCGGAGGTCGTTTGGTATTTTTAAATCGCAAAATTTAACCCCAAACCAAAACCGTATCTCGAAAATCTCGGGCATCCAAATCCGATCAAAAGTATATCAATATTATATTCATATTGATCATCGTTTAGAGACGATCAAAACGACATATTGCACGTCGAAATCGGAGGTCCGAGGCGTGAATACAATCAATTTTAAAACTTTAAATAATTAAGAGAGTGGTTTTTTTTTAAAAAAATATTTTTCCCAACTGCTGTACAGTGCAGCAGGCAGCCACCTGGATCCTCTTTTTCTTCTCCACTTAGCTTTCCTCACTATTCCACTTGGCATCAAAAGAATCCTCATCTTCACTATATATACACCAACCCAAATCTTCTTTCGATTCTCACATCTCCCCCTTCAAATATGGACGTTAAAGACCTCTTTTCTCTACTCCTCTCCAACGTATGGGCAATTTCCCTTCTATTTTTCTCTCCAGCCGATGGGAACAACCAAACATCTCTCTAATTGAAGCTATTCTTCAAATTGGAGCTGCTATTGCCGAGATGAGCAGCAAATCTTGCTGCTGCTGCTGCTGCTGCTGCTGAAATGAGCAGTAAACCTTGCTGCTACAGATGTTGAAGAGCTAAAATCCTCCCTTCTCTTAAGAATTTTAAGAGGTACAATCCTCCTTGCTTCCTTCTTGCTGCCCTGCATGAAGTTATACCCTTTTTGATTTCTTATTAATGCTTTCCCTATAGTATTATGTTGTGGAGGATTTGGGAATAAATCAATATCTGAATCTGGAATTTCATATCTTAATTTTAGATCATAATTGGGTTTTGCTCTGAAACGGAACTATATTTTTTTGCCATTATAGGCTTCATAGTCACTTAAGCATGTAATATTTGAGTTTTAAGGAGTTATGATTTAAATATGAGTTTCAATGGATTATAATTTAAATTTGAAATATTGAAATCCTGAAATTCTGGTTACTGGCTCTATGCTCATAATTAGAAAAAATTAAATAAAATTTGATTGAAGGTGAAATTCTGGTTACCCTGCTCTTAATTAGAAAATTATTTTTTTAATAAATATGGATTGAATGTGAAATTCTGGTTACTATTTTCTGCTGTCTGGTCATAATTAGAAAATTATTATTTTTTAAATATGATTGAATGTGAATTTTTTTGTTATTATTTTCTGCTCTCTGCTCAAAAATAATCACACATAAATTTTCTTTTATAGTAAATATGGATTGTATGAGAATTTCTGGTTACTACTTATAATTAGAAGATAAATTTTGTTATAAAAAATACGGATTGGATGTCAAATTCTGATTAGTGTTGTTTTCTGTTCTCTGCTTAAAAAAATAAATTTTCTTTTATAATAAATATGGACTCACAATTAGAAGATAAATTTTGTTTGTAATAAAAATACGGATTGATGTGAAATTTAGGGTTAGCTCATAATTAGAAGTTTAAATTTGTTTTGTGTCATAAAGTTGATTACAGTTATACTAAAGTTTAAATTGGTAACAATGTACATAGTTTCGAGTTCTTCGAACTTTATGAATAAGCATACAATTATGATCAATACGGAACCAAATATCGTGTATTATATATTTTGTGATCACGGTTCTCCATCTCAGTACCTCGAGCAACAAAATTTTATCTCAATCAACAAAATTTTGTTTGTAATAAATACGGATTGATGTGAAATTTCGGGTTAGCTCATAATTAGAAGTTTAAATTTGTTTTGTGTCATAAAGTTGATTACAGTTATACTAAAGTTTAAATTGGTAACAATGTACACAGTTTCGAGTTCTTCGAACTTTATGAATAAGCATACAATTATGATCAATACGGAACCAAATATGGTGTATTATATATTTTGTGATCACGGTTCTCCATCTCAGTACCTCGAGCAACAAAATTTTATCTCAATCAATAATGCTTTTAATATCAATTTCCGTAGGAACTTTGACTCTGTTTGAAAATCTTGGAATTGGTGATCATTTATCATAGTTTATTTCATGAATTTTTGCCTAATCTAAGTTGGGGTCAGAAAGTGCATCAACCTTATACAATACTTTCATTCGGAATTCCACAGCAGTCTTTACAAGTATATTCGTTTTAGAACTTATACTTGTTTAAGGATCTTCGGTGCACTATATTAGGTACTGATTGATATATTGATGACATAGTGTTAGAATTCTTTTATATACAAAATCTTAAGTAGAATTTAGGTTATAAGCCATTATCCAAGAAACATCTTAGACATGATCACATCATCAATGGTAACCTGTGACCATAAATTTGGATCATCTTCAGGAAATCATCCTTTAGGTCTACTCTACAACCTATGGATCACTATCAATAAGATAGATGATCAAGATATCTAGATATGTATGATTATTCACGGAAAGAAGTGGGAAAGAGATGAATTGACAAGCAAGTGATGATAATGGTGAATCAGTAATGATTATGAATTAGAGTGCCAGTCACGGTGAACCTTACACCTGACCGTGCGAGGGCGCAGTGACCCTCAACTGGGTGGGAGATAGGAAGCTCAGTTAGGGCAGCGACCGCCAAGTGCGCGGGCCTAGGATCCCAGTCCCTTTCTCGATTTTTTACGCGAGCTCGCGGTGTTTTTATGCCTCGTTGGGATCCCGACTTTTGACAGATCTGTTGACCCCTCTGTTTTAGGATACCCAGGTGGGGGATCCTTGGTTTTAGTTTTTCGTACATGCTTGTTTGCCCGTTACAGGTCAGGTCGTTTTCTAGAGTGACTTTTTCGGAGAGTCTCTCTCACCCGTCTCTGGACGTAGTTTTTGCGTAGACCTTTCCTTCTATTGGACCGCACTTCCAATTAGAGGGCGAGACAGAAGAGCCCTTATGTGGCTACCTCACTACTTAAGTTTTTACTTTCTCCAGCAGACTTGGCGATTGTACATCCAAATCATTCATGTCTACATCTAATTCATCTAGAGTTATACCTGACACAGTTGCAGTTGAGGTTCGGAGGAGTGATAATCAAAGTTGAGTTGGTTGGAAGTGACTATAATAAGTTTTGATTCGAAATCCCTTAAGCTAGTGGACGTGTTGGGAACTTAGTTAGGATGCATTATACAACACTGCATGCCTACGGAGGCATCCCAACCCTAAGGAAATCCCCACGTCTTAGAGTCATAGTGTGAGATCGCACCCTGACCAAGATCACAGACTATCCACTTGACTTGAGAATTAAATAAATCAATAAACTTTTCCAATCTCACCTTTCACATCGTCAAAATCCACAAACATGATATCTGAACAATATGAGAATATACAATCAATTACAAGATAAATATGTTATATATATGAGAAATATTGGAATAATGGGTGAGCAAGGTAGATACATACAAGGAACTTGAAAACCTTTTTACTTTGCAAGTAGATGTAAATTTTAGATGTTTATGTCTTTCTACTTGCCTCTTTTGTAACCACTTTAAATACCATTTTTTTATATAATAATATGATTATGAGGAGTACCAGCAACCACTGATGCCTCTTCCTTTTGCATGCATGACAGACAAGGAGCCTTTAGCGTAGTAGCGGTTTGATGACTTCTGGTTATCGTGTATATACCAGATGGTACGTTTGTTCTATTTCAGTTTTTGGTTCAGTTTATGATGTAATATACTTCTTTCCATCGCACATACTTCCTCAAGTTTTGATCGTCTTTAAACGATGATCTTCTCGTAACTGATGACGTGTCGAGGGTCGTGCACATACTTCCTCAAGTTGGATACATGGAAGACATCGTGAATGGCTGATAGATGTGGAGGAAGGGCTACTCGGTATGCCACCTTCCCCACTCTAGCAAGGATCTCGAATGGTCCAACATATCGTGGCGCTAGCTTGCCACGAACACCGAATCTCGTTATTCCCTTCATGGGAGATACTCGGAGGAATGCCCAATTTCCAACCTGAAACTCTAAGTCTCTTCTCCGATGATCTGCATAGCTCTTTTGGCGGCTCTGTGTCATCAGAAGCCTCCGTCTCACAAGATCAACAACTCTCACGATCTCCTCCAAGAGATCTAAGGAATAGATAGCATGATCACCTACCTCATGCCAACTGAGAGGTGTGAGGCATCTTCGCCCGTATAGGGCTTCGAATGGTGCCATGTCGATACTAGAATGATAGTTGTTGTTGTACGTGAATTCAACCAATGGCAGATGGTCCTTTCAGGATCCTTTCCACTCCAAAGTGCATGCGCGAAGAAAATCCTCTAGTGTCTGTATGGTGCGCTCACTCTGTCCATCCGTCTATTGATGATAAGCAGAACTAATCTTCAGTTTTGTCTGTAGTGCTGACATGAATTGATGCCAATAGTGCGATGTAAATCTCAAATCCCTATCAGACACCACCCCTCGTGGTATTCCATGTAGCCTAATGATATTCTGCACATATAGCTTGACCAATCTGGACGGAGTGTAAGTCGTGTTGACATGTATGAAATGAGCTGACTTGGTCAAACTATCAACAATGACCCAAATGGAATTATGGTCACCTTTCGACAATCCCGTGACAAAATCCATAGAAATGCTCTCCCACTTCCACTCGGGAATGGGGAGAGACTGCAGTAATCCTGGTGGTCTCCTATGCTCGACCTTGACCATCTGACAGGTCATGCATCTGCTGACATGTTGCGCTACATCGCGCTTCATTCCATCCCACCAAAAATGTCGACATAGATCACGATACATCTTCGTGCTACCTAGATGGATAGATAACCATGAGCTGCTTGCCTCATCGAGAATATCTCTGCATAACTGCTCGTCGTTGGGCACAACGATCCGTCCTCCCTTTCATAAAATAGACTCCGCCACTACAAAATCATCAACCTCGTCCTTGATGGCGCGCATGTATCTATCTGGAATCCAAGGATCTATCTTCTGGCCTTCGACGATGCGATCCCACAAACTGCTGAATCATGGAGGCACGACCGTAGAAATGGATGCGCTCTCCCGAGGATGCCAATCGGTCAAAAATGTGAGCATATACCATGTGTATAGTCAGTTTGTCGTACCCTCTGCATGAGCTTTCCTGCTAAGTGCACCGACTACCACATTTCCCTTACCGGGATGGTAAGAGATCGTGCAGTCGTAGTCCTTCAGTAGCTCGAGTCATCTACGTTGCCTCATGTTCAGCTCCTTCTGATCAAAGATGTACTTCAGGCTCTTGCAGTCTGTGAAAATCTCAAAATTCACCCCATAAAGATAGTGGTGCCAAATCTTCAAGGCAAAGACAACTGCCGCCAACTCCAAGTCATGTGTGGAGTAGTTCCGCTCATGCGGTCTCAACTGTCGTGATGCGTAAGCAATCACATGACCTCTCTGCATCAATACTACTCTTAGACCTTCTCCAGATGCATCTATGTAGACTGTATAGTCCTGAGTGCCTGAAGGAAGAGCAAGAATAGGCGTTGTAGTCAATCTCTCCTTCAGTGTCCTGAAGGCCTGCTCACATGAATCATCCCAAATGAATGAAACTCCCTTCTGCGTCAATCGTGTCAAAGGGCGAACAATGTGTGAAAATCCGTTGACAAAGCGTCTGTAATAACCTGCTGGCCCAAGGAAGCTCTGAATCTGAGTAACTGTCTTGGGCTGCTCCCAAGACATAACTGCATCTATCTTCACAGGATCAACTGCGATGCCTGCTCCAGAAATGACATGCCCTAAAAATGAAACCTGGGATAACCAGAACTCACACTTTCTTAACTTGGCATATAGCTTGTGCTCTTGCAATGTGTCCAGGACAATCCGTAGGTCATTCGCATAATCCCATTCATTTCGTGAGTATATGAGCACATCATCAATGAACATCACCACAAATGTGTCCAAATATGGACGGAAGATCCGGTTCATCATATCTATGAATGTTGCAGGTGCATTGGTGAGCCCAAACGACATCACCACAAACTCGTAGTGTCCATAGCGCGTCCTGAAAGCATTGTTCGGAATATCAGACTTTCGAATCCTCTGCTGATGGTAGCCTGAACGAAGATCGATCTTCGAGAACACCGAAGATCCCTGGAGCTGATCGAACAAATCATCGATACGCGGCAATGGATAACGGTTTTTAACCGTTCTCTTGTTCAGCTGTCTGTAATCGATGCATAATCTCATGGATCCATCCTTCTTCCTGACAAATACAACCGGAGCACCCCAAGGTGAAGTACTTGGCCTCACAAATCCCAAGTCAAGTAACTCCTGCAATTGCACCTTCAGCTCTCTCAACTCAGATGGTGCCATGCAATATGGTGCCATAGAGATCGACTGTGTATATGGCAGCAATGTGATCTCGAACTCGATCTCTCTCTCAGGAGGTAATCCTGGTATCTCATCAGGAAACACATCTGGGTATTCTGATACTACTCGGATGTCCTGTGTGATCGGCTCCTGATCAGATACCTCCCGAACAAATGCAAGGTATGAATCACATCCATGATCAACCAGCTGTTGAGCTCGCAATACTGAAATGTACTCCATAGTGGAGTCATGTATAGTACCCTCAAAAGTGAACTCGGGTAAATCTGTAATCCTGAAGACAATTGTCTTCCTAAAGCAATCAACAAGTGCCTGATGAGAGATAACCAATCCATATCCAAAATCAAGTCGAACTCATCAAGCTGTAGGAGTAGACAATATGCGATCATCTCGTGACCGCCAATCAGTACTGGCAAGTGCCGAACTATCAGGGAAATGATAAACAACTAGCCACATGTCCCTCTGATGTGACATGGAGAAGATAGAGTCTCTGCAACTCTACCTAAAGAAGCTAGTAGCCTCGAAGCAAGAAAAGAATGCGTCGCACCAGAATCAAATAGAACATGGAAAGGCCGGCCCAAGACTGAGACCATACCTTTCACCACAGTAGCTGCTGAACGTGCTTACTCCTCAGCAACTGCATATAACCGACCCTGCCTAGCTGGTGCAGTACTGGATCTTGCCGCACTCTGCATCTGTCTCTGCTGTTGTCGCATAAAGTTGGAGTTCCTGCCATGGAAACTCCTTGAACGTTGGGTCTGAGGCTGCGACTGTGAAGGCTATGGCTGAGACTCACCAGATCTCTAGGGACACCGATGCCGGTAATGTCCCCATTCAAGGCATAAGTAACAACGGACTGGCCTGGTAGGTGGAGTGATCGTGTCTGTGCTCCAGGCTGGTCCTGCTGGAGGTCTGTCTGATCGCTGCGACCCAGATGGTCGAGCGGAATCCATGCCACGTCTGGCAAGTACTCCTAAGTGGTCGATAGAGATGAGCGAGCACTGACAGAAAATGACGAACCTGGAGGTCGGAACCGCCTGGATGACCTCTGCTGCTGAAACGGTCGACGGATCGACCCAAAAGATCATCGCGGTAAATGTGCTGCTCCAGATGAGCTCCCGAATCGTCGCTCTCGGATATCCTCGAACTTCTCCGCTGCATCAGTAGCCTCGGAGATGGAAGTGATATGTAATCCCCAACTTCTCCTGCACCTTCTCTCGCATGCCTATAATGAACTTTTCCAGATTCTCCGCAGGAAATGCGCCAGCTATTGGTGTATGTCGAGACAGCTCGGTGTATCTGACAAAGTAGTCTCTAGCTGTCATCTGTCCTTGACGAAGCTCTGCAAAAAGTCGACGCTGGGACTCCTTCCACTTCGCAGAAAAGAAGTGGGACCTTAACCGAGTCTCAAAATCATTCCATGTAGGCTCTCGGCCTAACTCGAAAACTACAGCATCCCACCATCTCTCAGCGAAATCTGTACGTGAGTACTCCATGAAAGATAACCACATGTCTCGTGGCGCGCGAATCATCCTCAATATCTTCATCACTCTCTTGAGTCACTTCTCAGCAACATCTGATGTACCGGTGCCCTCGAACAAGGGTATATTGGCCCGCTGGTAGGATGTAAAGACTGACTGATGCCTGTGGATGGTAGAGTACTCATGTGCATCCTCGTATGTAAAGTCTACAGGGTCCTGCTCCCTGACATAGTCTCCATCATCTGCTCCATGCTCATGTATCTCCTCAAGTAGATCGTCGAAATGAGGTTGTTGTACCTCTACTGACTATCGTTGGTCATGGCGTGTGGTGTCGTAAGATGGACGGTAGGTGGAATCAGACAGCTCCACAAATCTGAACTCCATGTACGTCTGTCTGTCAGGGTTGTGAGATGGACCATCGTGAGATGGACGGTAGGTGGAATCTGACAGCTTCTCAAATCCATTCATATTAATCATCGTTTAGAGACGATGAAAACGAGATATTGCATGTCGAAATCGGAGGTCCGAGGTGCGAATACAATCAACTTTAAAACTTTAAATAATTAAGAGAAAGTGGTTTTAAAAAAAATCCCAATTGTTGTACAGTGCAGCAGGCAGCAACCTGGATCCTCTTTTTCTTCTCCACTTAGCTTCCCTCACTATTTCACTTGGCATCAAAAGAATCCTCATCTTCACTATATAAACACCAAACCAAATCTTCTTTCCATTCTCACATCTCCCCCTTCAAATAAGGACGTTAAAGACCTCTTTTCTCTACTCCTCTCCAACGTATGGGCAATTTCCCCTCTATTTTTCTCTCCAGCCGATGGGAACAACCAAACATCTCTCTAATTGAAGCTATTCTTCAAATTGGAGCTGTTGCTGCTGAGATGAGCAGCAAATCTTGTTGTTGCTGCTGCTGAAATGAGCAGTAAACCTTGCTGCTACAGATGTTGAAGAGCTAAAATCCTCCCTTTTCTTAAGAACTTTAAAAGGTACAATCCTCCTTGCTTCCTTCTTGTTGTCATGCATGAAGTTATACCCTTTTTTATTTCTTATTAATGCTTTCCCTAAAATATTATGTTTGTGGAGGATTTGGGAATAAATCAATATCTGAATATGGAATTTCATATCTAAATTTTAGATCATACTTGGGTTTTGCTCTGATATGGAATTAGATTTTTTTGCCATTATAGGTTTCATAGTCACTTAAGCATGTAATATTTGAGTATTCAGGGGTTATGATTTAAATCTGAGTTTCAATGGATTATAATTTAAAATTTGAAATATTGAAATTCTGAAATTCTGGTAACTGGCTCTATGCTCATAATTAGAAAAAAAATTAAATAAAATTTGATTGAAGGTGAAATTCTGGTTACTCTGCTCTTAATTAGAAAATTATTTTTTTAATAAATATGGATAGAAGGTGAAATTCAGGTTAATATTTTCTGCTGTCTGTTCATAATTAGATTTTTTTTAATATGATTGAATGTGAATTTTTTTTGTTATTATTTTCTGCTCTCTGCTAAAAAATAATCGTAAATAAATTTTCTTTTATAGTAAATATGGATTGTATGAGAATTTCTGGTTACTGCTTATAATTAGAAGATAAATTTTGTTATAATAAGTAAGAATTGGATGTGAAATTTCGATTAGTGGTGTTTTCTGTTCTCTGCTTAAAAATATAAATTTTCTTTTATAATAAATATGGACTCACAATTAGAAGATAAATTTTGTTTGTAATAAATACGGATTGATTGTGAAATTTCGGGTTACGCTCATAATTAGAAGTTTAAATTTGTTTTGTGTCATAAAGTTGATTACAGTTATACTAAAGTTTAAATTGGTAACAATGTACATAGTTTCGAGTTCTTCAAACTTTATGAATAAGCATACAGTTATGATCAATACAGAATCAAATATGGTGTACTATATATTTTATGATCACGGTTCTCTATCTCAGTACCTCGAGCAACAAAATTTTATCTCAATCAATAATGCTTTTAATGTTTGAAAATCTTGGAATTGGTGATCATTTATCATAGTTTTATTTCATGAATTTTTGCCTAATCTAAGTTGGGGTCAGAAAGTGCATCAACCTTATACAATACTTTCATTCGGAATTCCACAGCAGTCTTTACAAGTATATTCGTTTTAGAACTTATACTTGTTTAAGGATCTTCGGTGCACTATATTAGGTATTGATTGATATATTGATGCCATATTGTTAGAATTCTTTTATATACAAAATCTTAAGCAGAATTTTGGTTATAAGCCATTATCCAAGAAACATCTTAGACATGATCTCATCATCAATGGTAACCTGTGACCATAAATTTGGATCATCTTCAGGAAATCATCCTTTAGGTCTACTCTACTACCTATGGATCACTATCAATAAGATAGATGATCAAGATATCTAGATATGTATGATTAACCACGGAAAGAAGTGGGAAAGAGATGAATTGACAAGTAAGTGATGATAATGGTGAATCAGTAATGATTATGAATTAGAGTGCCGATCACGGTGAACCTTACACCTAACCGTGCGAGGGCGCGGTGACCCTCAACTGGGTGGGAGATAGGAAGCCCAGTTAGGGCAGCGACCGCCAAGCGCGCGGGTCTAGGATACCCAGGCAAGGGTTCCTCGGTTTTAGTTTTTCGTATGAGCTCGTTTGCTCGTTTGGAGTAGACCTTTCCCTCTATTGGACCGCATTTCCAATTAGAGGGCGAGACAGAAGAGTCCTTATGTGGCTACCTCACCGCTTGAGTTTTTACTTTCGCCAGCAGACTTGTCGATTCTACATTCAAATCATCCATGTCTACATCTAAGTCATCTAGAGTTACACCTGAGACAGTTGCAGTTTAGGTTCGGAGGAGTGATAATCAAAGTTGAGTTGGTTGGAAGCATGGAAGGCCGTATCGCGATATCGGCGATATATCGGTATCTACAGGTCAACGATATATCGCCGATAAGTCCGATATCGGGTATCGACAGGCAAAAAAGGCGAGATTTGGTCCGATGTCGGCGTCATGGCGTTGATATATCGCCGATATATCGGCGATATATCGGTATCGACATGGTACCGATATCGATACCGATATCGATATGTCCTTCCATGGTTGGAAGTGAGTATAATAAGTTTTGATTCGAAATCCCTTAAGCTAGTGGACGTGTTGGGAACTTAGTTAGGATGCATTATACAACACCGCATGCCTACGGAAGCACCCCAACCCTAAGGCAATCCCCACATCTTAGAGTCATAGTGTGAGGTCCCACCCTGACCAAGATCACAGACTATCCACTAGACTAGAGAATTAAATAAATCAATAAACTTTCCAATCTCACCTTTCACATCGTCAAAATCCACAAACATGATATCTGAACAATATGAGAATATACAATCAATTACAAGATAAATATGTTATATATATGAGAAATGTTGGAATAACGGGTGAGCAAGGTAGATACATACAACGGGGAGAATGTTAGCTTCCATTCTTCGCGTCTCCTGGATGATTGGTGTACAGGGTAACCCTTTTGTAGCTTTTGAGGGTAATCTTTGATTGTTGTTTTTTTCGGCTCCCCCTTTTGGGTATTGTATCTTTGGTTTTTGTAACATTTTTGTAACTATTTTTGCTTCTTTTCCTTTTAATATATTGGGGCAAACACCGTAGAGTGTCTCCCCCTTTTTTATGCTTAAAAAAAAAGGTAGATACATACAAGCAACTTGAAAACCTTTTTACTTTGCAAGTAGATGTAAATTTTAGATGATTATGCTTTTCTACTTGCCTCTTTTGTAACCACTTTAAAAACCATTTTTTATATAATAATATGATTATGGGAAGTACCAACAATCGTTGATGCCTTTTCTTCCTTGCACGCATGGCAGGCAAGGAGCCTTCAGCGTAATGGCGATTTGATGACTTCTGGTGACCGTGTATATACCAGACGGTATGTTTCTTTTGTTTCAGTTTTTGGTTCAGTTTATGATGTAATATGCTTCTTTCCTCTTCAGTTATATATTTTGGGATATACATGTACATTGTAATACATTTTTTTTGTTACATGTAATACAATATGGAAATGAATGAATGTTGGTGGCACTACTTCTTCTTGTCTCTGTGGTTTATTTATTTGAATGTGAATGTCATGGCAGAAATGCACGAAATTTCCCCATATTTTCAGTAGTTTGCGCGATCTCTAGCGAATTTAATAATGTGAATGTGTGTAAACGGGCACCCGGATCAGAGGGGGTTCACAGAAACCCCCTTCTGATCTACCATTAACCAACGCCACGTGGGACGTCGTGGCAACACAGAGCTTAATCCAAGCAATCCATAGCTTTGGGAATCCTCTTTTCTCCAATGAAGTCCACAAGAATCTCCAATTCACGTAATCGCAGGCTTTGAAAAGAATCAACCTTCCATAACACCTATTTGGTCTTACTTCTCTTCTAGTCCGTCACCATCTCCGCTGCCATCACCAAACGATCCGCCATAGCTCTCCCAGGTACAAATGCAGTTTATTCTAACGAAAAAAAATCCATGCCATACATTTCTCAACCGGTTAGCCAGGACCTTTGCAACTAAGAGACAAGAACAACAATAATAAGAAGATAAGGACAACAAGCAAAATAATTCAGACCCTACTTAATGTGGGAAAATGCTTTGTTGTTGATGTTATAGAGAGACAAACATAAGAGGATACCATTAAGGACAACAAACCATGGCTCAAAATGTCGACGAAACTCGTCGATATTTCGCCAACATCTCGATTTCGCCAAGCCATTGAAATGTCAGCGATGGCAAATTTTGCCTGACCTCCTTTGCATTTCCAAAGTGTATTTGTATACGTTATTAATTGGGAGTTTTATTTGTTATTCAACTTATTTATACATTCTTCATGATTAAGCTTCGTATCGCATGCCTTCCATGTTATTGCATATCGGCACGTATAGTGATTATGTCAATACGACTATAAAACTTATATTTAGACTTGTATTTTAGCAAATAAGTATATATTTCTACCTTATTTATTGAATAAAGAATATTACAAACCTCAAGTTTACGGCAAAATTGATTCTAATAGCCAGTTCCACGATCAAATGCTATCAAAAACATGTCAATGATATGCTTTTTTATAGATTGGCGAAATGACATCGATGTTGGCATTCAAGGTTGTGCTCAAAGCCATGAACCTAGGTCAACAACCTTATTATTATTCACATGCTCTCCTTTAGGAGTGCTTCTAAAACAAAAAGAAGCTTTTGAACAAAGTGATAAGTAGGTTTTAGTTCATGTTAAAAGAAATGCTCATCAATCCTACCAAGAATGACTTAATACACGAATATGGGTGTAAATATCCCTAAATGTTACATAAGATGAGGATTTTTTTTTGAGAAAGGGGCGGTGTCCCAAAAGTTGGGGCCCACCACCAAATATATTAAGACGAGGAATCAAAATATGATAAAACTAAACAGAAATTTGATCAAAATCATGAATGTCAATTGATCAACAATCACTAACAAGTTAAGGTGGTTTGTACTAGTCAAAATGACCTATTGGTGCTCCCATCAAAAGACATCTCAATGACAAGTCTCGACAGAGATAGAGATTGGGCGTAACCAAAAAGCATTGAATAAAACTGTTAATCGTAGCCTTGCTATTTGGATCTCAATATAGATATGCTTGAGATAACCATGGATCTATGTATTTCTACATTTTAAAGTGGAGGATGGCTTTGACTGTTGTTTTAGCACAAACAGTCCTGGTAGAGATAAGCAAAAGTTAACTAGCAAACTATACCTCAATTGCGGAACCGATCATCTGAATGAGGCGGTCAAATACACTAGTCTTTTCAGCTTCGAAAGATTTCCACTGACGCAGGCATTTATATATAGTGTATGCCGCAACTGGTTTCCCATTGCTGAATCCAATATTTTTAACAACGCAATTAATAAGAGCATCCACACTTTCCTGCATTGATGCAATATTAAATTTATAAGAATGCTATATAGGATAAAAGTGAACCCATCAATATGCAAAGTAAATGTACATGCTGCCTCTCTACGTAGGATCTCCTCAATTTGGTATCTGAACGTGCAAATTCCTTAACGGCAGGAGGTGCACTTTGTGGTTCCTGAAGAAGCGGTCTTAGGCTTTAAAAGCAGAAGTGAAAAAACCTAGAGTTTAAAATAAGAATACATGAAATATAAAGAAGTTTGGGACACCATTTTCTTACCTTTACACCTTCCACCTCAGGGAAGCCATTCTCCAATTTCTGCAAGAGGGGGAAAAATAAGCATCCTACTAAAAAGATTAAAATGCATCAGTTCCATTAGTTCTCACAGTCTTGGTTGGAGATTTCGGAATAGCCAAATGTTCTGACATTCGTTTGACAGGAGAATGTAATAAAGCTTGCTGGCGAAGAATTTGGTCCTCAGATTCCATATTAGAGAGCTTTTCTTCAAGTCTATTTAATATAAAATCCGTCAGATCAAATTAATTACCAGGTCATACAAAATAATCAAGAATAAGAGCTAAAGACAAATGCCAAGACAATATAAAGCAATATAAACCCTTTAGACAATGTGAAGCACAATATATTATTTACAAAAACTATGCAAAATGCCATACCTTTGCATGTCCGATTTCAACTGAATTATTTTCTCCTCCGCCTCCTTAGACTTGTGCAGTCTCTCCTCGCTAATCCTGCTAGCTTCTTCAAATTTCTTCTCTGTTTCATCAATCTTCTTCTCCAGAGAAGATACCAATGCCTGAATTAAGAATATTTACCCAGTAGACCTTGTCAATATACCCAACATCACAACAACTGTATTTATCAGTGATAAAAGATTTTTCGAGTGACTACTAACACATGTGAAACTGATAATGTGGCACATTAAAAGTTTGAATATGTCATAGAGTCATAAAGATTAAAAAAAGTGCACTGTAATCAGACCACGCACCTTCAACTTCTCATTTTCAGCAGAAAGCTTTTCAGTGAGTGCTTTATCAACAACAGGGACCTCTCGTATAACTGGAGCCTCCTCTGCAGCTTTTTTGGCAGTTTCTCGCTCCTTCACTAGCAATGTTTTGGTTTCCTTGAGCTGAAGTTGCACATCTTGCAAGGTAGATTGCAATTTTGCATTTTCTTGTGTCTTTGCTTCCTCCATATCAGCCTGAAAGACGTTATCTCGGTCCAAATCAGTATGCAATATATAGTGGAGAAGCAAAAGAAAGATATTGGAATTTGGATGCCGATGCTTCAATGTCGGACTTTCAAATCCTTGACGTCGACTTTTGAGACTGAACTCCACTCCATCAGTTTATTTTTCGCAAAAAAAGTTGTGTTTTATCCCAAAATTGATGCATGCTGAAATACAAAAAATAGCAAACATCCATTGACAGAGTAATGTGGTTTCCTGTAGTGGAAAACTTGTGAGGAAGGTTGGTGAGTTCTTACAACATTGTGCAACGGAAATTTGAAGGGTGTTTCCTACTAAGTGAATAGTCTCACAGCTCTACAAGAGTGTTTAAATTATAGGAAACACTGAGACAGAACCAATCTCTCACCTTCTTGAGAAACATTTACATTTAGAAGGGCATGATTATATTTTCTAACTACAAGGTTTCTCTGATAAGGTGTTGGTCAAGGAAAGGTTAGTACTTCCCAATATTCACTGCATCCCTCTGTGATTAAGAGGGAGGCCACAGCTGAAAGGCTGTTGGGTTGGGAAAGCATGCGATAAAGAATCAACATTATAATAATTCAACTTACTCGATAAATCTCATGTACTCTCATCCCTAGAAAGATTGGGATCAAGCCACAAACTCTTCTTCAATAACTCTAGAATGGGACAAATGTGGTCTAGGACGATGTGATTCAGCAAGTATAAGAAGTCTGCTAATCGATTTGACTCGGAACAATATTATATTACGGTAGCTTATTCAATTACATGCCAAAAGCTTAATGATCCTGGTGTTGAGTAAAAATGGGGCCAGTACATGGAGCCTATTTGGTTGTTTAACTTGATTTACAAGTGGACACCATAAACTTCTTACAAAAAACATAAATTGACATTTGGCGTCTATATTTACATTCATAATGAATTTAACAGACAAGTGAACTAACAGTAATTCATTTCATCAAAAACTTCTGCTTCCACCCAAAAGATTAAAGGGATTTTTACCTGGCAGACCCTATAATCTTTGCCAATTACCTCTACGACCTGTGAAACATCCTAATTGCTCTCTCGACTCCGTAAACTTGCTAACCCTTGCCCCACAGACCATGTGGTTAACCCCCATCCATTTGCCCGTTAAAACTAACCGAATTCCGTGAATTTCTTTTTCATAATACCCATTTTGTTTCTCAAAATTACAAAAAATGACCCTTCTCCCTCACGCCTCCAGGCTTCCTCCACGGCATCCCCTCCCCTCCGCCCGACCTCCCCTCCTCCCCTCCACCTGACCTCGCCTCCACCCGACCTCCCCTCTGCCCCCGCACAAGCCTCCTCCCTGAGCTCGCCTCCGCCTAGCCTCCCCTCCGCCCGACCTCATCTCCGCATGACCTCCCCTCCTCCCCTACGCCTGACCTCGCCTCCGCCCCCACCCAGGCCTCACCCCCTCCACCTCCCGCCTAGGCCTCCTCCCACCGACCTCTGCCCAGACCTCCTCCCGCCCAGGCCTCCTATCTCATCCCCTCTGCCTCCATCCCACCCATATTGCCCTAGTCTCAGAGCTTTTCTAAACATAGATTTCTCACCCCGCCATTGCTTCCCTCAGGTGAAGCGCGAGATCTCTGTGATGAAGATGGTGTCCTACCCAAACATCGTCGAGCTCCACGAGGTGATGGCGACGAAGTCGAAGATCTAATTCGCGATGGAGTTCGTCCGCCATGGCGAGCTCTTCTCCAAGATCGCCAAGCACGGGATGTTCCGCGAGGACCAGGCAAGATCCTACTTCCGCCAGCTGATCTCCGCCATTGATTTTTGCCACTCCCGTGGTTCTCACCAGAAGCTAGGCGACCCATTACGTGCTTGCTTGATCCCAATCCTGCGATGAGGATAACAGTTGGTAAGCTCATGGAGACATCGTGATTCAAGCGGGCCAAGCCAACGGAAGAGGTGGTAAAGGATGTGGAAGGGAGGTGGGGGAAGGACAAGCCGGAGAGCAACGTCGGATTTCCTTTTGGTTGATTAACTCATGTTTAACCCAAGCAAGTTAACCTTAGATGTGTCAAATTGATGGCAGGGTCTGTGGGGTAAGACGGAGCAAGTTTACAGGGTCGAGGGAGGAATTAGGATGTTTCAAAGATTGTGGAGATAATTGACAAAGATTATAGGGTCTGCCGGGTAAAAATCCCAAGATTAAATATCTAAGGAAAAGAACTTAAGAAAAGACGGCCTAAAATTGTTTTGTCGTTTATAAAAAGTTGAATTTTAGTATAAATTGCATGTGGTTCATGAATCATCAGTATCTGGATTCGCCAATGGGAATGGGAAAGTGAGGGAGGTGAAGAAGAGGAATGTGAAAACATGAATGACATGCATGGGTTGCGAGGGGAATGTAGAAAGATTAACGGGAAGAAAAGTGGTGGACAACAAGCCACCTGAGGAGAAGAAATAAGTGTGATGAAAGATACCAAGCCATACGCTAACCAAATTCATACCATTAAGCCTCTTCCTTGGTTTTTTGTTAAAGAATCATCTTCCATAATATAAATGGATGTTGATTTTATTTAAAGAGCCAAACCATTCAAGAGGTACACCTCTAAATTTAAAGACACATGTCTATGTTCCCAAGAATACATGAAATAAAATGTACATGCCGTAATTTTTTGTCGATATGGACTGCATATATTTTCCACTTGCATAAATCTGTATCCTGAGGAATTGGTTTTCTTTTTCAAGTGATGCATTTGCTTCTTAGGAATTTCAAGGGCTTCATTGAAGATGGCAGGAAAACTAGAGTCATCACTAAACTATCTGGATGAATGTAAAGCTTGCATCTCAGAGGCCATGTATGCATTTTTTTACCTAAATATCAAAGCATCATTGGAGTTTATCCCCATATTTGGACTTTTTCAAAAGGATATTTTAAAAGGATGTCAAATGCAAATCCCTCATACACCCATTATTATTACAAAGATCAAGATGTCACCAATTCAGACTTCAAAGGAGGATAACCTACAAGTGCATTCAATGAAAAAGATCGCATGGTTCAGAGAGCAGGTGAAAACTATTGGTGCCGGCTGCCACAAGGAAGCAAGGACTGACTTAGTGTATTGGACTATGATGATGAGAGCAGATGAGACAAGTCAGCAATGTTGATCTTGCACATAGTGAGACCAGTTGCAATGCATATCGCATGTTGCCTGACTTCTGGTGCAAAGAAAGGAGAGATATGTGCTGGAGCAATGTCGCCAAGCTTGAAACCCTGGCTAGATGACTGATCTACCACAGGTTATTTGAAAATATTCCAAGACTTCTTACAGTTTCATCCAATAAAGAGGCATTATCTTTTACTTTCGACGTGTAAAAAATGTTCATCGATACTGATAATAGATCTCAGGGTGGGGGTGAAAAAGGGCGAACACATACTCCCTTACAATCAGGAACCATGATTTACAATCGACATAATTCAGTAAATCAAAATTTATATTTCCCCAAAGTTGAGAGTTAGTTTAATTACTCTTAGGCCATGATCAGGGAGTTAGAAACAGCGAGTGAAAATAATTCCATCCTTCTCCAAAGACGAACCCGAATTTATGTTAATATTATTTTTAAACAAATCTTGTAAATAACAACCAAATAATGTTAGTTCTCAAAATATATGGTAAAGCCAACTAAAAAACAAGGATAACAACAAAGCATACACGCATGCGTTTCTCAAGCTGCAGCCTCCAAGTGAGTTCTTCAACTTGCTTTTCCAACTTGTTCTTAGCAGCCTGAAGAGCACCAGTTTCTTTGGCCGCCTAGATGTCAAAACCATTCATTTATTTCAAAAAAACCCAGTAATGTCAATTTGAACATCAAAATTTATTTTAGACCAATTTCAAAAGGAATTCTTATTTCAAAATTTGAACACGATCAACTGGCAAGAACAAGGATAGAACATTAAACGCATTCTGATAATATTCAAGCTTTGCAAGCTCGGGTATCCCTTAATCTTAAAAAACGTGTCAAGCATTTCAAGAAATGCAAATAGGTAAATTAAGTGAAAGATAAGGTGGAAGATGTCAGTTTTACTTTCATAACCTGCAGTAACCACCAACCCAAATTTCCAAATATAAGAGACATCAGTATATAATGATCAATCATATCTTCCATAAGAAGTAATAATCTTGCAAAAGAATCGATAAATGTTTCACAACATTAAACTAATTTTTCAGTAGTATGATGGCCTTTTTCATATCCTTTTCTTACAACCTACTCTTTCACCAGTACTTTTTGATAAGCCTGTAAGCCATGTTCTCGTTTTGTTTATCCCATAATACGGGCATACTAACAGAGTGTATTTTCTCAAAATTAAGAAGACTAAAGCACATAAGAGTAGGCCCTTTTAAAGCTGGGTTGATGAGTAAAAAATATGTACTTAAGAACAATTAAAATGCATACTTGATAATCTTACGACATGGCATAGATATCATGATTTGTAGAAAAACATATATTTAAGAACAATTAAAATGCATACTTGATAATTTTTAGACATGGCATAAGTATCATGATTTGCATGTGTACTCATGTTTTCTCTATTGTACTTATCAATTTCTTAACAAGCAGATTTTTCCTATATATTTTAAAAATCATAAATTTTGGAAGATTTCGGACTTCGCATATATCTTTTCCTTAAAAGGATTTAAGAATGGCATATACAAATTACAGTTCTGGCAGAAATGCTGAATTAGATGGAAATTGGATTCTTGGAATCTTATTCTCCAAATACGGGACAAATCCCAATTGTAAGTTGCTTTTAAGAGATTTATGAAAAAAACATTAATTTCTAAAAAAATTAGAATCTATGGTATTGCAAAAAAAACCGCATGCATGTGCATCTGTATGTGCACAGATGCACGTAATGTGCATGTGTGAGAGCGTGGCTGTGTGCGGGCTTGAGTATGTTAGCAAGAACGAGTTGGTGTCCTTCCCTAATTCAAGTCCCCCTATTATCCAATAATGCCCCCACATCCCCAGATGCTCCAGACCCCATCTCTCGACATATCCCACCTCACCGCCCCATACTAAAACCTCTCAAGATGCAACTGCTACTACGTACCCCCATTTCTTAATCCTTAATACACATCATCCTACTACTCCCCACTCGACCATCTTTAGCAAGCTTAAGCAGTCAAGGCAGTAGCAAGAACTCATGGAAATAGAGATCCCCAACACCACAAGGAAATATAATAGGACATGCTTGTGTTCCGATTTCATGCCCAGCGCAGATTCGTCTTGGTTGATGTGGCAGAACTTTTTCTCGTGTCATTCTATCACCATGCATGCACATGTTTTGAGTTTACTTAAGGAAAAGCCAAAGGATGATCATTAGAGGTTAATGGTCATCCATAAATTCATCCAATAACAATCAGGATTACTGTTATGAGTTTTCCTTGTTTACAAAATAAACTGGAAGGTTTTGAATGTGAGTTTGGACTTTTTTTAAACTTTAACTTTGCACGTACCGAGATCATACTTGTTATTATGATTTATGACTACTTGTTTAATTCAAGTGAAACTTTTTATCATTTGATTTTTGTTATGTTGTATTTAAGTTGTGTTTATAAAACTAGAGTTTGTTTGGTTGATTGTAACTTAAATGGTGTGTGCTGCCATATTTATGGATCAAGGAGAAGGTCCAAAAACAACTTTACACCAATTCAAAGCCAAACAAAAATACATAATACATTATCTAAATATCCCAATTTGGTTTGGGTTATAAGTAACTGGATTTTTAGTTCGACTTGAAAAAAAACTGTGAAAACCTGACAAAACTAATTTTGCACACTACCAAATGTAAAACTCTGAAAACTACTTCCAAAAACACCCATAAGGGCAACAACAAGGTAAGACATGCTAGAAGACATAATCTATCTCCAATTTTAAACATTAGAAAACTGTAGAAACACTTACGAAGCATGCAATAAGTTGAATTTTCCTATGCAAATATCCCTATATGTTCTTGGTAATATTAAAACCTTCAGAGAAGAATGAGATTTCCAACATCCGCAAACTATTTCTAAAAAACCCTATATGTGACAATTTGTTGACATCCCCTTGCTCAACCGGTCAAATATGCATCCAAAGCATCAACTACTTACACGACTTGCATGGAAAAAATTAATCTAATGCGCACAAACTAGTTCTACTTATTTTTGGGAGAACTTTCTCAAAAATTCTTTGGTGAATGAAATAGTTCGAATTTGTGAGAAGGGTATAATTACAATCAAGGATTATTGTATCCTCAGAGTGCTTAATCATACATATTCCAACATGAAAATGCTGGATGTTGATAAAATTTCTGTGTTGTTTCTCTTTTACCATCCAATAGAATAATAAAATGATGCACTACACATCAGACCAATCAAAATCTTTGAAGACAGCAGAAAAATCAACTTGCAAGATATGTGATTACAATAAACTCTAAGATTGATTTTCACCATGTTGATAATAGGCACACTGGATGTTACCATAAAGCAGAAGCTGCATCAACAAGTCTCATACGAATTTACACTTTATAATAGGCGCACTGGATGTTATCACACAAAAAACAGTTGCCAATGTCAGGACGCCTTACCATTTTAAGCTTCCGCAGCTCCTTTCTTGCAAGCCTTCCGCTCCATATACATTGAGTGATGATGGCTGCTTTCTTGACCCTCTTGAAATGCAACCGAGCCAGATATTTTCGGCAGTGACTCTATAAATATATTAAAAAAGACGAAAAATCTGACAAAAGACTTTAAAAAAACAAATATATTTGAAACATAAATAAACAGTGCTTGGTTACCACATTTATCATATCGTTCATCATGAAAGAGAGATTGCAAATAAATCATAATTTGTTAAAAATACAGCCTATTTAAATCACCACATTTAGATAGTCTTTCAACTTAAAAGATTTCTATGTCCCGTAAGTGACTTACAAGAACATAAATTCCACACAGAAAGCGCATAGCTTAAAACATTCTAGGCAGGTTCTTATGATAAAAATTTAGAAATACTAGTATTGAAGGTCGGCTCGGGAGGGGAAAAAATTAAAATATGCTTATATAAAGTAAAATAATTTCGCCCCATATTTGGTAGAGAAGTGTGCCTACCATCTAAAGGACCAGGGCTCAAGTCCCCACTCCCCAATGTTAACTTAATAAAAAAACTTCAGCATGGTTTCACAAGAAAAAAATATGCCAGCTTCTTGCGATACAGGGAGCATAAGCAAGATACAAAGAAGTTGTTTAAAGGACAAAAAATAGGGAGCATAAGCAAGATACAAAGATGTTGTTTAAAGGACAAACAATGAGGACTCAGTTTAATAAAAATAAGACCATGATTTAACATTCTAAGATTATATTTTATTTTCCCAAGTTTTTGAGTGAATGTTAAATATTTTTCATTAAAACGCATAGACGCCACCTTTTCACAGCACTCATTACAACTCAACGTATTTAATATGCATTTTACCAAGTTAATGTCTTTATTCAAAGCAGTTTCTTCCTTAGCTCGTATGTTAACCTTTAACTTAAGAAGTAGAAATCATGGCCTGTAAGTACTCAGTGTTTTACCTTTCATGATGATCTAGTAGTTCTTTGCATCTATTTAAAAAGAAAAAAAGGCACCCAGCAACTAAAATCATGCACAGTAATACTATTTATTTGTTATGATAAAATACAGTGTTAAATAAATGTTAGCAGTAATGTAATCATGTCGGGATTCCAGATGTAGACTCCAATGTCCAAATGTACCTGAATAAAGATAGCAGCTCTTGTCTGTCGCCTGAACAATAATTCCTTACGAGCAGCCATTCCACGTAATCCAGATTGAATAGTAAGAGAAGAAGAGCATACTTTATCATATGCTTTCTTAGCAACATGCATCCGCAGATATGTCTGGATTCGAAGACTAGCAGCTTCCCACCGCATGCTTTCATAAGACCGACGTGCAAGCTCTCCTGAAACATAAAAAGAATATGCATCTTCAAAAATGAGTCTAAAGAGACCAAGACGACTCAATCTTTAGAAAACCCCCCATGTTTTGGCATAGAATGATAACCTAGTTTAAACAATCTCCCTTCAGATATTTACTGAATCTCTTGAAATCTTCGGTGGATGCATTTTATGTACAGATGCTGACCATCAAAGCACCTTATTTATCCACCCTGTTAGGTAATAGTGTGCAACCAAGCAAGCTTCCAATATGTTCAATATACATGTTCCTCTGTTTAAGGTTCCCGTAATGTCAACCGACAACTTGCATCCAAATCTCATAGATCAAATATATAAGGGCACCATGCGTTCTTTGAAAAAATCACTACAGAGATAACACATGATAATCATCTCTATCTACAATAATAAAATGTTGTTTGTTTACCTCTGCATAAAGCCTGAACCTTGATTGTCATCCGCTTCAGGGAAATGAAGTGTCTGCGAGCCAAATAAGATCGCACTTTCCTCTGAATGATGTTAGCTGATTTTCCTAAGACTTCATTCCTTCGAGCATCCAATTCGGCCATTTGTCCAGCCCTAAGAAATACTTTTGTTTTACCTATCTGTTCAGCACAAATAAGCATATGCAAAAAAAACCCATGGATGGTCAGCATAAACTAATTTATTAATTATATATAGGAAATTAATTTATAAAATGTCACATCAATGGAACCAGCAAATGTAAATATGTTTATATTACAATATATATCCTGCCAAGACCATGGATAATAGGTTAAATGCACCACAATGTATATCATATGATATAACACATAATTAGGTAGAGGACCCTTAGAACCTCATTTACATCAAGTTCCATCCAGAGCTTGCTCAATCAAGTCAGAGATTTGTGCGCAATGCAAGCCTTTTGTCCACCGTTATTTCACCATAAAACAAAAATGCTAATATTTTGCAAGGAAAAAAATTAACCGTGTTTGCACCAAGTCTATGGTGTAGCAAGCTCTCTAATAAAGATAACAGCCTTTTTGTACAGCAACATTGTTGTACTTGCACTTTAAGGCAAAATGATGCTTTGGAATAATTTGGTTAAAAGACAGCCATATGACCACCATATAAGATTACACTTATAGGTAGCTGTCATTACCGTCTTCACCTAGAAATGAAAATAAAAAACAGCATTATGGTACTTGTCACATGTAGCATCAGTTGCGCATATGCAGCAAGTTTACATACCGGTACCACTGCGCATATGATTCAGATGTACATGTGAATCAGTAAGCGAACTGGTGCTCAAATTGCAAGTCAAAAAAATAACAGTGAACGGATGCAAATTACAAAAATCTGAAAAGGTACCGGAGAGAATACCATGTGTAAGTATAATAAAGGTGCATCAGTGCACACAAATTTGCAAGAAATTGAAATGAATATTTGAAGGCCATATGTATCAATGTAGGCTGGGCCTTGGGGTGTACCAGTGAACGTGCTTATATAAGAAAGGGATATTTACATCCATAACCCTGAGTAATTTCGTAATTACTCCATAAACCTTCCATAATCACGAATTTCACTCAGAACCTTGAATACTGATTAACTCTTACGCTCATAACCCCGTGTTAACTTCCATCTAATTTTCCGTTAAATATGACAGTATCCGTCAAGTATTTTACATTTTAAACTCTTTAAATTTCTGATATTTACGAATGGGTCCCTTCCTCCTCCAACCAGCAATCCCACGGCCACCTCCTACTCCTCCGGCCAGGCAACACCCCCCCCACCCCGCCCAGTCGACGTCCTCTGCCGACCTCCCGACCACCTCCTCCTACTCCCCTTCCGCCTGCAAAATCCCCCGCCTTCCGCACCTACAGCAAGCCACCGTCTTCCGTGCCTGCTGCAAGCCCCCTCCCTCCGGCCAGCCACCCACCCCCTCCCGCCGACCCCTACCCTTCGACCTCCTGCAAGCTCCGTTCGTCGCCACCCACCCCCCCTCCGCTTGCAAAATCTCTTGCCTTTTGCGCCTGCAAAATCCCCTGCCTTCCACGCCTGTTGCAAGCTACCGTCTTCCGCACCTGCTGCAAGCCCCCCTCCCTCCGGCCTCCTGCTAGCCCCGTCCGTCGCCACCCACCCCCCTCCGGCTGCAAGCTCCCGTAACACCCCCCTCCCCCCCGCAAGGCATGCATCGTCCCCGGCCGTCGCCACCCACCCCCCTCCGGCTGTAAGCTCCCGCAAACCCCCCCCCCCCACCCCGCCTTGCATCGTTCGCGTGCGCACCTGCACTTGCGACACCTCCACCCCCTCCCCTCATGTCGCATGCACCTGCGACACCCCCTCCCCCTGCGCCGCCTGCACCTGTAACCCCACCTCCACCGCCGGTAGCCCCCCCTCCCGCGCGTGCACGCCTGCACCTGCGACACACCCTCCCCCGGCACCGCCTGCACCTTGCACCCCCATCTCCACAGCCGGTCACCCCCCCGCCGCGCACACGTGCGCGCCTGCAACTGCAGCACCCCCCTCCCCCCTGCACCTGCAACCTCACCTCCATTGCCCCTCGCGCGCCCCGGCCCCTACACCCCAGGCGCGCGCGCCTGCACCTGCAACCCCATCTAGCAAGCCCCATCTGTCCCCCCGCCCCCCCACGCACGCCTGCACCTGCAACCCCATCTAGCAAGGCCCATCGGTCCCCCCCCACGCACGCCTGCACCTGCAACCCCCGCTGGTCGTCTCGGCATGTCCCTTCCGCTCGTTGCTACCCAACCCCCCTCCACCTGCAAGCCCCTTGCCTGGAAGTCTGCATGTCTTTTTCTCTTTTTTTCTTTGGATTAATCGTAGCCGTTAGATCACATATCGGTTAGATTAACTCACTCATATGGTTGAGTTAATAAACAAAACTAACGGAAGGTTATGTGTGTAAAACGGAGCATTTACTCAAGGTTATGGGTGTAATTCATGATTATGAAGGGTTTCTGAGGTAATTACGAAATTACTTAGGGTTATGGGTGTAAATATCCCTATAAGAAATGGGATTCACTGCACGTACTCAAAGCACTAGTATTTTTTTGAAGAAAAATAGGGTGGTCTCCCAAGCTGGGATCCACTCCGAACTGTATATATATATAAATATAAGAACAATGGGAGGGGGAAAGAAATTACATCATTTTACATTCGCCATATCAAACAGAGTGCCCTACTGTGCCCCACTACATTATTTGCATTAAACCCTTTCCCCGCAAAGATGACCTTGTTTCTTGTGCACCAAATCGCCCACACCATCGCAAACGGGTACATATAATCCTCATGGAAAAATTCGCATACCGCTTGGATATCCCATCATAAAGCGGGGCAATTACTCCGCGCAAGACACGCGATGCTCGCCCGACCCCATATCTCCTGCGAAAAGGGCACGAGAAGAATAAATGATCCGCATCCTCCCTCGACCCATCGCACCAATTTGCATTAAACCCTTTCCCCACAAAGATGACTTTGTTTCTGGCGCACCAAATTGCCCACACCATCGCAAATGGGTACATATAATTCTCATGGCCAAATCCGCATACCGCTTGGATATCCCACCAGAAAGCGGGACAGTTACTCCGCATAAGACACGCGATGCTCGCCCAACCCCATATCTCCTGCGAAAAGGGCACGAGAAGAATAAGTGATCCGCATCCTCCCTCGACTAGGGTGGAGCATTGGGCTCGACCCGGCCCAATCCGGGAAAGCCCGGCCCGAGCCCATCGATTTTCCATGGGCCTTGGGCCGGGTCGAGGCCCGCTTTTTTCAGCAAACTGAAGACCCGGGCCCGGCCCAAGCCCCGTGAGACCGGGCTCGGGTTCGGGTCGGGCTCGGGCTCGGGCCGGGCTCAACCCGCACTTATTTTGATTCCATGAAGTTGCACTTTGATTCCAAATTATTTTTATGGATATAATTCATACATAACACATGAAATTTGGATGCATTATTACTATATAATATTACTATTGATGGATGAATGAAGCAACTAGATGTATTTTGACTATAAATCCATATCCCCTAATTTAGTTCTAATATGATTTTTTGAAATATGAGGGCCCGGGTCCGGCCCGTTTGTACTTCGGGTTCGGGCCCGACCCGGCCCGAGCATAATATTTTTCAAAAATGAAGACCCGGGCCCGGCCCACTTGTACATCGGGTTCGGGTCGGGCTCGAGCTTTTGCGGGTCGGGTCAGGGTCAGGTTCGGACCGGCCCGGCCCAATGCTCCACCCTACCCTCGACCCACCGCACCAATTGCAAGTAATATCCTCCACGCCCATCAAATGCACCCGGAGAACCTTGGTAAGGATCCTCCCCGGTCTGAACAACGACAAGAAGATCTTGACTCAGTTTGGTATCATGCACCGCCAAATGAGGTCCATGTCGACACGTACCTCCTGCACTTCTGCCACCATCCTCTATCAAAAACCGATATGCCTTACGCACCGAGAATCTTCCCATACAAAGTGATCTCATCCCGACGATGGGCGCTCGCTCTGAAGCAGCTTTGTATATAGAGAAAGGAACTCGTCCACCCTATGCTCTGATAGCTCAGAAAGAAATGTCGGAGACCAAGCCTCACGACCCCAAATCTCTTGCACACTCGTCTCCCTGTTAGCCACCAACCACACAAGTCACGGGAAACTTTCCCTCAGCACCATTGTTAAATGTTGTACATCCACTCATATGTACCGATGAATGTGTACCAGTCCACATTGTGAAGCAAGTGCCATAGATAGAATTCTTGCGTGGAGGTTCAAGTCAGGTCTTTTTACAATCCTACCTAATTTATTAAAAACTTCGGCACAAAAAAACAAAAGGTTTTCAGGTTGTCTTTGAAAAGACGAAACATTTCAACTTGGTCCAGACTCAAACAGTTGAGCTTATCTTTATCTTTAGCTCAGTGAGGTCTAGTTGTTTTACGGATATGGAAAAGTCTTCGCCTTAAATTAAATATATAAAGGCAAGCATAAACACCTTCTGAGATGTTAGTCTCAGATAAAACGGATAAGTTTCTTTTTGTTGTTATCAGAACAAGTTATTATTAAAACAAAGATTTCAACAATTGGTGTTTGCTGGCATTCGAGCCCTTCTCCACGGGCCACAAACTACAGCCACCAATGAAGGAGCATTAGTGGGATGGCGAATAAAGATTTACGGAATAATATAGTAAAGTTAAATGTGTGCGGAACAATAACAAAATCAAGAACAAAGAACAACCACAGCTCACACAGACTAGTGCAGATTCAACCTACCAAAGAGCTAAATCATATGCCTAAGCTTAGCATGCTTGGGACTTGAACTTAGCCAGTTTGGGACTTGCAAACTCTCATTATATAGTCCAAATCGTATAACAAGTGCCCAGCTCTCTAAGGATTTTTCTATGTTTAGGAAGAAAGTCCTTAAAAAAGAACACCTTTCAACAGAAACAAATAAAGACCATGTGAATTCTATAAAGCCTTAAAAAACATAAAATAAACTGCTGGAGTATTTGGTTGTGCACTACTTGAGTTGTAGATGGGTAAATGGATCACTCCAGGATCCATTTACCACATCCATGTGTTTAGTCCCACATCTACCAGTGGTGGGACTTGGAGGCTCTGTGGAGGCTATATAAGGAGCCCCAGACCTCCTGTCTCCATTGAGAAAGTTGAATGCATCATATGACCCTTTGAGGGCTTCTCCCGTGATTTCATCCCGCTCCTTAGGAAGTCGGGTTCGACGTAAAAACCCCGTGTGTTCTTCAAAGTTTTTTATTCTTTTATCTGAAACGCGTCCGCATTCTTATTTTCTAACATGGTATCAGAGCGGATTCGATTCTCGAGGATTCAATTTTGAAGATTTATGTCTTGTTCGAGAGTCGGTTACGAGAGTTGTTCAATCATAATTGTTCTTGAAGATTATCAGTTCAAGAAAATAATTAGGGTTTCTTTGAAACCCTAATCTTCCACGATCTTCGAGGCCCTGGGTGAGGAATGTCAAGCCCTGATTTTTCAAATTCCTTGAACCGATCCTCTGCTATTTCTGCCAAAGCATCGCCTGAAGATTTTTGAAACCCAGTTTGGGTTTAACCCTTGCAGCGTATTCGACACTTGAATGTAGTACCCAGGTCTCACATTGAGATGCACTTCAGCATGGTTTACTGTTGTTGTAGAACGCCCAACTTAATATCTTCGAGTGCTTTGAACGAGAAGCCTTTTGTAGTGAACCCGCATATCAGGCTTCACAGCGGGAGGCACAATCAAAGAGAGCAAAATAAAAAAAAAGAAAGACAGCATGGATGTCCCAGGAATTTTGAGGTCGCACGAGCACCACTAATCACCGCGCCTTCTACACTGGCAATTGCACAGAATTCCCCGCATATCGCCAGCCTCCTCCTGGCGGCACAACACCACCAGGTAGAACCTGCACAACACGCGGGCGACGAACTATTGTGTAGAGTCACAGGTTGGTTCCAAATCCAGTTTCATATTCTCCAGACCATTTAGATTCCAAACTCTACAGTTCTCAAATTTTCAGACTCGACGCTCAGATGTCTTCCGAGTTTTCAGTTTCAGACACACACATGTATGCGGTCCTTTCAGATGAGCACTTGTATGCCATCACTTGTTGTGGTCCCCATCATTCTTGTTAGTCAACCAGGGTTTTCATGTGAACCATAGGGACTCCAAAGTAGAGTATCATTCCCTATGCCATGTTGGCTAGGGTTTTCATGTGGCTTCATAGGGACTCCAGAGTAGAGTACCATTCTCTGCGCCAAAGGGGAGAGACTCGGTTCTCCAACGAGGAAACTTCTTCAGACTCCATTCTCCAGCGACCGTGGACTCCGACGAGGATTGCACTCCACGGCTTTTCAGTTCGGCCCTTTCAGAGATGGAGTAGTTGTCCACATGTTGTGGCGGGCCAGAGTTCTCCATGTGGAGACTCATTTTCAGTTGCAGTGACTCTGACAGGTGCAATACGGAGCACATGCTCTCGGACGAGGAGATTCAGTTGACTCACACTCCAGCTCGTTCATCCTCCTCACCTGCACGACATACGAAGCAACATCCTCGACAGCAACCGATAGTTGTGCAGGTTGAGTTGATATTGTCTGTAGTGTCATGTAGCGTGAGTTGAGTCCAAGTGAGGGGGAGTGTTGGAGTATTTGGTTGTGCGCTACTTGAGTTGTATATGGGTAAATGGATCTCTCCAGGATTCATTTACCAAATCCATGTGTTTAGTCTCACATCTACCAATGGTGGGATTTGGAGGCTCTGTGGAGGCTATATAAGCAACCCCAGACCTCTTGTATCCATTAAGAAAGTTGAATGCAATATATGGCCCTTTGAGACCTTCTCTCTTGGTTTCATCTCGTTCCTTAGGGAGTAGGGTTTTACGTAAAAATCTCGTGTGTTCTTCAAAGTTTTTTATTCTTTTATCTGATTACCCATTCTTATTTTCTAACATAAACAAAATACGCAAGCCGAACAATCAGAGATGATGGATGATGAAAGCTTGACAAAGAAGCAGAATTGCTTTTGAGAGCAAATCATTTTTTTACTAATATCTTCTTTTGCTAAGAAACTCGCTAAAAGATGACTTGAAATATAAGTTGAGTTGTGTTGTTTGAGGTGCATAGGAGGTCCTTTTATAGGTAGGGTGTCATAAAAAAATCCAAAATAACAAGGAACTTGTGGGAAGCTCCCCCACGTGACTATTACCAAGCCGGATTTATCCTTTTGTTGAGAGCAAAGTTATCCAATTTATGGAGAAATTGAGGCAGGCTCATATAGATGCGGTTCACATAATCTTGAGGCATCGATAGTCCTCTCCAGTTACAGGATTGTTTTTAGCATAGGGGCATCCCTTGCCATCACAGTGTCTGCAGATGCAGACCATGCATAATTCTCCGAGGATAAGAAATCTACCTCTGGCTTTGCAATATTATTAAGGAGTTCCTTGGTATCATGGAAGAGCAAGAAGTAGATCATGATTGCTAGATCTAGTGCAAATCATAGTACATAGCCACGACGTAGGGAAGCATTGAGATGATGTAGGTCAGATCCGTTCAGACAGACTTGGCTATTGACGTGCATCTTCCCATGTAGTTGCAATGTGATAACCAAGCTGCTCTTTTCATTGCCAACAACCCTTCCTTCCATGAGAGGACCAAAATATTGATGTAGATCGCCATTATATACGTGACATGATTCAAAAGGATTTTATCTCTACTTCCACATCAGCTCAACCAAACAGACGACAAATGTTTTCACAAAGGCTCTAGCCAGAGGGTCATTCCAAAGATGTGGTCCAAGCTAGGCTTGATTAACATCTATGGACCAATTTGAGGGAGGGTGTTGAGAATTATATTTGTCTTTCTTTATTTATTATGTATTTTATATTTTTTTGTTTCTATTATGTAGTTTACCCTCTGGGGTTTCTTCTCTCTTTATAAGAGAGCCCTATGCTCCTTTAATAATCAAGTCAATATATGTAATGTCCAGACATATGTACTGATGCAACAAATTAAAATTGCCAAGGATTAAGATGATTTTTTTGTCGTCTGTGCTGGTGTAAGCTGGGAGTGTAATGGTAGACATGCTTAGATAGGGCGGGTTCAATACCTGCACTTGATCTACTGACATTAGACTCAATTGTGATGATGCATTCACTTTTAAGTAGTGGACCAGTGCATATTATGAAACCAATGCTTAAGATTGTTGCTTATAAGATGAAGGTTCAAATTAAATGTTTTTTATCATTTTATCTAATTTATTGCAAACTTTGACACTAAAAGATGGAAGGTCTTTCTTGAGCAAATACTTGGTCCAGACTCAAGCAGCCGTTACTATCCTTAACTTTAGCTCTGTGTGGCCATGATGTTTTATAGGCACAAAAAGGGTATGTAAGAAAATGGGCATGCTGGACCAGGGTGGTAAAATCATCGGAAGTACAGGATATTCCGTATCTAAAGTAGATTCACATAGAAAAAATCCTTCCTCATAATTAAGTAATTGGCATATTTTTTATTAATATTGATTGATTGTTGTTGGTAGTGCAGTGTATTTACCACCAAAAAGGATAAGGTGTAAATCCTTCCTTAGGGGGATCGCATTAGTTAGCTGATATCCTGCGTAAAAAGTAGTCGGATCTTTCAACATGGATTTGAACAAGAATCCATGTAGGACCCTCTTAAAGTGAGAGAAGGCTTCACCATTTTTTTATTGATCGATGATTGTTGATAGAAGGTATTTGAAAGTGTAATATGAATGAATCTCGTGCACACTTGATATGTTTCCAATCCATTTCTCCTGGCAACGCAAAATAGTGCGCAGACCATATATCACACACCTCCACGTAACTTAAATTACCAATACTTACACTTAAATAACTACACCAAAGCAATAAGTTGGATTTTTTATTTAGATCTTTTGGTGGCATGCACTGTTTTCCCTAAAAACACATATGGGACCATTAACAATGTTCTTTCCACAACAGAGCTGAATATTTGTATCAACATTTATATTACTGGTGATCTTGCAAATTATTACTTCTACTCGAAGAACAACGGCTAGGATTCGGATCATGAATTCACAGAAGAGGCAATAAAATCAGATAACCTCACACCAACTGTCCAATGTTGTAGTAGTATTTGAACAATGCAGACAAGAAAAAGTTCACTGGAAAGGCGAGAAAACTACAATTGAATCCCCACCTGATAACCTTCGATATTCGCCTTCTCAAGCAGCAGCTTAGATCCAGCTATCTCATCACAACTGCAACAGCACACCAAATCATTGCAAATCACATAAGAAAAAACAATAACAAAAATCATTGTGAATCACATAAGAAAAAAACAATTAGAATTGTTGCTCACTTTGGATCCAAAACCTCTGGTGCAAGGATACCAAATCGATCAACAAATTCATAAAAAGTACGCCTCGTGGGATATCCAGCACAACTGATCCTAATTGCCTCCATTACACCCTGAAACGTACAGAAAGGGGAAATCTGATAATGGATCAACCTAATCTCTACATGTGAGGTGTTACAAGAATGCAAGAGAAAAAATTACCCCACATCTAAGCTGTTGCAGGACATTTGCATTCTCAAATATGGATGGCTTAAGAAGATTATTGGGCTTCACACATCGAATATAATGTGGCTCTGTGGCACTCAAAGTTTCCATCAAAGATTGTAGTTGTTGCTGCAGGAGTTTCACATGATATGAAAAACCAACAAAAACAAAGTTAAGTATTTAAAAGCTTTCAAAAGTTTGCATACCTTAAATCTCGAACCGATTGATGAGAATTTTGAAGATTTAGATGAATCCTCAGCTAGAAGGGGGAAAAGGCCAGAAACGAATGGACAACGTGAAGCATTGAGCAATGCCTGGTGTTCAGCAACAACGTAGTCCTTGTTCTTGTCAAGGAATAAATCAGTCTGGTAAGTCACCTGCAAACAAATATCTTTTATAAATGGCATCTGAGGATAGATAATGAAACTATTATAATAACAAATTACTTACATCTCCAGCATAATGGCAAATTGTAAAATCAGTTCGAGCCAATTTTGGTTTGCTAAAGCGCTTGTGATTTTTAAAAGTTTGATAGAGCTTCTGGGCAAATGTTTCATGGGTTGATCTTGGAAACATACTGGAAATAAGGAAAATCAAATGATATAAGAAAAATAGAACAAACAAGCAAACATGTCAATTTCAATAAGGAATGCACAGGCTTATGTTCACATAATGGCATACCAAGCTTCGTCAAGAAGTGCAACTATCCCTCCTGGTTTCTGGAAGCAAAGAAATACATGATCAGAAAGGAAATACATGGAAATCCTAAAACCATCATGAGATGGAACAGATAATATGTAAGATGAAAGAGAAGAACAGCGGAAAGGAAAGGAGTGGAAGACAAAGAGCGGTAAACAGAAAGGCATTAAATAGTGTAGCAAGGCATAAACAAGGTATGACATTTATAACTATTTAGTATAATACAACAACAACAACAAAGCCTTTTCCCACAATTAAGTAGGGTCGGCTACATGGATTTTTCGCCTCCATTCAGATCTATCTTGGGTCAATCTCGGACTTATATCCAAAAAACTAAGATCCCTTCGTATAGTCTCTTTCCAACACTTCTTGGGCCGTCCTCGCCCTCTCTTAGCCGACTCAACATCCCAACACTCGCATCTCCTAACCGGTGCATCAGTTGACCTTCTTTGCAAATGACCAAACCATCTTAAGCGGTTTTCTCGCATCTTATCCTCGATCGGAGCTACACCAACTTTCTTTCTGATTGCATCATTCCGAATCCGATCTTTACGTGTATGTCCACACATCCATCTTAGCATTTTCATTTCTGCTACAGCCATTCTCTGCACATGTCTATGGTTCACAGGCCAACATTCAGAGCCATAAAGCATAGCAGGTCTCACGGCTGCTTTGTAAAACTTTCCTTTAATTTTTAAAGGAATTTTCTTATCACAGAGAACAGCGGAGGCTCCTCTCCACTTTAGCCAGCCTGCATTTATTCTATTAGTAATATCTCCATCAATTTCCCCATCATGTTGCAAAATAGATCCCAGATATCTAAAAGAATCTCTCTTCTGAATGTTATCGTCACCAATCTTAATCTCGATTCCTTCACCATTGCTTCCATCAAAGGTGCATTCCATATATTCCGTCTTAGCCCTACTTATACGAAAACTTTTAGTCTCTAATGCATGTCTCCAAACCTCAAGCTTCTCATTTACTCCATCTCTAGTCTCGTCAATAAGCACAATATCATCAGCAAATAACATACACCAAGGTAACTCATCCTGAATGTGACTTGTCAACTCGTCCATAATCAAAGTAAAAAGAAATGGACTTAAAGCTGAACCTTGATGTAAACCAATGTTGATATCAAAATAGTCAGTCTTCCCCGTCGGGGTCCTTACACAAGATAAAGCCCTATCATACATATCCTTTATAAGATTAATGTATAGGACAGGTACTTGTCTCTTCTCCAAAACTCTCCACAGTATCTCTCGTGGGACGGAATCATAAGCCTTCTCCAAATCAATAAAGATCATATGAAGATTCTTCCTTTTAGCTCTATAAATCTCCATTGTTCTCAGCAAATGGATGGCTTCAATAGTTGAGCGACCTGGCATGAATCCGAATTGATTTTCTTTTACTTGGGAAACCTGCCTCAACCTTCTTTCGATCACACGTTCCCAAATTTTCATAGTGTGACTCATCAGCTTGATACCTCTGTAATTTGAACAATTTTGAATGTCTCCTTTGTTCTTATAAATAAGAGAACCCTATAGCATCATGAATAAGCAATTCATTGTTTTCTCTCAACATGGTATCAATGTGACGGACCTAAACCAGAGTTCTCATACCCCACCCGTGCCCTAGCCCCCCCTCTCTTGCTGCCCACTCACCTCGCGCCGCCGCCGGCAACCCCTCTAGCCACATCCCCCCTCCCCCGTGTGTACAGCTCTCCAGCAATCGCGCCACCGAGTGCAACAGCTGCGGGCTGCAGCTGCGCCACTGCACATCGCTGAGCCGCCATACACGTTGTCCAATCCCCCTGTGGCCGATTCTCTCCTCTCTGTCGCCGAACTGCGGTATAAAACGATCTGATTTTGACCAGAAAGGCAATTTTAGACCACTAAACCACATTTTCCTACCCTAGCGCGGATTGCGGATTGACGAGGATGGTTGCATGAGTCTACACGTCCAACCAAACATCTATATGATCATGTAGACTCGCTCGGATCGGTCTACTACCCCAGTCAAGTTCTGTTTCAGTCTCCATCTCATAATGTTAGAAAACAAGGGCGACGCCTTCTTTTCGTCTGATGCCTTCTAGAACCCTGCCCCCATCATGAAGATGGATGGGACCACTTATGAGGTGTGGTTCATGCAGTTCTTGACCCCTATGCAGTGCAATAACAAGGAGCACATTCTGACAAAGTCAAAGCCGACGAATAAGACTGGAGACAATGCTTCATGGAAGCAAGATGATGCATATGTGCGTATTTGGCCCTCTGGTACTCTTACCACAGAGATTATCAACGACATTGTGAACCAGCCACTGCCAAGGCGATGTTGCATATTTTGGCAGCCACATAAGCCCAAGCGAAGAATGAGATTCTTCAGCTACAGTTTGATATATATATATATATGAATATATACACGTCCAAGCAAAATGGCAGTCCTCTGCATACATTCTACTCTTTGCTTTGTGGGATGTCTGAGAAGCTTCACAGCTTCATACATGTTACCACTTCTACAGAGCAGCAGATGGCATACATGAACTCCACAATGGTTGAATTTTTCTTGGCAGTCCTGGATCCGGAGTATGAGGTCGCACACACAGAACTTCTTACAAGTACGACAATACCTCTCATGGAGAAGGCCTACAATCGCCCCAACGGACTTCTTATCCCATCACCTGCCACCACGCAGACCTCTTCAGCGATGGTTGCATCTTGCGACAGAGGAGGTTCTACACAGTTTAGAGGGTGTGGTCTCTGTGGCAGAGGAGGTGGACGTCATCGTGGCCCATGCACCTATTGTCGTTGTTCAAGCCACTCTGAGGATAGATGCTATCAAAAGCATGGATAATCCGCATCTGCTCATGTAGCCTAGCAGATTGTGTGAATGAGATAAAGACAAAATCAGATAAATATAATTAGGAGCAGTATAGACTTGACTTTGATCTTCATACGCTTTTTGTTTTTTTTTGTTTTGGTAGTATAATTTATAGAATATGGTTGAAGCAGGTAATAGTAATTGTATTTATAAAATACATACCAATATAATTATCTGTATATTCCCACTTTGATGGTAGCTCCCAGATAGTTCGTCTCCCCATACAGATTTACGCCTTGATGATATTGTCTCTCCTTTAAGAGAAATATTGATTGTTGAGGGAAATAGAGTTGTTTATTATGTGATCCTAAGGTTCTCTTATATAGAGGAGAAACTTATTAGGCAAATTACATAGAGTGGACAGAAAGAAAATAGAGTACATAGAAGAATAAAAGATAACAAATATCTCAACATTCCCCCTCAAGTTGATGAGTAGATATCAATTAAGTTCAGCTTGGAACAACATCTCTGGAAAGGCCCTCTAGTTAGAGCCTTAGTGAGCACATCGGTTGTCTGTTCACCTGAGCTAACATAAGAGGCAAAAACGAGACCCTTCTGGATCATGTCTCGAGTGTAGTGATAGTCTACCTCGATATGCTTGGTCCTCTCATGGAAGGCTGGGTCGTTGGCAATAAAAAGTGTAGTTTGGTTGTCGAATTGGAGGTGTATGGGTTGTTGGCATCTCGATAGCTGGGTTAGTCAAAACGGATCCGACGCACATCATCTCTGTACTCCCTTGTGCCATGGCTCTGTATTCTGATTCTGCACTAGATCTGGAGACTATTATCCTCTTCTTGCTCTTCCATGACACCAAGGAGCTCCCTATGAATACATCAAAGCCAGAGGTAGACTTCATATCCTTGGGGAATCCCGCATATTCTACATCTGTGCAAAAGCTGTAACGGTAAGGGATATGCCTCTGCTAAATAATAGAGCAGTGCCATGTGAGGTCTCCAAATACCTCAGAATTATATGTACCACATCCATATGTGCATGTCTAGGCTGCTCCATGAACCGACTCACTTTGATTACTGCAAAGGATATATCTGGCCTGATGATGGCCATGAATAGGAGCTTCCCAACGAGCTCCCTATACCTCCTCTTGCATACCTCCCCAGTGTCATCATCATATAGCATCATGCTCGGGTCTATAGAAATAGTGGCCGGCCTGCAATCTGATATGCTCATCTCAAAGAGAAGGTCTATAACATACTTCCTTTGAGTCATCACAAAACCTCATTGGTTCCTAGCAAACTCCAATCCCAGGAAGTAACATAGATAACCAAGGTTCTTGGTTACAAATTGTTGACCAAGGAAAGCCATAGTTGCTTGAATGCCCTGCACATTATGTCATGTAATGATGATATCATCTACATAAACCAGTATAGAAATTGTACCTCTCTAAAACCTCTGAACAAGCAGTGAATGATCTGTTGTTGACCTTATGAACCCTTTCTACTCTATCACGTCCGAGAGCTTCTGAAACCATGCTCTTGGACTCAGTTTAAGGTCATAGATAGCCTTACGAAGTCTGCACTTCTTCTGACACTCCCCCTCGGCAGTAAACCCAAGTGATTGAGCATGTAGACTTCCTCCTGCTGGTTACCATAGAGGAATGCAATCATCACATCGAGCTGATATAGAGGCCAGACCCATGTGGCTACAACTGAGAGAAGGATCCATAGTGCATAATGTCGAGCTACTAGAGAAAAAGTATCATGATAGTCCACACCATAGGTCTGGGTGGATCCACGAGCCACAAGTTGTGCCTTATAGTAATCTATGATGCCATCTGTTGGGTGCTTTACAGTGAACACACATTTGCATCCCACAATAGACACATCTGCATGAGCTATAACAATGTTCTACGTGTCACGTGACTGTAAAGCGGCCATCACCTCCTCCATGGCTAGGTGCCATTGGCTCACCTTGAGAGCCTCCTGATAATCCCACCATAAACTGTCTGAAATATGATGAAAATCATTCCAGAGATACATGACCATCGAGGAGGTATCACGCACAGGAACGTTAGCCTTTCCGCAAGGCAATAGACTACCCCAGATCATTTTCCTATGGCGGTCCCTGCTCATCCTTTAAAGGTCCTTGTTCATCATTCACACCATTAGTACCATCAATTAAAACCAAATTTTCAGAATGTACCTGAGGCATGCTGGATGTTAGGGTACGAGTGTAGGTGGAGGAGGAAGAATACCCTCATCCTCAGACTCGGAGGGACTCAATCTATCACATGTAGGAGAATACTACATGATGGACTCAAAGAAGGTAACATCAGCACTGACATAGTACTTTACTTTAACATGATCAAAACACCTATAACCCTTTTGGGTACGAGAGTACCCAACAAACATACATTTGATAGCTCTACGAGAGAGCTTTTCACAACCAGAATGCAAAAGGTTGACAAATGCCACACAGTCAAAATCCGTAGTGTAAGAGAAAAAAGGTTCTTCTCAGGAAAAGCAAGGGAGAAGGGTATCTTTTCACCAGAATATAGAGGGCATCCAATTGATAAGATAACATGTTGTCATCACAGCATCACCCCAGAATGAATGAGGAGATCGACTCTGTATGACGAGAGTTTTAGTGATATCCAAAAGATGACGGTGCTTACGTCAGTAACATCATTCTGCTGAGAAGTATAGGGACAAGAAGTCTGATGGGTAATGCCAAGTGAGCTATAAAAATGAGACAATTGTGTAGTACATAATTCAAGAGCATTATCAGAACGAATTTATTTGATAGAAGCAGAGAAAATACTCTTTACTTCAATCACAAAATTCTAAATTAACGTACTAGCATCAGACTTATTCGTTAACACAAATACCCAAGATAGATGAGAAAAATCATCCACACAAACTAAATAATACAGATGTCCCATATGATTAAGAATACGACCCAGACCCCACATATCAAGATGAAACAACTCAAACACGCTCTGACTACTACGACCTTGACGACTTGGAAAGCTGGACCGATGATGCTTTCCAAGTTGACATTGTTCACATTGGAAATTGGACTTGGTGGAGATACTAGGGATGAGGCGATAGATCTTTTGCAGCAGAAGATGATCAAATCTGAGACATCACGTGTATGGAGAAATCGAATCAACAAAAAGAGAAGTAACACCGGCAATAAGGAGACCGGGTCAACCTTTATAGCCCTTCATGCTTGCAGTCACAGCTACATCCAATTACCATGCCCGTGAGTATATCCTGAGAAGGCAGGAGCATGAAGAATGTTATGTAGACACATGAAAGGAGTCAAATGAACCTTTCACAGTCCGGTAATAGGGGAATGTCTCCCATCAGTAATAACCATTGATCTACCTGGTTGTGCAGGGCTATAGAATACGAACCATGCACGATCTCTACATAGGTGATGAGATGCTCCAGATCCCATTATCCATTCTGAAGAATCTAGTCTAGAATGACGAGTAAATGCATGAGTAATACATTAAGTACTAACGGAGGCAGAAGCATCAACATCTGATGGGCCAGTACAGAAGATCCAGCTACTGGTGGCATGATCTCTCTCATACGAGCAACAAAGCCATCATAACAATGATCAGATAGAATTAGGAGAAGTCTGAACCTGCTCAGCAGCACGGGCTGATGGTGGAAAGACATGCCCGGAGTAGCATGTGTCCTCTGAGTGACCTAACCGATGATAAAAGGAACAGGAATGGCGTGGCGTATATCTCCGCTGCCTCGTGTGTCTCATCATCTGAATGGAGACGAGTCACCTCCACCACAGGAAACTGCAATAACCGATGACGTCTGAGAATACGAGGCAGAGGGGATGCTCAGTTTGCTCAGGATGTGATACGCCCCCTCCATAGATGAGTAGCTAAGAGCGAGTTGATTCATACTTAGGGTTAAGTGCTGCCAAAAGGACCCCAATCATAACCGAATCACGATAGATCTTGTTTTGCTCTAGTGAGACCGCCAGTGGTATGTAGCTACGAAGTCTCTCAAGCGTACTCCTAAGAGATGTGTATAGGGCATGAAGAGAACGATCACCATGTTTGGTCGCAAAGATATCATGCTGGAGTTGCAAGATATTTGACTCATTCCTCGCTTGAGGATAAATCCCTGCAAGGATGTCTCACATTACCTTCGTTGTGGGATGACTCAAAACATCATTAGCTCTTTCTACATAAACACTACCCGATAGCCAAACTTTTGCATAAGCATCATCAGCATCCTATGAGGTAGTCCTATCTTCCGGCTCACCATGTGCCAAAATATGCCTCTTACCATGGCTCTACAAGAGATTCATGAACTACATCGTCCACTTCTCGTAGTATGTGTCATCCATCTTGTTAATAGGTGTCAGACCCTTAAAGGCACTTGTGAATGAAATATCAACTCTGTTTTCTGACATATTGGGGTTGGCATACGATTGAGACTGTATATAGATGATAGGATGTCTACACGAATATCAACAAGGGTGGTTGTGGGTGTAGACTCATACCACAACTAATCATTGGCAAACTCGTCTGCCACGATTGGCTAATTTCACCTAACCAAACCAAAAACATAGCAAAATCAGACCAAATTATGCCAAAATAGAGCAAATTAGACCAACTAAGACCAAATAACGTCGTAGCCAAAGTCGTTGATGTGCAGCAACAGCAGCGCTGCTAGGTGGCGTTGTTGTGGGAACAATGACATTGGCAGAGATCCAGGGCTGCAGGCAATCGAGTACCACTGCAACCCAAGTGGCAGGCTCGGGGAGAGGAGAATGGCGATGGTGGCATGCGTAGGGCTTGCGGGCAGGGAAGGATATAAGGTATAGGATATAATCTAGGATCATCGTTCTGATACCATGTTGAGGGAAAAAGATTTGTTTATCATCTGGCCATGGGTCTCTTATATAGAGGAGAAACCTATTAAGCAAATTACATAAAGTAGATAGAAAGAAAAGTGAATACATAAAAGAATAAAAGATAACAAATATCTCAACAATGACTCATGTTGCCGGCACCACTATAGGTTCCCTGAAAGTTGCAACCGCTACTTGAGCCTCTTTGAGCTCCTCAGGTATAGCATATGCTTTTACCAGTTGTAGCATGGCAGATATGACAGAGAGGATCGTGAACTTTGGTGCTTCTCACCATCTGTGTAGAGACAAAGCACAATTTTGTTCTTATAGATCTATACCCTCTAATAGATGGGTCGTCATCGCGAGCGAGGTTTATCATTACAGGATAGGGGGGATTTGATGCCATCCATGCGCCTGTAGAATGTTTTATATGCTCTTGATTTTCAGATGAATTTGCTTTCTATTAGTCAGATCACAAAGGATCGACATTTTTGTACAATTTTTACCCTTATTCTCTTGTGATTGGATGTGACCAGGAGAAACAGGGGACTTTACAGAATGGTCCAATCTCCTAGTATCGATGCCTCTACTATTCCCACTAGACCGGCCACACCTTATTTGCAGCATCTTCATTTTGGTCACCTTCCTATACAAAAGTTGTATAGTGTCCTCTCACAGATTTCCCCACGCTTTTCCTTCCAGTGTGAGGCTTGCCAACTTAGGAAGCATCACCGCTCTTCGTTCCCATGGTTGTCAGAATTGTAGCAGTAGTCATCTATGAGTTTATTCATCTAGATATTTGGGATCCCAGTCGTGTTCCAAATCTCCATGGATATTGTTTTTATCTTGTTGTTATGGATGATTATTCTAAAGTTTCTTGGGTTTTATGTTGAAAAACAAGTCTGAAGTTGGGGTATGTTATTAAATCTTTTATTAATGAAATAAAGAATATTTTCTCTGCTATTGTCAAGTTTATTCACTATGACAATGCCTTGGAGTTTTGCATGTTACAACAATATTTAGTGAGTTCTTGAAGTCTCTTAGCATCCATACACCAAACCCTGTACACTTACACTTCTCAGTAGAACGATGTTGCCGAATGCGAACACCGTCATTTGCTTGATGTGACCAGGACACTTTTGATCCGTAGTCATGCTCCTCACTCGTTCTGGGATGATACGGTCCTCACTGCTTGCTACTTGGTGAATCGCATGCCATCTTCAGTTCTATGAGGGAAGGTTCCTTTCTTGATTGTGTTTCTCGAGGACATGTTCTCTCTTACACTTTGTGTGTTCAGCTCTGTTACCTTTGTTCACCATCTGATGCCTGATCATGACAAGCTCTCTCTTATAGCTGTCAAGTGTCTTTGTAGGCTACTCTCATACCCATAATGGGTATCGTTGTTTTGATCTGGTTCGACGGAAATACTATGTTAGTGTTGATGTCACATTCTTTAAGTCTATTATATATTTTTCTCCTACAAGTGACAGGTTGACTCCATCTAACTCTGGAGAGGAGGCATATATGCCTTCTCCTACATATGCACCACCTCCAGTACCTACATCACGATCATCACCTCTACCACAACCACTACCTCCAGTGCCTACACATGCACCACCACCCAGTACCTCATCCCATATGTTGCAACATTTTTATGTTCGCAAGTATTGCACAATTCCTCCTTGCGTATGGACTTTCCCCATCATCCAGTGTATCCCAGGTATGTAATGAGCACATTGTTTCTATTGATGGTACTAGTGACTTATCCATGCAGCAAGATTCTCTACGGGATAAGCATGAGCCCCTCAGGAGGGTAGCTTATAGGTTGAGGAGGAGGCAGGTGATCCGAATGTACATATTGCTCTACGAAAGCAGAGACGTACTTGTACATATCCTCTTGCACCCATGTTTCCTTAGGCCGACTCTCAGAGGATTTCAGGAGGTTTCTCGTGGGGCTGTCAGCCGTGACGTTCCACAGAGATATCAGGGGCGATTCAAGACAGTGAGTGGCATCTTGCCATAGAGAAGGAGAGAGCCGTATTACAATCGCGCAGTACCTGGAGCATTGTTACAGCTCCTACAGGAGCATCTAATGTAGGTTGCAAGTGGGTGTTTACGGTAAAGCACCGCACACATGGCAACATGGATCCCTACAAGGCGAGACATGTGGTTTGTGACTTTACTCAGACATATAGGTTGGACTATCAGGATACTTTCTCTCCAGTAGCTCGACATTCTACAATACGGATCCTTCTTTCTATTGTAGTGACATGGGACAGGCCCCTATATCAGCTTGATGTGAAAAATATGTCTCTCATGGTGCCCTATAGGAGGCCTACATGCATCAACCACTTGGGTTCTGCTGTTGAGGGAGAGTATCATAAGGTCTGCAGACTTCATAAGGAGATTTATGGCCTTAAGCAAAGTCCAAGAGCATGGTTCCAAAAGCTCTCAAATTTGATAGAGCAGCAGGAATCATGAGATCGACTGCAGACCGTTTACTATTTGTTCAGAGGTCTAAGAGAGGTACAATTGTCATACTTGTTTATGTTGATGATATCATTGTTACAGGGGATGATGAGCAAGGCATCTAACTGCTAAGGATTTCCTAGGTCAGTAGTTTGTAACCAAGGAACATGGCAGTCTACGTTACTTCCTTGAAATGGAGTTTGCCAAGACCAACGAGGTCGTGTAATGACTCAGAGTATGTTATAGACCTTCTCATTGAGAGGAACATGGCATATTGCAGGCCAATCACTACTCCTATGGACTCAAGTATGAAGCTATATGATGATGACATTGAGGAGGTAGACAAGATGTTATGCAATATTTCTCAAATTGACAGGTCGAATCGGATTGAATCCATTGCGAATTTGGAGATTATTTAAAACTAGGATTTTTCGTCTGAAACTAATTGGTTGGTTAATTTTATTTGCGTTAAATAAATTGAGATTGATTGTAATCCCAATATTTATGGTAGATTAATTTAGTTAGTAAGTCAATTAGAGTCCAATTAGGATTCTATTTAATTGTTATTTTATTCGGATACCAATTTTGTGAGTAGATCCCCTCTCTATAAAAAGGGTGCACTAGTCCATTGTAAGTCGGATCATGGTAAGAATTAAAATTTGAGTCTTTTAATTTGGAGAGAGTCTCCACCATTATCCCACCTCTTTCCCCAAATTCTAGGATTTCTCCTCTCATCCCATTCCCCTATCAACGCACAAGTACGTCACGATTTTCTTCTCTCAATCTTTCCCGATTTACCATCTGCATCAAGTGGTATCAGAGCATGGAAATCAAATCGTTCATACGATTTGACAATCCTGTCGCATATTGGCGCTTGAATTTCGATCTAAGCTACCTCTCTCATGGTCCGCGTTCACGTCAACAAATGTTCAAGAATCGTCTCCTAGCAAGTTTCAAAGCTCAATGATGGCTGGAAATGATAATCGAGGAAGGATCATTCATCAACAACAAAAATCAAACAATGCATTCTGCAACTAGTTTCGATCAAGAGAACGAAGGTATATTCGGTCAAGAAGAAACTTTTATTTTAAAAATTGTTGTACAACATCACTATGAAGACACAAGTCTGATATTCGACGAAGGTGCGGATGATGAATATGAAATCGTCAAATTTTCGGCAGTCGAAGTTGCTATTCAGGTACACAAAAATGAAGAAAAGGAGCCCATATATGATGAAGATTAGCTGAATAACAAGCATGATATCATAGATCTGGATGCCATCGCAGTTGGTGTACACAAGGGCTTCGACCCACTGTAACCTCCTTACGAAGCCATCGATCTGGATGCATTCAGAGTACCGGAAGTCTCCTTCAAAGATCTCCATGTTGTTGTCCAAAACGTATATGAATCAACGGATTCAACAATAATGTCACTAGATGTTGCTACTCTACCCCATGATCGCCCTTCGCCGGTACAAAATCTCATCACAGCACCATAATTGCCACCTGCATCAGTTGTTTCCAAGCCCCTTCGTCGATATCAGTCGGACAACACCCTCCTGGAAGACCCAAACACGGCAGTGGGTCTTTCTCCCTCAAAGCACAAGACTTGGTTACCACTCCCCGCGGCCCCATAGCCAACATCGCAGGACAAAAGGTCGCCTCTCGGGCTGCTCGTGCGGCCACAACCGCTGAAGTGCGCTACAAGCCAGGCCACTGCAGCCACCACACATATTGTGTGCACAGTAGCCACAGCCACCGCCGCTTCCTTTCTCTCAAGCCCCACCGTTGGAGCAGAAACAGGCAACACCTGCATCTGCAACCCCCGTTCGCCTCCCTCGCATTGTGACTCCACCGTTAGAGAATGAGGCCCACTCATCGGAGCCTCCCTTATCACCACAACAGCTGTGCAGACCTAGTGCCTCCCTTATCACCACAGCGGTTGTGCAGATCTAGTGCCTCCCCATCGCCTCCTCCCTCTCCTACGATCAACATGCCGTTGATGCTGCCATTTGAGGGGAAACGAAAACCTAGCAAGGGTTTCCTTAAGAAAAGGAGACCTCTCCCAATCTTTATCCCACTAAGTTTTACCTTGGAATAAAATGTTCCTGGAGGATGGGCTCTAGTGAAAATATCCCAAGTCAATCCCTAATCTTTGATTTGATAGAAAATTGATTTTTATTGAAGGGGTAGAAAATTGCAGCAAAGTTCAATAGTGGAAAAAATTATAAATGTAACGCTGAAAGGAAGGCAAAGTTGTTCAAATTGGGAAGATTGAAGCTACAATTTCAGATTGAATTCTTCAACGATGGATCGAAGATCAAATAATTCATCAGAAGGTATTTTTTTCAAGCGGTGGAGAATTAATGCAATATTTCCCAAATTGATCGATCGAATCGGATTGAATCCATCACGGATTTGGGGATTATTTAAAATTAGTATTTTTCATCTGAAATCAGATGGTTGGTTAATTTTACTTACGTTAAATAAACTGAGACTGATTGGGATCTCAATTTTATAAAATATTAATCTAGTTAGTGAGTCTATTAGAGTCCAATTAGGATTTTATTTAATTGTTACTTATTCGATTACCAATTTTGTAATTAGACCCCCTCTCTATATAAAGGGAGCACTAGTCCATTATAAGTCAGATCATGTGATGAATTAAACTTTGAGATTTCTGGTTTGGAGAGAGCCTCCACCATTATCCCCCCTTCCCCCCAAATTCTAGGGCTTCCCCTCTCATTTCGTTCCTCCCTCAAACCGGGAGGTAGGTCATGATCTTCTTCTCTCCTCTCCCTTTCCCGACTTATCGTCTGCATAAAGAGATACATGGAACATGTTGAAAAGCTACTATATGTGATCATCACCAAGCCAGATATATCCTTTGCAGTGAGCAAAGGTGAGTCAATTCATGGAGCAACTTAGACATGCATATATGGATGCAGTCCATATGATTCTGAGGTATCTGGAAACCCTCACCTGGCACTGGTCTTCCATTTAGCAAAGGCACCTCCCTTGCCATTATAGTTTGTACAGATGCAGATTATGCGGGGAGCCCCAAGGACACGAAATCCACATCTGGCTATGCAGTGTTCATAAGTTATTTGGTGCTCATGGAAGAGCAAAAAGCAAATGGTTGTCGTCAGATCCAATGCAGAAT
>JAZKJV010010959.1:0-250796 GCA_037367405.1 Ottelia alismoides | reverse complement strand
TATCTACTGCAGATCATACTCTCTTTGTAAAGTGACACTAGAGAGGTATTGTAGTCATCTGTGGTTTATGTTGATGACATTGTTATCACTGGCAGCGATGAACAGAGCATTCAAGAAGCTAAGGATTTCCTTGGACAACAGTTTGTTACCACGGACCTTGGCACGCTTCGTTACTTCCTTGGCCTGGCGTTTGCACGAAATCAGCAGAGTATGGTTATTACACAAAGGAAGTACGTTACTGATCTTCTATCTGAGACAAGCATGGCAAGATGTAGACCATCTACTACCCCGATGGATCCTAATGCGAAGCTCCATGATGACGGATTTGAGGAGGTGGACAAGAGACGGTACAAAGAGTTGGTAGGGAAATTATTGTATGTTACTATTACTAGACCTGATATATCTTTCGCTGTGAGTAGAGTAAGTCAGTTCATGGAGAAACCCAGATATGCACACATGGATGTAGTATTCATGATCCTGAGATATCTGAAGTCATCTCCAGGTTCAGGTCTTCTGTTTAGAAGATATACGTCTCTCTCAGTTACATGGTGTGCAGATGCAGATTATGCTGGTTGTCCTAAGGACAGGAAGTCTACTTCAGCTTCATTGTGTTTGTTGGCAGCTCACTAGTCTCATGGAAGAGTAAGAAACAAACTGTTATTGCTCGATCTAGTGCAGAATCAGAATATAGGGCAATGGCCCAAGGTAGTACTGAGATGATGTGGGTCAAATCTGTCTTGACCGATTTAACGATTGAAGTACCTCTTCCTATGCATCTTTAAATGTGATAATCATACATCTTTGTTTATAGCTAATAATCCAACATTCCATGAAGGACAAAGCACATTGAGGTGGACTGTCACTACACTCGTGATTTGATCCAAAAGGGGCTTATTTCAACATCTTATGTAGCATCAGGAGATCAGATTGCAGGCATGTTTACTAAGGCTCTGGCTAGAGGTCCTTTTCATCACTATTGCTCCAAACTGAGCATGATAGATATATATGCTCCAAGTTGAGGGGGAGTGTTAAGATATTCATGTTATTTTGTCATTTTCCTATATTGTTTATTTCTATTGTCATGTTTACGTATTATAGCTTTTCTCCTATATAAGAGAACTCTAGGGTTAGATGGAATACAACTTTCTGTTCCCTTCAACATAAACTATCGTAGGATTAGGGCTAATTCCTTCTCCCCTGTACTATTGTTCCTCCTCCATATGTGTATGTGTGTGTGATCTAAAACCCCAAGGAAACATTTCAAAAAAATAAAAAAACTGGACATTTGTTGCACGGGTGCATGTAGACTAACACGTACCTTGGTGCATGCTCAACAACCCCATAATAAATATATGTATATATATATATATATATATAAGAGAGAGAGAGAGAGAGAGAGAGAGAGAGAGAGAGATCCACTGCCGATGCTAAGGTGAATCTGCGTGTTTGTCATGGTGAATCTCGAAAATCTTGTTTCATGGTTGTTTTGTGCTTGCTAATCTGCATGTTTGACTTGTATTCTCCTTCCGCTATGTGCAACATGGCCAAATCAATGTACTAATATAATCTAACATCAACCATGCAGAGTGTGTTGTAGTCCTGTTTCCACTGGGTATAAGTATGTTTTGTATGGTTTTCAGAATTGCTGTTGAAGGCAAGCTGTTTTCTGTACAATTATCCGCACTGGAAAATATGCACTATAGCCACATGATCAGATTCGATAACATTGAAGATGCCAGGTAAGATGCACTTTTCTGCAAGCATGAGATATCTTCTAAATGATATCTTATCCGCTATGTGTGATACAGAAACTTGCAGCAAGAGATTCAGAATCTGAAGTGTTTAGTTAAGGATGAAAATGAACTGAGAAACATAGGGACTGATTATTGTTCAGAAACAGAAACAGAAGGATATAACAGGTCTGGCACTGCATCAAGTGATTGTGATTCTCTTGCTAAAAGCAAAATAGGTGGCGGTGGGATAGACTACACAGGTGCTGTTGAGCAAATGGATGACAGTGTTCCCCTTGCTTCAATGTTTAAGCGGAAGAAACGAAAGACGGACTTGGAATCTATTGGAAAGATGACCGGGAGTTCCTGTAGGAATGAAGGTTTCACCAAATCAAACAGGTTGCTTGGTGAGGAAAGTATTGACCGCAAGAGAGTTCGAGTAGTAATCTCCGATGATGAAGATGATACCCGTGATGATATGGATGCGATTAAACAAAGGGTTTACAAAACTACTATGGAAGATGTGGCTACTTCCTGTGAAGGTTATTGATTATGTCCCGTTTCATTTTTTGCCATTATGCACTGCCATGGCAAATTGTTGTATGTTATTTTACACACTTGATTTAAGCACATTTTAACACAGGCATTACTTCTATGTTTTTAGATATTCAAAATGGAAATGAAAGAAGCTATGCCAATGAAGCCCAGGTAATCTTGGTCATGCTTTTCTTTTTTTGGACGTGAGTAAGAGTTCCTCGATTAAAAACAATTGTATCATCTACATCGGAAGATGTGCTGTTGGCAAGGCAATTATAAAGTGAAGTAAATTCTGACCTGCATGATTTTTTTGGTCATGAGGACGTTTTTTTCCTTCTTATTTCCTTATTTCAATAGTGGGAAAAGGCTTTGTCGTTGTTGTTGTTCCTTATTTCAATGTTCTTTTCAATATCAAGAAGGGCATAGTGGGTATACAACAGTCTGATGCATTATTATTCTTAGTTCTTGGATTTATTTTGTTGTTGCAGGATCTTGCCAATACTGAAAATGCTAGAGATGTATTGAGCACTTGTACACCTGTTAATCTTGAAGAAAAATCTTGTTCTTTCAAATCAAAATTCCCTAAGATCTTATCCCCAAATGACATGCGATTTGGATTTTTAAGTGACATGGAAGACACAAATACTCCAAACTCAGCTGCCAGTGAGTCTAAAACGGAACATCCAGAGACATCAGGAAGTATGCACTTTGGCCAAAGTACTGGACTGAATATCAGCAATGCTTACATTGAGATTGATGTAAGCCATAAAATTCTCAAAGCTTTGCCTTTCAGTTTTTTGGTTGCTGAATCTTCATCATAATAGATTACTCCAGCTGCTATCTTAGCAGCTGATTTTATTTTGTACATATATCCCATTCGCCTCTTGGCAGTCTCCACCTGTAAAATTTCTCTTGCCTAGTATGAGAACACGTGGAAACAAGTGTTTGTTATTCTATCATGATGGTGCATGTTGAATTGCATCAAGTTGCATACTATTTAAATACAATGGGAAAGTTGTTGATAATAAATTCACTAAATATAAATGTTGATATAAACAAATTCACTATATATAAATGTTAAAGGAAATCAAATATAAACACAGATTTAACTCGAGTTTCATAGCATATTCTGGTCAGACATGCTGTATTTAGTAACATGACTTCTAATGGAGCCCAGAATAGGATCAGTTCCACTAAAGAAGGTAAATACATATTTGGTAATTGAAATGGATCCAATTTGTTAAACAACATTTGTATGTAGGGATTTTACACCATGGATACTATAAAAACTTTACCAATTGCACAACAACTTCCACAAACTTCATATTCACCCCATGACTCTTGTAATCTTATTCCGTGTTATACCGTGATTCTTGTCGTCAATTTAACTCTTTTTGAGTTAATCTTCTTGAGTTATCTAACCACGTCAAAACACACAAATCCACTATCGAAAAGTTTCATTTTTCTTCGTTCTTTCCACTGCCAATGACCGCCCTCATCCACCGCCGCATTCCCCGCTTCCAATGATCACCCATACATCTTCTCCGCTGCTCATACCCCGCTAGCTCATCCCCTTGTCCACCTCTCCCCAGTTCCCCCTCCACCCTCTCCTTTCCTCTTTTGTTGTTGCACTACATATCAAAACCCATCGCCCCCCTTTCTTGATCGAATGAGGTTGATGTCTCCTTTGGATCTGCCCTCCCTTGCCCATGTGGGGGGTCCGGGATCTCTACCTTTGTCGTGGACCACAACGCTCTAGTTCATGCTCTCTAGCTACGCATCCACCCATGCAACCTTCGTAAGTTTCCAGGTCCATCACGGCTTCGTCGTGGATGCCATCCCCCTTGATCTTCATTATCCTCATCTTTGTTGCAAACTCAAGACCTTGTGGCCCTCAAAGAAATTGCCACCGTCCAATGTAGTAGCTACCAGGTAGTCAACACGAGCACCGTCCCTTGTCCTTACCTCCCTTTGCACGAGGTCATGCAAATGACTTCCGCCACCTTCCATGTGTATCCCTCACATCTATGCCATTGCGTGCTCACACCTACGTGAGCTCCCTCGCTCCATCCCATGGTCGCAGCTGACGACCATCCTCCCTTAGCACTTGCGCACCACATGTTGTTTGTACGGATCATGGCAAAGACTTACCGACATTGCCACCCTTAAGGCATGTGAGGGACAAGTTAAATGGAGTGATGAAGAGGTGCTTCTAGTTTGTGGATAAGGTGATGGGTTCTTGCTGATTTTATGTTGTTTGAGGGAGGAGGTGGGAGGATGGGGGTGTTGTTTTGTAACTTTGATTCAATATCTAGGGTAGATAATGTATTTTTTAACGGATTCTATTCAAGTTTATGGCTAAATGGATGGAAGTTAGCTACACGATTTATGGTGTAAGAGGTAGTAAGTTTGCATGGGCAGTAATATAACTGCAACAGTTTTTAGGGGTCATGGTGTAAAATCCCTTCCATGCACTTGTAGAAAAAAGATGAATGTGGAAGCGTAATATCAGAGATAAACATATCAATAAAATAATGGAAGAACAATGGGATTTTACGTGGAACCCTACTTCATAAGGAGCGGGATGAAACCACGTGAGAATGCCTCTTAAGGGCCGAATCTGTATATTGAATTCTTTCAACTCTTACAATGGGTGTTGGGCTTCTTATACAACCCCACCACAATGATCGATCCCCACTCACAGACGATGTTGGACTAACATGTGGATGCGGTAATTGGACCCAGGAGGGATCCAATTACCCGTATATGATGCATACTCTAATACTCACCCTCTAGCTGGAGCATGTAATGCTTAGCTTGGACAAATAGAATAAAATCACTCACCTATAATACAAGACACTATAGACAATATTAGCTCAACACATGCTCTACTGGCTGCTTGCTGAGGACGTTGTTTCTTATGTCGTGTTGGGGAGGATGAACTGAAGGGTTGGAGTGTGAACCAAGTCTACTCATCGGAGAACACGTGCTCTGTACCATGGTTTTAGATTTTGCGAAATGACAAAGATTTTTTTTGAAATATTGGTTTTGACATGGGACCGGAATTTTGAGTGAAATGCAGATATGGAGGCCTTCCTTCACAAATGTTGCTTGATTTTGGCAAAACGTGACCGGAATTTAAAAGAAATTTCGGTGAAATTTTGTTTTAACATGGCGTCGATATGATATCCTATATCGAAATTTAAAACCTTGCTCTGTATTATGCAGAGCCACCGTAATTGAGTTAGATTCCCTCGCCGGGAGAAGGTGTGCTCTATATTGCGCAGTTACTGAAACTGGAATGAGTCTCCACGTTGAGAACTCTATCTTGCAACTACTCCATCTCTCTGAAAGGCCAAACCGGAGAAAGCCGTGGAAACATCCACGTCGGAGTCCACATGCGCTGGAGAATGGAGTCTAGAATCTCCTCGTTGGAAAACTCGGTCTCTTTGGGTCAGAGAATGGGATCTCTACTATGAAGTTTCTATGAATCCATGTGAAAACCCTAAGTCCACACTGGTACAGAGAATGGGATCTCTACTCTGGAGTCCCTATGGATCCACATGATAACCTTGAGTCCAAATCAAGATGGGTATCTCTCATATAATGATCGCACACATGTGCGTCTCGAACTGGTAGAGTCTTAATTTGGTATGGAGAGTTTGAATCCGACCCGTGGAATCCGACTCTTAACTGCAGGACTCTACAAAATACTCTCCCTTTCTGCCATACTGGTCAGAATAGATATCGTTGACCAAGTTGGGAGAAGGCATGAATTTGGAGAAAAATAAAAAAATTAATAAGCTGACCTCTCTTTCTTTTATCCTGGCTTTTACTCTTCTCTTTTTTCAATCGTTTTATTCTTGCATACTGGTGTTTGTACGCTAGCCCGTTTTAAAAAAATGACTCCTTTTTTGAAATCTGCAACCTACTTTGGGCCTAAAAGCCACACACTTTTTCTATCATGACCTATAGTTGGGCGGAACCTCTTTCCTTTTTCCTTTTCACCTTTTTCTTAAATCGTGGCCCAATTGGCCTGAAATGCTCTCAACCCTCCCCCTCTTCTTCTCCTTTTTTTATGACACAGTTAAACAATCGTGCCCTTGACTTTGGCCAAGAACCAAGAACCATGAAGATTCTTATCTTTAAACATGTGAGCCCGTGGAGAAGCATTTCTGCAATAAATGTTGTAATTTTTTGATCGATAAAGTTATTGATTTATTCACTTCTTTTACGAGATTATAATATGCATGCACTTGTTGGGTCCCTTTGTACAAATATGATTATGTACCTAGGCCATCTTGAGATCATACAACCGTGGATTTAATTGGTGGATTATACTAGAGAGATATTATTCACTTCTGTACTTTTCTTATAATTTTATTTTCTGTTGGACTCTTTATGTATTTTACCCATGGGCTGCTCTCCTATATAAGAGATCCTAGGGATGATGGAATAAACAAGTTTTCTTATTTTCCCAACATGGTATCAGAGCGACGGTCCTAGACCGGAGTTCTCGAGCCAAACCCTAACCCTAGCCCCACCTTCGATCCCTCCGCGCCTTCTTGTATCGCGCGCCTCCTCCACGCGTCTCCTCCGCATCTCCGCGCACCTCCGCGCCTTTGCGCGCCTCCTACGTGCCTCTGATCTCGCGCCTCCGCGTGCCTCCTCCACGTGGCGTGCGCACTGTGCACGCTGAGCGTCGTGCTTGGCATGTGCGCACTGCGCGCTTGCGCGAGATCTTCGCGCTTGACCTGTGCGTGATATCCCTACGCGTGCCCTAGTGCGCGTGATCTTTGCGTGCCCCAGTGCGCGCCACCTGCGCGTGACCTTCCTGCACGCAACTGTGCGTATAAAGGTCTCGACTTCTGTGCATGTGCAACCCTAAGTCAAGCGCGTGTGCGTGACCTCAGAACTCGTTCCGCACGCGCTTCTCCAAAGTAATGGGTTTGGTTGCTTGAGTCTACACATGCAACTAAACCCGTTAATGTCCGTGTAGATGATCATATCTTCAGTCTACTACCCCAGTCTTCAGTTATCACTATGTCAGAGAGCAAGGCAGACATCCCATCTATAGGCGCCTTCAGAGGTCCAGCGTCGATTGTGAAGATGGATGGTTCAAATTATGAACTGTGGACAATGCAGTTCATGAGTATGATGAAGTCAACCGGTAAGAAACACATTCTTACTGAAGAAGAGCCTGCTGAGAAGACTGGGGTCAATGCCTCATGGGAGGAAGATGATGCATATGTCAAGGTTTGGCTATCTGGAACCCTGTCAATTGAGATTGCCAATGATATTCTTCATCAGCCTACTGCAAAAGCAACGTGGGATATTCTGGCTGCCACATATTCTCAGGCAAAGAATGAGACGAAGATTCTACAACTCCAGCATGACATATTTACTATCAAGCAGAATGGATGGCCTCTACACTCGTTGTACACATCTTTACGCAGAATGTTTGAGAAGCTTTATAGCTTCATGCCTCTCACAGCCACTCCAGAGCAACAGAAGACCTATCGGAATGCCACTATGGTGGGTGTTTTTCTTGCTGCCCTTGATCCTGATTACGAGGCAGCACGTTCCCAGATCTTGACGGATTCTACTATTCCTCCTATGGAGGAAGCTTTTCATAGGCTGAGTCGTATCACTGTTCCCTTGTCTGCTACGAATCCAACAGCCTCAGTCATGGCAGCAAATCGAGGTCGAGGAGGTCATCATCATCAGTTCCGTGGCCGTGGACTTCGCGGTAGAGGAGGCCGTGTTCGGCCATCATGTACTTTTTGCCATCGTTCTGGACATACCGAAGACACATGCTATTCTAAGCATGGATTTCCAGCTTCCGCACGAGTCGCTGAACAGATCGATCCCCCAGCCGCATCATCTATGGATCAACGCTTTGATGATCCTGTAGCCCGTCTGAGGGGCATCATTCCTCCATCTGGTCCCGCAACATCAACATCTACTTCTGAGAGTCACGCCGACGTTGCCGCATCTGCATCTGCATCCACCAGTACATCAGGTAGCACCTATGCATTCACTAGCAGTAGTGGATCAGATACTTTAGAGTGGATTATGGACTTTGGTGCCACACATCATCTGTGTGGTGATCAAGGTCTACTTACAGGATACAGAGAGGTTTCTCCAGGACGTACAATGGTTATTGCTAATGGAACACATTCCCCGATTACTGGTCAGGGGGAGATTAGATTGACACCATCCATGCTTCTCAAGAATGTGTTACATGCACCTGATTTTTCGATGAATTTGTTGTCCATTAGCCAACTTACAAAGGATTTACATTGTCGAGCAATTTTTGATCCATCCTCTTGTTTTTCAGGACATCCTTACGGGCAACGTGATTGGGCATGTCTATGAGTAAGGCGGCCTCTATCGTCTTAGTCGGACTCCTTATGCTGGAACCTCATCTCTACCTGCTGGATCCATCTCCCCATTACTGTGGCATCTGCGCTTTGGACATCTACCACTTCAGAAGCTACGCCATGTGTTACCTCAGGTTTCACCTCACACATCCATTCAATGTGAGGCTTGTCAGTTGGGAAAACATCACAGGTCTACTTTTCCCAGTCGTTAGTGTCGGAGTAGTACCTCCAAGTTTGAGTTATTTCTTGTCGATATCTGGGGTCCTAGTCGTGTTCCTGATCATCAGGGACACCAGTTTTATATAGTTATTGTGGATGATTTCTCTCGTGTGTCGTGGATATTTCTGTTAATGAATAAATCTGAAGCGGGGAATATTATCATCAATTTCATTAATGAAGTTCGTAATGTTTTTTCTGCATCTGTTAAGATTGTGAGAAGTGATAATGCACTGAAACTCTGTACTCATACCCTATCCAGTTATTTTTCATCTCAAGGGATTATCCACCAAACATCCTGTACCTATACTACCCAACAGAATGGAGTTGCTGATAGGAAACACCGTCACTTACTCGATGTCACCAGGTCACTTCTTATACAGAGTAATGCCCCTCATTCTTTCTGGGGTGATGCTGTTCTTACGGCGTGCTATCTTATTAATTGAATGCCGTCATCCGTCTTATGTGAGAAGATTCCATTCTCTCTTATTTTCCCTGACAAAGAATTGTTCTCCCTTATTCCTCGCGTGTTTGGCTCGGTAGCCTTTATTCACCAGTTGTCTCCCAGGATTGACAAGCTCTCTCCTAGGGCTGTCAAGTGTGTCTTTGTCGGGTACTCCAGAACACATAAGGGGTACAAGTGTTATGATCCATTGCGCAGGAGGTATTTAGTCAGTGCTGATGTCACCTTTTTCGAATCCGTTATGTACTTCTCGTCTACAGGTGATCAGCTGGTTCCCTCTGACACTACTGATGCTATATACATGCCACCACCACCACCACCAGAACCGTTACCATCTCCTACACCTCCTGTCACGGTGCCTGTTTCACCACTGCCATTCCACTATAACCGTTGGCCTGCTTCTGCTCATGGTCACCGCTCATCATCCAGCTCGCCTGAGGTATGTTCTGAAAATATTACTATTGATGGATCTGATGATTTTCCTGAGAAGGATGTGTTACAGAGGCCAGCTGAGGAGACATATGATTTACATGTATCTATTGCTCTACGAAGGCAGAAGCGGAGCTGCACGTCATATCCTATTGCATCTTCTGTGTCGTTTGACCGTCTCACTGGCGAATTCAGGAACTTTGTCATTGCACTGTCAGCAGTGGATATTCCACGGAATTATCAAGATGCACTGAAGGATAGTCGATGGCGCTTGGCCATGGAAGAAGAAATGGCAACTCTTCAGTCCAGAGGCACCTGAAGCCTTGTTCCTGCACCTACTGATGTATCTACAGTTAGATGTGTTAGAGATTACCGTAGATTGATGTTTCTTTATTTATCATTATTTATTTATTTATCATTGTAACCCCTCAGGGGTATTTATGTAAGTTCTCCTATGAGCACCCTGGGTTTAGTCCTATATAAGGACCCCTAGACCTCACAGAATAAACACACAATATTCTTCTCTTCTTTTCTCTATATGGTATCAGAGCAGCGGTCCTAGACCGGTGTTCTGATCTAACATCCCTCCGCCACCGCCCGCCTCTTCTCCCTCCCTCCCCTCCACGACGCCCAGCAGGAGGAGCCCTGTGCTAGGCGTGCGCCCTCGCGCCCTAGGTCCCCCCCGCCCTACGGCCCCCCCTCCCGTGCTGCCGCTGTCACCCTAGGCCCCTGCGCCCCACACCCTGCGCACTGTGCTCCGCGTCTCCACCCTGCGCCCTAGGCCCCTGCGCCCCTGCCGCGTCGCTGTAGGCCCCTATGCGCCCCTGCTTGCGCCCCGCCCCTGTTGGGCTTCTGCTGTTGCTGCCCTAGGCCCTTGCTCAACTTCGGTTTAGGGCGTTGAGCCTCCTCAACACTTCAAAAATGTGCAACTAAGGATGTTCTATGGATCAACTATAACTTCATCTAGGTCACTTTTTCTTGACCTAGAGACACTATTATGACATCCAGCAAGACCAAGCCTATGTATCCTCCTTCTCTGATGGTACAATGCACATCTATCAAGTTGAAATGCTTCGAAAACTATGTTCTATGGTCTCGATCCTTCAAGATATTTATTGGTGGCCAACGAAAGAGTGCCATCCTCACGAAGACTCCTCCTGCTACCACTGATGCAAATTATGAAGCCTGGTTTGTCGACAATTGCCAGGTAATTACTTGGATGACAAATAGTGTAGATCCAAATACTGCTGCAAATCTCTTATATAACGACACTGCTTAAGCCATGTGGGAAAATATTGAGCACACATATTCTCAGAAAACAACCAAGTCTTGTCTTTCTGATATATACACAAGAATCTGGTCTACTAATCAGGAAGAGACCAGTCTAACTGAATACTACCGAACACTTACAAGCCTGTTTGAAGAACTTCTTATCTTTCAACCTACATGCTGTGATAAACAAATAGGAGAACGTGCTGAGTGGCATGTCTACAGGTTCCTCTCAGGACATCACCCGAAGTATAAAATTGCAAAAGATCAATTTCTTATGGCAGATAAATTGCCTATGATCGAAACTATATTCAGTCGACTAACGGAACTGGAGGCTCCAGTTCAAAATTCTCAGGTTCATTCTACAGAGACAACAACCCACTATTCATCTGGGTACAGAGGACGGCAACCTTATCTTGGAGGCCGAGGTCGTGGCCACGGACGCGACTCTGGTCGTGGACGTGACTTTGGACGAGGTCATGGTCGTGATTTCTCTACTGGTCGTTATCCTGCATGCGTACACTGTGGTCGCATAAATCATCCTTCTGAGCGTTGCTGGGCAGCATTTGGCAAGCAACCAAGTGCTCATAACACTTGTGACAACGAATCACATGATACGAACAATGATACAACTACTCAGAATACAGATGGACAACAGACTCCATTCACTGCTTCTGAATATACTCGTCTGCGGCAACTTCTAAATGATTCGGCTTCCTCAATCAAAGACACGACCGCATCTGTTGCTACTGCTAGCCTTGCCACTACCTCAGGTACAGTAGCCAACTCAGTCTCTGTTACCAAACATGCATGGATTATTGATTCTGGAGCTTCTACTCATCTAACGGGAGATGCAAGTCTACTCACCTCATCTCAACCCTCTACCAATGTCAAGAGCGTTCGTGTTGCCAATGGGGATCATTCTCCTGTTACTACTGTTGGAACTATTGACTTCTCCAACAAACTTCGACTGACAGATGTGCATTGTGCTCCTGCTTTCCCACTCAGTCTTTTATTAGTTCAGAAACTATGTCGTGAGCTACATTGTCGTGTTATTTTTGATGAATTCTGCTGCTATATTCAGGACATCCGGACGAGGCAGATTTTTGGTGGGGGACATGAGAGGAATGGCCTATATTACCTCAACAGCCCGTCTACTTCCAACTTTGTTGGCGCTACCTCAATCTCTGAAGATCCCCTTCTATGGCACCTTCGTCTGGGACATCCTTCTGCCAAAGCTCTCTTTATGATGTTCCTCGAACTATCTATGCTAAAACCCTTTAGTGTGAAGCATGTCTGTTCGGAAAACATTATAGAGTTTCCTTTCCTGCTCGAACTGAGCCTCGTCGCCCTACTCCCTTCTTCCTAATTCATTGTGATATTAGGGGACCCTGTCCGGTCCGAACTATTAGTGGTCATAAGTACTTTGCTGTTTTTGTGGATGACTACAATCGATAATCTTGGGTTTTCTTGTTAAAAGAACGTTCAGAAATTAATATCATTGTCAAGAACTTCTTTCATTATGTCAAAATTTTTTTCTCCACTACTATTAAAATCTTTTGTTCTGATAATGCTTTGGAATTTACTCAGAATGACTTGATAACCTTTTTGCCCTCCCAGGGTACCATACATCAAACTTCTTGTCTATATACATCCCAACAAAATGGGGTTGCTGAAAGAAAACTGAGACGCCTTCTTGATATTGCTCAATCCTTACTCACCCATATGAATGTTCCCAAGATATATTGGGGCAATGCTATTCTTACCGCTGTTCATCTTATAAACAGGGTGCCCTCTGCTTCTCTACATGGCTCCACTCCTTTCAACTTGCTATATCCAAAGGAGAAACCTTTCCCTCTTCCCCTACGAATTTTTGGATGCACCACCTTTGTCCATAATTTCCATACCACTGACAAATTGTCTGCTCGCGCTATCAAATGTGTTTTTCTAGGGTATTCTCAAACTCAAAAAGGATACATATGTTATGATCCTACATGATATCGTTATTACGTTTCTCTTGATGTCACCTTCTTTGAACAAACCAACTTCTTTACTCAGGCTGTGTCCGATATTCCCCTTCAGTTTCCTCCTCCACCAATTGTGTATAAAAGAAGAATTGTGTCTAATCCTGTTCAGGTTCCTTTACCTATTCCACTATTGCAGGAAACTATGCCATCATCGAGTGCTCCCACCAATACTACCCCGGATAGTCCTCAGGAGCTTCCGATCGCTCTACGCAGAACAAAGAGGCAATGTACACTTCATCTAATGTTGACGCATATAGTAGTACATGTATCTCTTTGTTATTTTCATTTTCAGTTGTATGCTTTATGTAATTTACCCATAGGCTACTCTCCTATATAAGAGAGCCTAGGGCTTATGGAATAAACAACTTGCTCATTTTTCCCAACATGGTATCAGAGCGACGGTCCTAGACCGGAGTTCTCGAAACCCTAACCCTACCCCATTGGGGTCATGTTCCCTACTCCTATTGGGGTGATGCAGTTCTCACTGCATGTTACCTAATCAATCGTATGCCATCCTCTGTCTTGAATGAACAGATTCCGTTCTCCATTATCTATCCCGGGAAGGATCTGTTCAACCTTACTCCCCGTGTGTTTGGGTCGGTTGCCTTTGTCCATCAGTTGTCGCCTGGTATTGACAAGCTCTCTCCTAGAGCTGTCAAATGTGTTTTCATTGGGTACTCCAGAACTCAAAAGGGGTACAAGTGTTTTGAACCTTTGCGTCGACGGTATATGGTCAGTGCAGATGTTACATTTTTTGAATATGTTATGTATTTTTCAGCCTCGGGAGACAAGCAGCTACCACCTTCATCTACTGATGCCATATACATGACACCACCACCTCAAACACCACCACCACCACCACCACTTATACCTGTCTCACCGCTACCGTTCCATTATACCCGCTAGCCTCCTCCCGTTCATGGTCATGACTCGTCTCCTAGCTCGCCTATGGTATGTAATGAAAATATTTCTATTGATGGATCTGACGACATTTCTGAGCAGGATATGTTGCAGGGGCCAGATGAGACTACAACAGATTTAGATGTTCTCATTGCTCTACACAAATCAAAGAGGAGCTGTGCTACATATCCATTGTCAGCATCTGTGTCTTTTGAGAGACTATCTGGAGACTTCAGGACATTTGTGGTGGCACTGTCAACTGTAGATATTCCGCGGAGTTATCAAGATGCTATGCAGGATAGCAGATGGCGGCTAGCAATGGAGTAAGAAATGGCGGCACTTCAGTCCAGAGGAACCTGGAGTTTGGTTCATATACCACCAGATGTGAACCCCGTGAGCTGTAAGTGGGTGTTTACAGTAAAACACAATGCATACGGCACTATTGATAGGTACAAGGCACGTCTTGTTGCACGCGGCTTTACACAGACATACGGGGTGGATTACCTTGACACATTCTCGCCTGTGGCCCGTCATTCCACTCTCCGGATCTTGTTGCCAGTTGCAGTTGCTAGAGACTGGCCGCTCCATCAGCTAGGCGTGAAGAATGCATTCTTATATGGAGATTTGCAGAAGGAAGTCTATATGCAACAACCACCCGGTTTTGCTATTGAGGGGGAGTGTTCCAAGGTATGCAGATTACATAAGGCTATCTATGGCCTTAAGCAGAGCCCCAGAGCATGGTTTCAGAAGCTTTCAGACCTCTTCGAGAAACAAGGATACAAACGCTCCAATGCTGACCATTCCTTGTTTGTACAGATGACTGCTAAAGGTATTATTGTAATCATGGTTTATGTAGATGATATCTTGATTACAGGAGATGATGAGCAGGGCATAAAGCAGGCAAAGAAAAAACTGGGAACCGAATTTGTCACCAAGGACCTGGGAGTCCTTAGATATTTTCTGGGGCTAGAATTTGCTAGAAATCCATATAGACTAGTAATGTCGCAGAGGAAATATGTTACAGACTTGTTAAGTGAAACAGGTATGCTTGGGTGTCGGCCTGCTACGACACCAATGGATCCTAGCATGAAGCTCTATGATGATGACACAGAGGAGGTAGACAGGAGAAGATACAGAGAACTGGTAGGCAAACTATTGTATGTTACGATCACTAGGTCTGATATATCATTTGCAGTGAGTCGCGTGAGCCAGTTCGTGGAGCAACCACGTCAGATCCATATGGATGCAATACATATGATTCTTAGATATCTAAAATCATCTCCAGGTGCAGGTTTGCTGTTTAAGAAGGGAAAGGAGATCTCTATCTCAGTTTGTGCGGATGCAGACTATGCAGGATGTCCCAAGGACAGGAAGTCCACCTCAGGATTTGCAGTCTATGTTGGAGATGCTCTAGTCTCATGGAGGAGCAAGAAACAGACAGTGGTAGCTAGATCCAGTGCTGAATCTGAATACAGGGCTATGGCCCACGCTAGCACAGAGATGATGTGGGTGAAAGCTCTTCTTACAGATCTATGTCTTGATATACCGCTTCCTATGAAATTGGAATGTGATAATCAGGCAGCCTTGTTTATTGCAAACAACCCAGCATTCCATGAGAGGACCAAGCATATTGAGGTTGACTGTCACTACATCCGTGACATGATTCAGAAGGGGTTCATTGCTACATCTCATGTTACCTCAGAGAATCAAACTGCTGATATATTTACCAAGGCATTACTTCGAGGCCCATTCCAGAAGTGTGCGTCCAAGCTGAGCATGATTGATATCTATGCTCCATCTTGAGGGGGAGTGTTAACACATATAGTAGTACATGTATCTCTTTGTTATTTTCATTTTCAGTTGTATGCTTTATGTAATTTACCCATAGGCTACTCTCCTATATAAGAGAGCCTAGGGCTTATGGAATAAACAACTTGCTCATTTTCCCAACATCTAATATCTCATTTTACCTCTACTAATCGGTTATCATGCTCTGACAAAAGATATGCAGATGCTATAATGGCTATTTCTGTTCCCAAAGATCATCATAGTGTACTACAAGATGAAGGATGGAGAATGGCAATGAATTAAGAAATGGAAGCATTACAGTCTAGAAGAACATGGGACCTTGTCAAATGCCCTCCTGGATGTAAACCAGTTGTACGTCGCTGGATCTTCACTACAAAGCAGTCTCCTGACAGTTCTATTGATCGTTTAAAAGCAAGACTTGTAGCAAAAGGCTTTACTCAAACATACGGGGTAGACTACTTCGAAACATTCTCTCCTGTGGCTGGAATGGTATCCATACGAACTATTATCTCTGTGGCTGTCAACAAAGGGTGGCCTATGTTTCAGTTAGATGTCAAGAATACATTTCTATATGAAGAGCTTGACGAAGAAGTCTACATGATACAACCCCCAGGTTACGAAGTCGAGGGGGAGTATGTATGCCGACTTCACAAAGCCATCTACAGACTAAAGCAAAGTCCAAGGGCTTGGTTTGATAAACTGAGTACAGAGATTGACACCATGGGATTCCAGAGGACTACGTCTGACTATTCGATTTTTGTCAGGAGACGACAGACTGGTACTGTAATTCTTGCTGTATATGTAGATTATATGATTATTACTGGAGATGATGACCAAGGAATACTAGAAACCAAGGCTTTCTTACAAAAAGTATTCATCACCAAGGATCTTGGACAACTTCGCTATTTTCTAGGCATAGAAGCTCTACGTACTAAGAAAGGCTTACATATGTCACAGAGGAAATACTGCCTTGACATACTAACTGAGGCAAGACTACTTGGGTGCAAACCCTCAGGAATTCTAGCATAGCCTAGAAAACATTGTGCATCCAATGATCCTCTCTTTGAAGACACTACAAGATATAGGAGCCTGGTTGGCAAACTTCTATCTCTTACAGTTGCTAGACCTGATATATCCTATGCTGTAAGCAGAGCCAACCAATATATGGAGAAACCATGCTATAACCATTGGCAAGATTTTCTTCAAATCCTTTGCTACCTAAAAGACTCGCTAGGACGAGACATCTTCTATGGGGCAAATGGTCACACAAATCTCACTGCATATACTGACGCCGATTATGCAAGCTCTCCTAAAGACCAGCGATCTACAACTGGATATGCCATGATGATAGGAGGAAACCTGGTTAGTTGGCGGAGTAAGAAGCAAGCAGTCGTTTAAGATCTAGTGCTGATGCTGAATATAGAGCAATGGCCCAGGCTACATGTGAGATCACGTGGCTGCTCACTTTTCTACAAGAACTAAATGCTGTTACATGTACATCTACTCATATTCCCTTGTACTGTGACAACAAATCAGCTACCTACATTGCTACCAATCCTGTGTTCCATGAGAGAACAAAACATATTGAGATTGATTGTCACTTTATCGTAGATGCTGTACGAGGAGGGAAGATAACCACGCCACACATTCCAACAGATCTTCAACTTGCTGATATTTTTACCAAGGCTGTGACTAAGAAGCGGCTTTCCTGGATAACTTCCAAGTTGGGCATGATTGATGAGTATGCTCCAACTTGAGGGGGAGTGTTAGAGATTACCGTAGATTGATGTTTCTTTATTTATCATTGTTTCTTTAAGCTGCAAGTGGGTCTTTACAGTTAAGCAGAATGTAGATGACAACATTGACAGATACAAGGCTCGCCTTGTTGCTCGTGGCTTCACACAGACATATGGGGTGGATTATCTTGCTACATTCTCACCGGTTGCTCGCCATTCCACCCTACAGATCCTCCTTTCTGTTGCAGTTACTCGTGATTGGCCGCTCTACCAGTTAGATGTGAAGAATGCATTCCTATACGGTGAATTACAGGAGGAAGTCTACATGCAACAACCACTTGGTTTTGCTGTTGAGGGGGAGTGTCCTACGGTGTGCAGACTTCGTAAGGCTATCTACGGCCTAAAGCAGAGCCCCAACGCTTGGTTACAGAAGCTCTCAGACCTGTTTGAGAAACAGGGGTACAGGCGTTCTAATGCTGATCATTCCCTGTTTGTACAGAAGACACCTAGAGGTATTATTACTATTATGGTGTATGCAGACGATATTCTGATTATAGGTGATGATGAACAGGGAATCCAGGGGGCAAAAGAAATGCTGGGACGTGAATTCGTCACCAAGGACCTTGGGGTTCTTAGATATTTTCTGGGACTGGAGTTTGCCAGAAATCCTCATGGGTTGGTATTGACCCAGAGGAAATATGTCACTGACCTGTTGAGTGAAACATGAATGCTTGGTTGCCGACCTGCCACTACACCTATGGATCCCAGTATGAAATTATATGATGATGACACTGATGAGGCGGATAAGAGAAGATACAGAGAACTGGTGGGCTAACTTCTCTATGTTACTATTACCAGGCTCGATATCTCCTTTGCTGTGAGTCGAGTGAGCCAGTTTATGGAGCAACCACGTCAGGTACATATGGATGCTATACATATGATACTCAGGTATCTTAAGTCATCTCCAGATGCGGGTCTGCTGTTTAAGAAAGACAAGGAGGTTACTATATCAGCTTGTGTAGATGCAGATTATGCAGGGTGCCCCCGAAGATAGGACATCCACCACTGGGTTCGCTGTGTATGTTGGAGATTATCTAGTCTCATGGAGAAGCAAGAAGCAAACGGTTGTAGCAAGGTCCATTGCTGAGTCTGAATATAGGGCTATGGCTCAAGTCAGTACCGAAATGATGTGGATAAAGGCTGTGCTTGCAGATCTATATATAGAAGTCCCGCTTCCTATGGCTCTGGAATGTGACAATCAGGCGGCTCTATTCATTGCAAATAATCCAGCATTTCATGAACGGACCAAGCACATCGAGGTTGATTTTCACTTCATACGTGACATGATTCAGAAGGGGTTTATTGTTACATCCCATGTTAGCTCAGAGGATCAAACTGCAGACATTTTTACCAAGGCGTTACTTCGAGGGCCATTCCAGAAGTGTTCGTCCAAGCTGAGCATGATTGATATCTATGCTCCACCTTGAGGGGGAGTGTAGAGAGATATTATTCACTTATGTACTTTTCTTATAATTTTATTTTCTGTTGGACTCTTTATGTATTTTACCCATAGGTTGCTCTCCTATATAAGAGAGCCTAGGGCTGATGGAATAAACAAGTTTCTTATTTTCCCAACAATCATCGTGCCCACAAGTGATGTCTCCGTTAGATCGGATGCTCGACTGGATGTCTCTGGCTTTAGAGGCTAAAGCATCACAAACACGCTTCAAGGCAGTGTTCAGAAAGTCGGCCTAGGCGGCCGCATATGCGGCTGCATATGCGTAGGCGGACCCCCCACTGCACCGAGTATGCTATACTCGGTCAATATGCGGGCCAAGGAGTATATGCGGTCGAGTAATCCGCATATGCGACCGCATATGTAATAGAGATGACTCTCTGCTTCTCCTCCACCTTCTTGACTTCCACATGGGTTGCTCCTCCACCATCTTTTTCTCCTCTGTCAAGGTTTGTTGATTGATCTATTTAGCTCTAAAACTCTCTATTTTTTAGATTCAACAACGACTTAATTTTTTTAGACTCTCCAATGACAGTTCTCACTTTTACACTATCTCATAATTGCATGAATATAGAATAAATTATATGTGTTTATCTTAGATCTTTTTGAGGATAAAATGAATATAGATGTCAGATTTGCATGGAACTTTTAACTGCACGGAATAAATTACATATATTTAATTTAAATGGTTGAATTTTTTAATATTTGACTTTGAGTAAAAAATACATCATTTACTAAAATATGAAGGTGTATGGTTGTGTTTACAACCAATGTTATACTTCCAAAAAAGGTTACCTTCCAATTTAAACAAGGATATCCACAATTTTTTCTATTTTCAAACAATTTACAACATTTTTTACTCTCTCCATCGTTAACTTAACATATTTGTCTTTTGGAAATGAATATTAAAAATGCTTTGGTTGATATCACATTGTACAAAAAAGTCTTCACTTCATATTTATTCCATGTTATGTTTTTTAAACATAAATATCTAATGTTTGAAATTATTACTATATTTTTAATCAATTTTAATTAAAATAATAGAAACCGCATAATCCACATATACTTCCGCATATACTTCCGCATATACTTCCGCCTACCCGCTTACTCGCTCCAGACCGCCTGACCGAACGAATACCACATACCGACTTTCTGAACCTTGCTTCAAGGGTTATTTCTATACTCGTGAGAACATGATAAAATAAATAGGGAAATGTTCTCAATTTATGCGGTTTCATCTTTTAGATTTTTTTAAAATTCCACTTCTATCTAGATTCATATGATGAATCTCTTTGTTTAATCGGATGTGATCCGATTTTCACACTTTCGTGATGCATGAGGCCTAAAAACCTCCCTTCACTCATTTAGGATTCCCGTTGGGGAACCCATCTCATCCGATGGGACTCTTCTTCTTTCGAGTTCACCACCGTCGCCTGGAGCATGTCCTTCGTAGCACACCCTGATGCATGTCTCGATGATGAGCAGTGTGGAGGCTATGTTGGGGATGTGTGCCACTGCTTATGAAAAGAAGGGACCTGCTGAAGGGGTGATTCCTGGCAATCATCGGAGTTGCACAATCGTGCACCGCCTGAGGGCTTTAGGGAAGATGATGTGCTGCTATGAGGGTCCGGAGTTGCGCATGAGGAAATGTGTGCTCGCTTGGAGGGTGGTGGCTATTGTTGAGCCAACTGTGACAACGATATTTGACCGACGATGAAGGCTTCTTCATCAACTCGAGGGAATCTCATCCCTCTTTCTCTTCTCTATTCGATTCGGGTTCCTTGAAAGGAACCCATCTATTGCATGTTGCCATGAGTTTCCATGTCTGGGATTGGATATCCGCATCACAGGTAGAGGGAAATCACCTCTTTCTTCCCGTGCGAGGTTTTCAAATCGGATGGAACACGATGGAGGCCCTTGCGCGCACATGATGCTAATCGGAAGGAACCCTAATTTTCTATTACCGTCACAGATCTAGGGCTCTAGAGATGGAAGCCTAATATTTTTCCGGCAATGATGATAGAAATATGGATTGATATGCCTCAGAATTAGGGTTCATGGGACTAGGGTTCCCAGATAAGCTACGGATTTCCAGAGATTACGAACGATCTGCAGAACTTTGATACAATCACAAACGTTGAAGCATCCCAGAATTGGGGTTCGAAGAACCCCTAGAATTTTCTCGATGACAATATTTAAAACTTGCATAATATGAATAATCTTTAACAACAAATAAAATCCAAGAACCGAACCCTCTCTGATGCCATGAAGAAAATAATAAATCTGGAAGTGTAACATTAGAGATAAACAAATAAATAAAATTGTGGAAGAACACTAAGATTTTACAAACCCTATTCCAAAAAGAGCGGGATGAAACCATGGGAGAAGGCCTCTCAAGAATATATATTGAATTTTATCAACTATTACAATGTGTGGATCTTCTTATATAGCTCCACCACAATGACCGAGTCCCACTCACAGACGATGTGAGACTAATTTGTGGATGTAGTAATTGTACTTGGAGGGACCCAATTACTCATCTCCGATGCATACTCTAACATCACTGATTATCTAATTGGGGTTTTAATATATGATGCTAAATTGTTGGATGAATTCCATGATACATGCATTGGAACTAGTGCGATATGTTTGCCAAGTTAGAATGAGGTCTTTACTGATATTAAATGACCTGCTGAAAAAATTGCGACCAGGATGCTTATGTTCACCTTTAAAAATCTATATGGCTTTATGAAACTGTCATCTGGCACTCGTTTAGAAGCAAATGTGATACTCTCTTATCCAAAAATATCCAAGGCCATCTACACAGTTATATGAATTGTTTTTTGATGGACCATGCCACGGTTTTCCTGTGCTTACTTAATGGGAAGAAACTCTTTTACAGTGCAAGATTACTGTTAAGGTTGGAAGTCATTTTATTCATGTGGACAAACGCTCTTGCTTGGAAGGTGACAAGCTGAACTCCGATCTTTTGAAGGTTGAAGTTGCCTGCCTTTACTACCTACAACTTGCCAAAGACAAGCAGTCAAAAGGTATGCAGTTTTAAATTAAAGTTTCCTAATAAAGTTCTCTTCTGGATTTTTTTTCCTTTTAAGAATACATAATAGTTCATTTTAGATTTTGATATGGGTTTGTTGTATAGAAATAATTTCTCTTGTGCATGCTTCAGTTTTGTCAGATGTGTAGACAACCAAAAGCACCGTAATTTGCAATGCTTGGTTTATTTCCACAAACTTGCCATGTTTGATTAGGACCTATTTTCATAGCCGCTTTTCCTGATTTATGGCTCTTCTTCCTCTCATGTTCAGTGTTGCAAAAGTCGGTATTCGGTATTCAGTCGGAGGGGTCACTGAATAAAGAATAATGTGTATTCTGGAGAATATTTGGAATTTTTCGGTTATGTTTTTTTTATTATTTTAAATATGAAAATTATGTCTAATATATATTCTTATATATTTATAAATATATGGTCATCAATAACTAAAAGTCTAAGATAAAAGCATCAAGTAACAAGTTATATATATGGAGCTTTAACATTTGTGAAACCGAGATAAATGGGAGCCTTTAAAAAATTAAAAAATAGCAGCTTGTTGCAATAGTCAACTGAATATTCGGCCGAACAGAATATTCGGGCCAAATATTTGAGAATAGTCAGGTTGGACTGAATATTGACTGAATAACAATATTCTATTCGATCACCCTACAGAATAAGAATATTCAACCAAATATTCAGTCCATGCAACCGAGTATTGTGATGGTACACATGTTAGACACTATAGATGATTGAGTTCTTAATCACGAAACAACCAATCCTTTCAATCATGCGAGATGAGAACCCTTGGCTTGATCTGCAAGATGATAATGATCAATTACGAGATTTAGTCTATGCAGTTCGTGAGCGTTATGTAGGCTCATGATAAAGAATAGCCTTGACCAAAACATGGCTTATTGTGCCCCTTACGCTTAACATTACTTGTGAGGACTTACATAAGTCCATGACCATGCTATCTCGCCTTAACTTATTTTAAGCCTCGAATTATTTTGAAGTGTGGAACAAGATAGATTTGAGACTCCATCGTGATGTACATTAGTCGAAGCAGAATGAGATGCCTTTGTATAACTATTATTTTGATTGAAGGCTATGTTTGAGAAGCTTGATAGTTATTATCCTCTATACCGATGCGATACTATGAAAGCTTATTAAGGGATGCTGATGGTTGGAATCTTGAATGAAGCTTGTTCATGTGCTGCATCAAATCTTCAAAGTCCCCTCCAGGGACAACTGCGGGAGTCCATCACCCTCGGTAGTGATGACACGAGTAGTATGATTAGGGTATGCTTGTTGTAGTATACGCCTTTAGTATGTGCTGGGTTGTGACAAAATGTGCCTTATTTGGTGCTCCGACGTCGTCCTGCAGTAGAGTGGCCCATCGACACGGCTCAACGTTCGTCTATATGGGACAATGAGTGCAGTAATTTTTCCCTGAACCTTAGTAGTATTGTGGTGGTGTAGACTGCCTGGTGGCTCAAGGTATTGTATGCCTCCTCAATAATAGGAAGTCGGGCGATAGTAATCATCTGATCACAGGCTGCAACACATCCCAAATCTAGCCCTGCCATAAAAACCATAATAGCCATGTGTTGGTAGTGTTGCTTCTGTGTGGGGTAGGTGCTTCCTGGAATGCAAGCATTATGCCATTCAAATAAAGATTTTAAGAGAGAGAAGTGCTCATCTAGAGGTTGTCCTGCTTGCTTCATATTCATCATGATGAAATATGTCTGGAACATTCTGTTGGAGTTCTTTATCTGGTTATATGTGGCTTTAATAGAGGTTCCCATGCTGTGAGCGGTGTTGTAATAGACCAGGTCGTATGCAATCCTGTTGATGACGATAAGCATGATGCAGGAACCATTGTTTTTAAAAACGCGCCTCGAGGCGCTGAGGCGTACGCCTCGAGGCGTTTTTCAAGGAAAAACGCCTCGAGGCTATAGCCTCATTCATCCTCAATGAGGCGTGCGCCTCGAGGCACTGCCTCATGAATGGGCTGTTTTTTTATTATTTTTTTCTGCAATATTTTTTCATTTTCTTTTTGATTGTGAACTTTTCATCTTTCTTAGACATGTATTTTCAAGTCTTTAAGCTCATGATTCACTGAAATGCATTTTTTTTAATTTATTAACATATTAAGCTTATTTTTACTTTGTTATACATGTTTTTTTATAAATCAACATGTACAAAAAATTAAGTTTTGAGTCCTTAAATCTAATGCCTCTACTCTTTAGTATGAATCAAGCATGAATGCTTTCTTTATTAAAATGTTTGAATGCAAGTCCCCTACTTTGACCTAAATTTTGAAAAGTATATTTTTGCAAACATGTCTCATCTTTTCTTCTATTCAATCAGGACTAAATTAATACACATCAAAGCATGCATGAACAAAGATGATCATAACATGCAATATTCAGGTATTTTATCCCCCAATCATTATGGTAAAGTAAAAAGTGATCGCAGATTCACTGCTTACTCTATTATCCTTCTCAATTGAATGACACATATCTCACCTAATTTTGAAAATGGTATGTTATATCTAGTCCCTTTAGTTAAATTTTGTTCAAAACTTTAAATTTTGTGGAGAGTTACCCATTATTATGCTTACATATCCATATTTACTTGACTCCTTACATATTTAGAGTTTAAAAAGAGAGAGTTATATAACAACTTGGATGTTTAAACCATGATGTTAGACTTGAAATATCATGGAGTTATGCATTTAATCATAACTATTTAATTTCTACAACTTGAAAATTGTAACTACGATTAATTAATATATTTTATGAAAAAATTTCTTTCACGAGTGAGGCTTACGCCTCGAGGCAATGATAGGAAAACTCCTCGATACGCCTCACGTTTTTTAAAACCTTGGCAGGAACTGACCATTCCGTCATCTTTAATCCACATGGTGTATCGTCCTCTCTTGCCATCTGGCTCTGACTCAAACAAAATATACTCCTTGTAGTATACTTGTAGTATACTCATATGATCATTAGGAACACTCATGACCACTTGGGGTACATAGTCTCGTCCAACTTGGGGATCGAGCTAAACGTGGGTAAGCGAGCAATCACTCAATCGTATCCTTTAGGTGTCATATCTGATTTCAGACAACGATGCCAGACTTGCTTTTTTTTGAATAAAAAAGGGTGGCGCACCATGGGACCCATCTCAAAAGGTGCCAGACTTGTTTGCAGAGAAAAAGGTGGACGATAATTGCTTAGATTATACCCGGATGGATATGATCAGTGGATGTTGAATGCTACACGACTAGAACCCATAGGGGTTTGAGAAGGAGATCACACTGATTAGCCCATAGGGCTTTGTCATTGAAGCCCGTGGAGGTGAGAAATTCGAGCGAGGCTGGATGGTTGCGACTCAGTAGATATTTTGTGGAGATGTGTGGGGTACTATAGTGTGGTGTGGTTGTGCGCTAAGACGCGAGGTTGGGGGGGTTGGATGGTAGCGTGACAGGGAGGGCATGAAGAGGGCGGTGGGACGGCGACTTGGAGAGGAAGGTGGGGTGGTTGCACGACCTGGAGGTAATGGCGTAAAGGTGGTGTGGTGACGACTCGAAGGTGGTGCAACGGTCTGGAGGAGGTCGGATGGCGTCATGGAGGTGGTAGTGCAGCAACATGGGGGTAGTGGGTCATCGGCCTAGAGGTGGAGGGTGGGTTTTTGGTGGTAGGGCAGCGCCATGTAGATGGGGGGGGGGTATTGGGGGCGACATCGATTGTAGAAGGGAGGGTATTGGGGGTAAGGCGACGGTCGTAGGAGGGGGATCAAGGGGCGATGGGGATGGGAGGTATCGCGGGTGACTGCTATAGAGGGGGATATCATGTACATGATGGTAGAAGGGAGATGGCGGGTGTAGGCATATAGAGGAGCAGGTGGCAACATATTGGGCTTGGAGAGAAGGGTGGGGCGGGGTGGTGGCATAGAAAATATGGGAGGGGGGTTGGAAAAATTGCTCTGATAAGAAGTTGATGTTTAGATCGAATATTTCTTGAATAGAATGAGAATCCTGGAGCTTCTTATATAGATGGAGTCGTAGGGTTAGGGCTACAGTAGATGCGACTCTAAATAGTGAGTCAACCGGAATAATATCAGGGTTAGGGTTTACAAATAAGCACTCAACAGAGGATGAATGCAATCGTCTTAGCAAGATCTCCGTGCTATCTGATCTCGCATCTCATACCTGTTCTGCCACGGTTGCTTTACGAGGTAGCGGAGGGTCCGCTTATTTTAGAGGACTTGGTGACCATGTGAGAGGAAGTGGTTACCCTCGTCCGTAGTGCATTTTTTGCTATCGTATAGGGGTATTATGAGGACTTGTGTTATCAGAAGCATCGTCTTCATGCTTTTGCTGATGTTGCCAAGTACTCAAAGATTATCACAATATTGTCTTACCAGAGGTATGAGGATCTTGTCTCCTTTCTGAGTAAGATCATGGGTCTACAACTGCTATGATTGGTCCTCCATGATTGTCAAACACTGTTGCCTTTGCTAGCACCTCATGTATCGATCATGCTCTTACCACATGTTACAAATTTAACTTTGCAAACTGGATAGAATTCAAGAGCTTCTCATCATCTTTATGGCAACGGAGACCACTTTACATCTTACAGCTCGATTCCTCGTGATTGCTCTATCATCATTGTTGATGGGCCCCTTATCACATGACATGAGAAGATCCATTTAATGCCTTTTATGCATCTATAGAACATCTTACATGTTTTGGATTTTCTGTGAATTTATTGTCCATTAGTCCATTTACTAAGGAACTCATCTGCCATGTAATAATTTATTCATCTTCTTTTGTGATTTAGAATATAATTATGAGCAAGTTGATTGGATGTAGCCATGAGTAAGTAGGTCTCTACAGATTGGTCTATTCTCCTTATGCAGGTATATCTTCCATCCCTACTAGGCCAACTCCTCTTACTTGTGGCATGTATGTTTTATTCATTTACCCCATTAGAAGTTGTGCAAAGTCCTTCCTTAGACATCACCTTAGTGCACCTTTTAATGTGAGGCTTGTCAACTTGGGAAGCATTATCATAATAGTTTTCCAAGTCGTTATGGTTGTAGTAGAAGTTCCTTATTTTATCTTGTTCATTCTAAGAGTTATTTTGTTATTTAACATTTTTCTTATTCATTAGTTGAGTAATGGACCTTTATATAATTCTCATTTTGTAGCTTTCCATGGTTTCATGTTATATAAGAAACCCTGGACCTATTGAATAAGACAAACAATTCATTCTGCTCTCTTTTCTCCACATGGTATCATAGCAACGATCCTAAATCGGGACTCGTACCCATATACCCGTCGCCACCACTAGACCGATGTTGCCACCTTCTCGGCTTCCCTTTCCAAGGCGTCGTCGACATCTTCAAGGTACATCAGTCCCTTCCAGGGTACCTCTACTGCCTATTCCAGGCCTAACAACCCCTCTAGGTCACTGCCACTTGTTTTAGTATACAACAACCCTTTCAGGGCACTACTCTTCCACATACGTGGGGACCCAAATTCCTCGTGCACCACCGTCGATTGCTCCAGGGAGCAGCAATACTGCCATCAACTGCTCTAAGTGGCAACAACCCCATTGACCATCGATGGCGGGGTCCCTAAGGGCATCACCATGCCACATTAAACCACACGAGGCATTTTAGTGGAGGTGTCTAACCCCCCATTCAATGCCATGTGAGGGATAGGTCTTGCCCTCATGTCGAGGTGTCTATTGGAGGTGTGCGATGTCTAGCCCTCCTCGATTTTTACCAGAGGTGTCCACCCCTCAATCTCTACCGGAGGTGTCTATCCTTTCTTGATTTCTGATCGCCATGGCACCCAACCCTTACGAGACCATGTCCATGTACACTACGTCTTATATGATGGTTCAAGGGACCACCATCAAACTCAAGGGTTGTAACAACATGTCTTCTGGTCTTGTGCATTCAAGGTATTTATTAGCAGTTTGGGGAAGATCCCCATCATTACAAACGATCGTTTAAAGGAAACTAACAAGGACTATGAGTCCTCGCTCGGAAAGAATTATCAGGTAATGACATGAATGATCAACAATGTGGAATCATATATTGCGGCGAATCCCTGGTATAAAGAGATTGCAAAAGAGATCTCAGAGGAGCTTGAACAGACATACTCGCAGTAGACCACCAAGTCCCGGCTCGTTGACATCTACATGTTGATTTGGTTCGCATCCCAGGGTGAATACACTCTTGTGGAATACTATCATATCCTCTGGGCTCTATGAGGAGCTTGCTATTTTCCACCCGGCTTGTGTCAAAACAAGTGATAGAGAGATCGTAATGGCAGGTCTACAAATTCTTTGCTGAACTACATCTTCACTATCAGAATGTGAAGGATCAGTTCCTCACATCTAACACATTGTTGTCTCTCATGGGTATCTTGGGACTTCTTCAGGAGATTGAGACATCTACTAGTCGAGCTTCCCCTCTGTACCCTGTAGAGAACTTTGCCTTCTTAGACTCCCTCGGGTGAGGTGGTCGACACAGCTTTCACAGTAGAGATGGACGTGATTCTAGTAGGGGATGTGGCCGTGACTTTGGCTAAGAATGTGGACAAAAGTCCATCCCTGGACATGGTCATGACGTTGTTTATCCTTCGTACACTCACTGCCAGCGAACAAATCACCACTCCGATCGTTGCTGGGACAAATATGGCTATCCTCATGCACATGTCTTGTATGCAGACTATGATATAGCATGGACAGAGTCCTCTTTTGATGGATATCGATCTATGGAGACAATTCTGCTCACTGCTGTTGTTTATTCTTATTTGATGAAGTTACTTCGGAACTCTAGTGCCACTTCTAGTGCACATTTGGCTACTACTTTAGGTACCTTAGCCAATTTAGTCACTGCTATAGCACCTGCTTGGATTATTGATTCTGGCGCTTCTATTCACTTGATCGGAGAAGGTAGATTGCTGACCTCCTCCCAATATTCTTTCAATGTGAAGTCAATTCGAGTCGCTAATGTGCCCATTCCCCTGTTACCACAATTGGGACCATGGAGTTCTCTCCCAAACTCTGTCTTACTTGAGTTCATTGCGCCCTAGACTTTCCTTTGAGCTTGATTTATGTTCACAAGTTGTGTATTGAGTTGAATTGTCATGTAATTTTTGATGAGCTCTATTGTTATTTTCAGGACATCCGGACGATGCATATTTTTGTTTGGGGACATGAAAAGAATCGACTCTTCTACCTCTATATCCCTACATATTTTACTTTTGTCGATGCGTCATCTATCTCCCCTGATCTGGTCCTATGGCATTTGCATCTTAGGCATCCTTCGGCCAAAGCTCTCTCCATGATGTTCCCCGATCTCTCTTAACTGAAAACATTTGAGTAAGAGGTATGTTGATTTGGAAAACATCATTGGACTTCGTTTCCTCCTAGGGCTGAGCCACGTCGACCTTTAACTTTTTATGTCGTTAATTGTGTTGTTTAGGGACCCTGTCCGCATTGTGGGTCGTCATAGATATCTTATAGTTTTTGTAAATGATTATAGTGGATGCTCTTGGGTATACTTAATAAAGGAACGATCCAAGATTAATAAAGTTGTTAAATCCTTTTTCTAGTTCATTAAAGCTTCCTTCTTTGCTTGTGTTCAAATTATGCAGATTGATAATGCTCTGGAATTTACATGATTTGGTGTCGTTCTTTATCTCTCAGGGGACTACTCATCAATAGGGAAGGCCGTATCGATATCGATATTGTTTCGATATCGTGTCGATACGATATTTCGACGATATGTCAGCGATATATCGTCGAAATATCGCCCATATTGACGCACTTTTGTGAAGAAAATGCCTGAAAAGGAGGATATATCGACATATCGATACCGATATCGATCTCGTCTCGATATCAATATATCGACGATATATCGGAGATATATCGTCGATATTTCCTTCCATGTCATCAGACCTCCTACCCATATTCCTCATAGCAGAATGAGATACTTGAAAGGAAACTTCGTCACCTTCTTGACATTGCTTTCTCATTACTTACTCACATGAAGGTTCCTAAGATCTATTGGGGGATGCCATCCTTACTGCCACTCATCTTATAAACAGGGCACCATCATCTAATCTTAAGGAAGTTATTCCTTTCTCCCTCCTTTATCCCTATGAGACCATTTCCTCTTCCCCTGCATATTTTTGGCTGCAATACATTTGTTCATAAGTTCCACATTGTAGATAAACTTTCTCCACGATCCGTCAAGTGTGTTTTTCTTGGGTATCCGAAAGGGATACATGTGCTATGATCCGATTTGTCACCGCTATTATATCTCAATTGATGTCACCTTTTGTGAAAGACTAGCTACTTAACACAGTCAGTTAGTGACATACCCTTGGAGGTACCACCGTCACCTATCGTCTATAATAGAAAACACACTAGTTACTCTGATGCTATTCCATTACTTACTCCATATTTGCTGTAGGAGATGCCTTCTTCAAGTGTCCCACCACTTCTAGTTCGAATGCGCCACTTGATCTCCCTATAGCACTACGACGGACAAAGAGGCAATGTAGTATGCATCCTATGTCATTTTTTACTTCAACTGACATTCTCTCCAGTTGCGACAGACGTTTTTATAGATGCTTTGATGGTTATCACCATTCCTTGTGATCATCATAGTATATTGTAGGACCATTGTCAGGAAAGGGCCATGAACGAGGAAATGGATGTTTTTACCTACATGAGGATTTGGGATCTTGTACCTTGACCGCCTGGCGTGGAGCCAATTACATGCAGATGGGCCTTCATGACTACACAGTCTCCATATGGTACTGATGGGAGAAAAGAAAACAATACTTTAGACGTACCCGAGGGCTCTCTTGTATAGGAGAATAGCCCTGGGTTAATTACATGACAAGTACACTGAGAAACAAGAAATTGGAATAAGACATACATAGTACGATATTTTATCTTAACACCCCCCCTTAAGCTGGTGCATATATATCTATCATGCTCAGCTTGGACCAACACTTCTGAAAAGGACTTCATCCTAGAGCTTTAGTGAATATCTGCTGTCTGATCTCCTGTAGACACGTGAGCTGTAGATATGAGCCCCTTCTGAATCAGATCTCGAGTGTAATGACAATCTACCTCAATATGCTTCGTTCGTTCATGGAAAACAGGATTATTTGCAATGAATAATGCGGCTTGATTATCGCATAATAGCTGTATAGGAAGAAGAACATCTATAGAAAGATCAGTCAACACCGATCTAACCCACATCATCTCTGTACTCCCTTGAGCCATGGCTCTGTATTCTGATTTTGCACTTGATCTGGCAACTACAATCTGCTTCTTGCTTTTTCATGAGATAAGTGAGTGACCAACAAAAACAGCAAATCCTGAAGTAGACTTTCTGTCCGTGGGGCATCCTGCATAGTCAGCGTCTGCACATGCTGTTCCTTCCAATGAACCGCCCTTACTGAATAGGAGTCCTGAACCAGGTGAGTTCTTCAGATATCTCAAGATCATATAGATTGCATCCATATGAGTCTTTCTGGGACACTTCATAAATTGGCTAACCTTGCTTATTGCAAACATAATATCAGGTCTGGTGATAGTCACATATAGGAGTTTCCCCACAAGCTCCCTGTACCTCCTGCTATCGACTTCTTCAGTGTCATCATCATATAATTTCACATTTGGATCCGTAGGCGTCATGGCTGGCTTGCACTCAGTCATACCTATCTCAGACAGTAGATCCATGACAAACTTCCTTTGTTCATTACTAGACTCCGATGATTCCTGGCAAATTCTAACCCCACGAAGTAACGAACGGTGCCAATATCCTTGATCACAAATTCTTTGCCTAGGAACTTCTTGGCTACCTGAATGCCTTGAGCATCATCTCCTGTTACAATAATATCATCTACATAGACAAGAATGACAACTGTACCATGCTGTGTCTTCTGAACAAATAGAGAGTGGTCCGCAGTGGACCTCTTGAATCCCTGTTGCTCAATCAATTCTGACAGCTTTTGATACCAAGCTCTAGGACTTTGCTTAAGTCCATATATGGCCTTATGTAGCCGGCATACCTTCTGTGACTCCCCCTCAGCAGTAAACCCAGGTGGCTGCTGCATGTAAACTTCCTCATGAAGATCCCCATATAGAAATGCATTCTTCACATCGAGCTGGAATAACGACCAATCACGTGAAACAACAACTGCTAGTAAAATGCGGAGCGTCGAGTGTCTCACCACCGGAGAGGTGTCCTGATAATCTACCCCATATGTCTGGGTGAAGCCACGGGCCACCAACCTTGCCTTGTAGCGATCTACGGTCCCATCCGCATTATGCTTAATGGAAAATATCCATTTGCAGCTTACTATGGAAGCACCCTGTGGAGGAGGAACAATAGACCATGTCCCCCGAGATGTTAAGGCTGCCATTTCCTCTTCCATCGCCTGACGCCACCTTTTGTCCTGTAATGCCTCAATATATGTTCTGGGTATAGTAGCCACGGAAAGGCCAACAACAAACTTCTTGTACTCATCTGAAAGATGATCCAACGAGACATGCGCTGCAATTGGATATTTAGCACATTGACGATGTGGCTTCCTCAACGCAATAGGAATATCCAGATCGTCCTCCACAGAGTCCTCTACAGCAGAGTCATCCTGTAAAACTCCAGGTCCATCAGTAGAAATCGTGTTATCATGACATACCTCAGGCGTGCTGGACGATGTGGACGGCTAATGAGCAGAAGTGCTAGTAGAAGACCTGCGCATGTAAACAATGGGTAAAAATTTTGACTGAGGTGGTGGTGGTGGTGGAGGTGGTATTGGTAGTTGAGTTTGATTTTCTGGGTCGGCTGATGAGGTAGATGGATGTGGAGGAACAACAATATCGCTTGCATTGTCAGTGGATAACCTGTCACCTGTAGGAGAGAAATACATGATAGACTCAAAGAAAGTGACATCCGCACTCACAAAGTATCTCCTATTTGTAGGATCATAACAACGATACCCTTTTTGTGTACGAGAGTACCCAACAAACACACATTTGATAGCCCTTGGAGAGAGCTTATCATGACCAGGAGTACAATTATGCACAAACGCAACAGACCCAAAGACACGAGGTGTGAGGGAGAAAAGATCCTTCTCGGGAAACACAATCAAGAAGAGGACCTTTTCTCCTAGAACAGTAGACAGCATGCGATTCACCAAGTAGCATGCAGTGAGAACCGCATCCCCCCAAAAGGAATGAGGGGCATGACTATGGATCAACAAAGTCCGGGTGACATCAAGAAGGTGACGATGCTTGCGTTCCGCCACACCATTCTGTTGCGACGTGTAACTACAGGAGGTTTGATGAATGATTCCCTGTGAGCTGAGGAAATCGGATAAATGCAGTGTTGAAAACTCTAAAGCATTATCTGTTCGAATGCCTTTGATATTGGTAGAAAAAATGTTATTCACTTCCAGAATGAATTTTCGAATAATAGCACGTGCTTCAGATTTTTGTTTTAACAAGAATACCCAAGATAATCTAGAAAAATCATCAACTGCAACCATATAATACCGATGTCCCTAAGTATCAGGTACACGACTCAGACCCCAAATATCAAAGTGAAATAGTTCAAAAGACCGACTACTGTGACGACTTGGACGAACATGAAATGAAGACCTATGGTGTTTCCCAAGCCGATAGGCTTCACAATCTAATGCAGTACGGGTAGATATCTGCGGCAAGACATGACACATCTTCTGCAGAGGTAGATGGCCAAAGCGGAGATGCCAAAGGAATGGAGAAGTATATCCTGAGGGAATAGTAGCAGCGCCAGCAAATGATGGTATAGCAAGCTTGTACAAGCCTTTCTGCTCACGGCCACCAACAATCATCCTGCCAGTCAATATGTCCTGAAATACAAAAGTAGAGGAGTCAAAGATGGCACGTCAGTGTAAATCTTTTGTAAGTTGGCCAATTGATAAGAGGTTCATCTGAAAATCTGGTGCATGTAAGACATTCTGAAGACTCAGCGAAGATGTCAGGGTGATCTCCCCCTGACCAATAATGGGTAATCGAACCCCATTGGCAATGACCACAGATCGTCCTGGGGTAAGCGCTCTGTAGGTAGTAAACTGCCGTCTGTCGCTGCACATACGATGAGAGGCTCCGGAATCCATAATCCAGTCTATCAGGTCTGAGCAAGTAGTACTGGTAAGTGCATAAGGGGTACCTGATGAGCTAGAAGATGCTCTGGCCGAAGCTGCCACATCCGTTGAACCTGGAGACGGAGGCGAGGGTGTAACGATCATATCTCGAAGGTGTGAGACGAGATCATCAAAGCGAGCTGCTGGAAGAGGTGCAGCTGTAGACTCAGTCTGCTCTGCAACTCGTGCAGAGGCTGGAAACCCATGCTTGTGAAAACACGTCTCCTCTGAGTGTCCTAGTCGATGGCAGTGAGTACAGGGGCCACGGTGTCTGCCTCCCCCTCTACCACGAGGTCCACGACCCCGAAAATGTGATGCTCCTCCTCTGCCACGAGTGGCAGCCATAGCTATAGGGGTAGGCTGGGCTGTAGATGCCGATGTAGTAGTAATCCTACTCAATCTCTTGTATACCTCCATTGGTGGAATGGACTCACCAGTTAAAGTTGAGTACGAGCAGCATCGTACTTTGAATCAAGGGAGGATAGAAATACACCAGTCATTGTAGCATTTCTGTAAGCCTGCTGTTTTTCCGTACTGGTAGTGATCGGCATGAAGCTATGCAGTCTCTCGAACATGCCCCGTAGGTGAAAGAAATGTGCATGTAATGGCTTCCCATTCTGTTTTGTAGAGAAGATGTTGAACTATAACTGGAGAATCTTGCTCTCATTCTTGGACTGCCCATATGTCGCAGCCAGGATATCCCACATAGCCTTAACTGTGGGTTGGTTCACAATGTCATTTGCAATCTTCGTAGTCAGCGTCCCAGATAGCCAGATACGGGCATATGCATCATCTTGCTTCCATGTTGCATTTGTTCCAGTCTTGTCCTCCGGCTCGGATTCTGTCAGGATGTGCTCCTTGTTGTGGCATCGCATAAAGGTGCGGAACTGCATAGACCATAGTTCATAGTTGGTCCCATCCATCTTGATAATAGGGGCTGGGCCTTTGAAGGCTCCCGAGGATGTAAACACGTCACCCTTGTTGTCTGACATGATTGTTGACGAGCCTAGGACCGACTTAGATAACCAAGTAGGCGGTCTACAGAATCATATGGGGGGAAGGTTGTATGTGTAGACTCATACAACCATCCCTAGGCCTTGTCGAGGCGCCGCCCTAAGTGCTGTGCCTTCTGGAGAGGTCGGCTAGACCTGCGGTGGCTGTGACAACACCTAGGAGCCGCCGGAGGGCAACATGATGTCGCTAGGGCCTCGGGGAGATGCGATGCAGACCCGTCAGTAGGTGCGCGGGGCCCTCAGATGCTGCGCGCGGCCACCAGGGCCGATGCGGGGCCGGTGGGGCGGCGTGTTACCGCCTTGGGAGGCGGGACGACACTTGGAGCATTGCGGGACCACCGTAAAAGGTGGGAGGGGGCGCCTGGGCGACGCAGGAGACTGCCTGGAAAGGCGAGATGGCTCCTGACGCTGCGCCTTGCGCTATGCGAGACCGCCTGGGCGACGCCTTGCGCTTTACGGAACCGTCGGGAGAGGCGGTAGTGCGCCTGGGCGACGCGGGTGGGGTCCCTGGGCTCGGGGATGTGTCGCTGGGGCCCCGGAGCTGCTGGAGAGAGGCGCAGGGGAGACGGGCGGCGCCGGGGGGGGGGGGTCTTAGGATTAGGGTTTTGGGTGCTGGTAAACGAAACCCCAGTCTAGGACCGCTGCTCCAATACCATGATGGGAGAAAAGAAAACAATACTTTAGACGTACCCGAGGGCTCTCTTATATAGGAGAATAGCCCTGGGTTAATTACATGATAAGTACACTGAGAAAGAAGAAATTGGAATAAGACATACATATTACAACTGGTACGATTGGCAGATTGAAGACCAGACCTGTCGTCAAGAGACTCACTCAAACTTATGGAGTGGATTACTTCCAGACCTTCTCACATGTGGACAGATTGGGCTCTGTTTGCACTATTCTTTTTGTCGCCATCAATAAGAAGTGGTCCATATTTCAGTTAAGTGTGAAAAATGCTTTCCTTTATGGCGACTTTGAGGAAGAAGTCTACATGATACAACCCTTAGTTTACTCTATCGAGGATTATATGTATGGCGACTCTACGAGGCCATTTATTGTATGTAGCAGAGTCCACGAGCTTGGTTTAATGGGTGTACCACTGCTATTGGGTCAATTGGATTTCACAGGATGACATCTAACTACTCTGTATTTGTCAGACCGCGATCTACTGATGTCGTGGTATTAGCTGTCTATGTTGACGATATGGTTGTAACTGGTGATGATGAAGCATGTATTGCAGAGACTGCAAGCCATAGGGCATACCGGCAGAGGCCGAGAGCATATTACTTTTATAGATCCCGAGTTTGTGGATCCTACATGATATAGAAGCGTAGTGGGTAAACTGGTCCGCCTTACTGTTACTAGGCCTACTGTATTATATGTTGTCATTAGAGCAAGTCAGGACATGGGGAGACATTGTTACATTCATTGGCAGGATGTTCTTCTAATACTTCGATATCTGAAGGGATCTTCGGCATGTGGTCTCTTCTATAGGGCCAACGATCACACCGACGCCACTGCTTATGCAGTTGCATATTGTGCCAGCTTTCCTAAAAACATCCGACCTACTACTGGCTATGCAGTGTTCATTGGAAGGAGTCATATTACATGGTGCAAGAAGCAGTCTGTTGTATCTAGGTCAAGTGCAGAAGCTGAACATAAGGAAATGGCCTAAGCTACTTGTGAGATCACCTAGCTAGTCCCCTTCCTGGAAGAAATCAAAGTCACTTCTACTTCTCTTGTTCCGTTGTATTGCGACAATATATCTGCGACACATATCGCCACCAATGCAGTATTTCACGAACGAACCAAGCATATTGAGGTTGGTTGCCATTATTCGAGATGCAGTTTGAGAAGGGAAGATCAACACTCCACACATTTCGACTAATCTTCTGCTTGCAGATTTTCTCACGAAGGAACTTTTAAAGAGACACATCCCTTGGCTTATTTCCAAGTTGGGCATGACTGATGGATATGCTCCAAATTGAGGGGAGTGTTAGAGTTATTTTGTTATTTGGAATTTTTATTAGTTGAGCCCTGTAAAGTAATGAGACTATCTGACGGGATCTTAGTTATTTGGATTTAAGCACGATAAAGACCCAAAATAGATCTGAATGGATGAAAAATATCCATGTAGCTGGCCCTATTTAATAATCAGAAAAGTCTATGTTGTTGATTCATGTAATCACTTTGGGGGCCTTTATGTGATTCTCATCTTTTAGCTCTCGAGGATTTCACTTTATATAAAAAACCCTATATCTTTTGAATAAGACAAGCAATTCATTCTTCTCTTTTTTCTCCACATTAACATTTGGGGTCCTAATCACGTTCTTGACCATTAGGGACACATGTTTTATCTTGTCGATGTAGATGTTTTTTAGACTATCCTAGGTTTTTTTTTGATGAAGCATAAATCCAAGATTGGGCCTATTATGCAAATTTTATCATTGAATAAAGAACCATTTTTCAACTACTATTAAATGTGTGTATTTCGATAATGTACTTGAGATTTGTATTGCCACTTTTTTTAATCTCATGGGATTTTGCATATGACATCTTGTGCTTACACCTCTTAGCAAAATGGTGTTTCTAAAAGGAAATCCATGCATCTTTTAGATGTTACCACTCACAAAGACTCTCCTGATATAAAGTCATACTCCTCACTCCTATTATGGAGTCGTTCATATATTATCTCATATATTCGAAGAACATGTTTTTTTGATTACTTTTCTAGATAAGGATTTGTTCTTTCTAATGCCTTGAGTCCTTAGTTGTGTTGTATTTGTTCATCAGTTGAATCTTAATCGAGACAAGTTGTCTCCTTAATCGATCAAGTGCATTTTTGCGAGATATTCTGAGACCTAAATGGGGCACGAGTTCTTTGACCTTGTCTAGTGAAAGCATTATGTGAAAACAGATGTCATCATCTTCGGGTCTATTATGTACTTCTCTCCCACAAGAGACATCATGACTTTATCTGAGATTGATATTGAGGTTTATCTACCACCTCTTGCTTCATTTTTACCTACTTTGGTTGAGACCTTACTCCATATGTACTCATGGAGACCCAGAGTTATAGAACACCCAGCTCATGTACCTTCCCCATCTCGAGGCTCTTTGGCTCCGCCTCGTTTTGCCTCAAGTGCCTCTGCTCCTCGAAGCATTTTTTTTTCAAACAAAGGTAGTGAAGGCCAAGGTGCCTCTGGACTACAATGTTGACATCTTTTTCATAACCACACACCTTTCTCTATCTTGTAGTGCCTCCTAATGTGTACGTGGGACAATAACAACTGACAATCACGTCACATATTCCTTTTAGTCCTCTGAGAGTTGATTAAGAGAGATATGACAAAAAGGGTATATTGCAGCAGTGTCGACGCTTCCGAAGTGCAATGGGTCAAGTAAGATCCTCAGAGGGATCCTACGTCCACCTTGCTGAATTGTAATCTAAGGCTTAACCACATTGTCATGATGTATGGTATCACCCTACTACATGGAAACATTAATTGTGTTGTTAGTGGAAACCACACGCTCAGTGTTTACTTGGGGCGTGAGGGTGGGCTCGGTCAAATCTACCTGCTCTGACTTTCGCTTCAGATTATTCGAAATCGGCTCTATCTGAGCAGGAAAGGCGGACTTCCCTTTAACCAAGTCAGTGACATGAGTTTTGAACTCATCCATTTCTCGCCTAAAAGAGACCTGCTGGTCGGTGATCAGATTGGCGAGATATTCTAAGGCTGGGTTGTCATGGAAAGGCCCATGAGACCCGGATGAGTCATCTCGATGATACTGAGGCTGAGGCTGAGCTAGGTGCTGTGGAGGATAATTCTGCTGATATTGAGACTGATATGTGCTCTGCCTCCACTGAGGTTGCTGATAATGGTGAGGATTTGAATACTGTTGTCTTCTGCTCTGCCCCATTAGTGCCTGTGGTGGTTGTTGGATCCCCTGGATGAGGAGAGCGCCTCAGATGCCCGAGGCGAGTGCCTCGGATGCCCGAGGAGGTCGAGGCGAGGCGATGAGGCGGGGTGAGGCGGTACCTGAGCAGTAGGGATTTACCGAGCATTTTTTTAAAGAAAATGATTGGTCTTATCTGTAGTTTCAGATGTTTATAAAGATCTAGTTGTTGAAGCTATATTTATGCAAGATGAATGCTTAAATTTGACCTCTTTCATATTCATATTTAACATTAACATGTCCAATTATTTCAGTGAACTCTTAATATTACACTCTTGAACATATGAATCTGTATATCTTAGATGCATGTGAATTCAAATAGCCATATAAGAAAAGTTTTTGGGACGGGGGCGCTGCCGCCTGCAACCCTAGTTAGGGGGCCACTTGCGGTCTCTAGCACCCCCCAAGCTCGTTGACCGGTACTGATAGGGTATTGTTAGAAAATAGGAATGCGAAAGCGATAATGATAAACATAGAATGAACTAGAAAGAATAAACTTGAACTCAGAGATTTTTACGTAGAACCCTACTCCTTAGGGAGCGGGATGAAACCACGGGAGAACGCCTCAAAGGGGTGATCTATGCATTGCACTTTCTCAATTGATACAGGAGGTTTGGGGCTCCTTATATAGCCTCCACAGAGCCTCCAAGTCCCACTACTAGTAGATGTGGGACTAAGCACATGGATGGGGTAAATGGATCCTGGAGGTATCCATTTAACCATCTACACCTCAACCTTCGCACAACCAAATATTCCAACACTCCCCCTCAAGCTGGAGCATGCAATGCTCAACTTCGACGAAAAGAAAGAAACTCAACTCATAATACATGACACTACAGACAATATCAACTCAACGTGCACAACTGTCGGCTGCTGTCGAGGACGTTGCTTCTCATGATGTGCATGTGAGGAGGGTGAACGGGCTGGAGTGAGTTTGGAGAAGTCTCCTCGTCGGAGAACTGGGTCTCTCCCATCTGGCTCAAAGAATGGTACTATGTTCTGTAGTCCCTATGATACCCCATATGAAAACCCTTGCCTACATGGCATAAGGAATGGTCCTCTACTATGGAGTCCTTATGGCTCACATGAAAACTCTGACCGAAATGACAAGAATGATGGGGGACCATGAAACTGAAGAAGGCCGTGTTTGAACTGCAGACTCGGAACCTGAATGCAGAGTCTGAACTTGTGCATCAAACTGTGGACTCGGAATCAGGTCATCGAGTCTGGAACCGCGCATTGATAATCTGATAACTTCTAGAGTCTGAACAACCGGCTGGTCTGGAATATCTGTAACTGGAGAATCTGAATAGACCTGTGACTCTACATATACTCCCCTTTCTCCCATACTGTTTGTAATGACAATAGTTGATTAAGTTGGGAGAAGACAATAAACCGAGGGCACAAAAAAATAAGCTGTATCACAATATTTTTTTTACGGCTTTTCACTTCTCCTTTTTTTCATTTTTTTCTCTCAGCTATTTTCTCTTTCTCCTTTTTTTAATAGCCGTCACACTTTTTTTGAACAATATCTCGGCCCAAAAACTGAAGCGGGCCCAAAACTTCTCAATCTTTTTTTACGAATATTTTGTGTACGTCTTTTTATTGTACGTGCCCCTTTTTTTTAAAAAAAATTGAACAAAAAATCTTGGCCCAAATAAGGGGCCCACAAGAATTTAGCCCAAATACGGCCTTCTTTCTCTCTTATTCTCTCCTTTTTTTTAAACTTCACAGGCCCAGTTGGGCTGAAGACTGCAGCATCTCCTTCCACCTTTTATTAACGCCTTTGGGCCCATCTCTCCCTTTCTCATTTTTTATATAAAACGAATGGCCATCGGGCCTTTTATTTACGCAAAGCACTAGGGTTCCCACGGGAAACCTTTTCCTTCTAAGCCACGCCGCCCCCGATGGGGCAATCCATATACCGCCGCCAGGAGAATGGGCGATATCGCCTGCGTCATTGCCACCGCTTGAATCGATGCAGCAGGAGGGAGATGCTGTTGGGTTGTCGCGCGGAGTGCGCTGCTAGGCGCGATGGAGGAGTTGCACGAGGAAGGAGGCACCACAAGGTGCCAAGCTCGCTGATCTCAATATCACAAAGGGCTTGAAGGGGAGATGCGGAGTATATGCATTGAAGGGGAAATGAGGCACCACCTTGTGCTGCTGCCGCCCATGCAACGGGCTTGAAGGTTCTGGAGAATCGGAGGGGTGCACGCCTGGAGCGTTGCGCGCGATCGGAGGGGCGCTCCTCCACTGAAGATGGAGGAAGGGGAACAACATGATTCTTCGTCGAACAGGAGGATGGCGCCATGGATCGACCGATTGTTTTTTATAGATTTGGATGGCGCGAGGTGCACTGGGAGAGATGCGCTGCTGATGGAGATGCACTGGAATCGAATGGCCCCCCCCCCCCCAGGCTTCTTGCCCACACTAGAGGTGGAATCAGAGGAGGCGATGGCTGATTGCCGCTTGGAGAAGGGATGGATAATGGCGGTGCCGCCTGGAGGAGTGGGACACGCTGCTTGGAACTCGATCTCCCTCATTCTGCCTTATCGTTTGGGGGAGATTGGAGCACTGCCTGCGCGCATGGAGATGGGAGCGCTTCTGTTGCGCCATCTTGGAGGGCGCGCGACTCATGCTGCCATCAATGGAGCTTGCCGCTGGAGTGGCTGGAGAGATGAAGGTGCGCCACCGAAGTTTGTCAGTCTCGATCTGGGCTGCCTTGAGCCTTTATACTCCACGAACAGTAGATCTAGGGTTCCGAACCCTAGAACTGACTCAAATCTCGAACCATATATGAACATGAATGATCTTCAAGATTAAAAACAAAAAACAATCGAATCTCGAATGAAGAGCATGGAAATCTCGAGAATCGAACCTGCTCAGATACCATGTTAGAAAATAGGAATGCAGAAGCGATAATGATAAATAGAGCATGAACTAGTAAGAATAAACTTGAACTCAGATATTTTTACGTAGAACCCTACTCCCTAAGGAGCAGGATGAAACCACGGGAGAACGCCTCTAAGTGTTGATCTATGCATAACACTTTCCTAATGGATACAGGAGGTCTGGGGCTCCTTATATAGCCTCCACAGAGCCTCCAAGTCCCACCACTGGTAGATGTGGGACTAAACACATGGATGGGGTAAATGGATCCTGGAGGAATCCATTTACCCATCTACAACTCAACCCGCGCACAACCAAATACTCTAACATGTATGATGGCACAAGGGACATCGAACCGTTCTATAACTGGGTTCAACAGAACAAATACTCTTAGGATTTAAATCATATAATTCATATCAACTTCTCGGATATCTTTAATGACAACTATATCCAATGAATCCCTCTTTCATAAATATTTTAGTGATTGTTGCAGTCAATGATTTTCTTTTTAATTGGGTAGAAATTTAGTAGAAAAGTTTATGGAATTGACATATCTTTTTTCATGTTCTTATCTTCATAATTTCATATATTACAATATTATATATTATGTGTCTATCAGATTAGATTAGATTATTTCACTAATAAATATATTTATTATACTTTTTATAATTATTTTCCTATACAAAATTAGGCTTACACCTCAATCGCCTCGAGGCTATGCCTCGCCTCCAGGGAAAACACCTCGTTCTGCCCTTTCATTTTTTCAATCCTTGGTCACTGCCTCTGCTAGTGCATCTATGCTTTGATGCAAGTGGGTATTAACAATTATATATTAGGCATATGGTAGCATGGATCAGTACTAAGCTCGAGTGGTGGAAAAAGGTTCCACCTAGACATATGAGGTGGATTGTCATTACACCTTCTCTCCTGTGGTACACCACTCTACTCTTCATATTCTTCTCTCTGTTGTGGTTGTTATAGATGGGTTTTTCTTTCTACATGATGTAAAGAACGTTTTCTATGTGGAGATTGTTAGAGTATATGCATCACTTATGTAAATGGGTATACCACATCCAATGGTTTAGTCCCGCATCTACCAGTTGTGGGACTTGGAGGGTCAGTGGGGGCTATATAAGAAGTCCCAGACCCATTGTATCAGATGAGAAAAGTTCAATGAACACATCAACCCTTTGAGTCGTTTTCCTGTGGTTTCATCCTGCTCTTTAGGGACTATAGTTCCACGTAAAATCTTGTTGTTCTTATTGTTTATTGTATATCTTTGATATTACGCTTTTGCATTTTTGTTTTCTAACATGATATTAAAGTGGTTTCGATTCTCGAGGATTTATTCTCCAAGATTATTTTTTATGTATTGTTTGAGATTCGATTATAAGAGTGAGTTTGATCCTGAAGATTTGTTCGAGATTCAGATTTGAGATTTTGTTCTAGGGTTTTAAAACCTTAGTTCCAACCATTGAGATTTCTATTCGCAGATTGGTTCTCAAAGGAAGAAGTTCATCATTAGGTTTTCTTCCCGAAACCCTATTCTGAAGATCATCGCTAAGTTTTTCAGAAGCCCTACAGAAGCCCCAACTCCAAAAGAAAACGAAGATTTCACCATGGTCATCATTATGTTGAGGAAAAGGTTAGTTTCCATGAACCCTAGTTATGGGGCATCCTCGTGCGCTACTCGACCTCCACAACACGCATCTCCATAACCCAGATCTGAATACGAGGTCATATACCCATGCGAGGCTTCCTCTTGATCTCGTTGCACCTGTTGGTGACGAAGACCCAACAACACAGCGACATCTTTTTCATGGCTGCACTCTGCATTAGGTCGATCTCCCACTCTACGCGAGGAAGAAGATCTACCAAGCGACGGTGGCTACATCTGGTAGCTTCAGGCTGAGCCCTGCTCTTCACGCAAGCCTTCTTCAACCAACTCTGATTTTCCTCATAGCCGCATCTTGCTCCTGCTCCTTCTGAAAGTAAAGCGACAACGATGCCTCCTCTCCCAGTTCATCCATGCGCTGGCAGCGTCTCCTCTACCAGGAGGGCTTCAGCACCTCGTCCCTCCGCCAGGAGCCCTCGTACTGCTGTAGGGGTATCCCTGGCGGAGATCACGCCCTCATACCACGCACGATCTCCATCCCTAGGCAGGTCATAGCCGCATCTTGCTCCTGCTCCTTCTGAAAGTAAAGCGACAACGATGCCTCCTATCCCAGTTCATCCACGCGCTGGCAACTTCTCCTCTACCAGGAGGGCTTCAGCACCTCGTCCCTCCGCTAGGAGCCCTCGTACTGTTGTAGGGGTATCCCAGGCGGAGATCACACCCTCATACCGCACATGATCTCCATCCCTAGGCAGGTCTTCTCTAACGGTGACGGCTATCACGAAAAAAAACCATTAGGGGTGGCGATGGGAATGAGTTCCCACTACGATGAACCCTAAATATGGGTGGGCCCAAGTGGGTTGACATTTTTTTAATTGTGTGAATGAAAAAAAGGGAGAGGCTAACCGTTAAAAAAACGAAGAGAGGCCCAATTGAAAAAAAGGTCCACAGTTTTGTAAGCATATTTGGGTTGAGCTGCAGTTTTAGCCCTATTTGGGCCATGTTTCAAAAAAAATTGGAAAAAGGTATGTATAAAAAAATCGTATGCGAAAAAAAGAAGAGAGAGACGACTATTAAAAAAAAGGGAAATAGCCATGGAAAAAAAAGATCGTACATAAAGATTTCATACAAAAAATGATTTGAAAAAAATTACGAGAAGAAAAGCCGTAAAAAATGGAACGACTTTAAAAAAAATAGAGAATGACATAAAAAAACAAAAAAAAGAAAGAAAAAGTCGAAAAAAAAGCTGAAAAAAATTGAGATCGGCTGATGTGTTTTTTTCTCCATTATCTTGTCTTCTCCCACCTTTGTCGACGTCATTATTTTCAGACAAGTATGGGCGAAAGGGGGAGTATGTGTAGAGTTTTGTAGGCCAGATTTTCAGATTCTCTAGATTCCAGGCCAGCTAGATTTTAGACTCTAAAGATGTTCAGATTCAGACTCGACGTTGATATTGGTTTTGAGTCTTCAATATGATGTGCACGTGTTTGTGATCATCGATTGTGTGGTCTCCATCTTTGTTTTTTGGTCTCAGAGTTTCCATGTGATCCATAGGGACTCCAGAGTAGAGATCCCATTCTATATGCTATTGTGGGCTAGGGTTTTCATGTGATTTCATAGGGACTCCAGAGGGAGTAGAGATCCCATTCTCTGAGCCAGTATGGAAGAGATCCAGTTCTCCGATGAGAAGACTTTTCAGACTCCATTCTCCTGCGACGGTGGACTCCGACGAGGATGTTTCCATGGCTTTTTCAGTTCGACCCTTTAGAGATGGAGCAGTTGTCCACATGATTCAGTCTTCTACATGTGGCGGGTCTGAGTACTCTGACAAGGAGACTCATTCAATTCCATTGACTCTGACAAGTGCAGTATAGAGCACACATTCTCCGATGAGGAGACTCAGTTCGACTGACACTCCAATCTGTTTGTTCCCCCTCACCTGCACGGCATGAAAAGCAATATCATCGACATCAACCGACGGTTGTGTATGCATTGAGTTGATATTGTCTGTTGTGCCGTGTATTGTGAGTTTGAGATTTCTTCTTATTTGTCCAAGCTGAGCATTGCATGCTCCAGCTTGAGGGGCAGTGTTGGAGTATATGCATCACTTGTGTAGATGGGTAATCGGATCCCTCCAGTGTGCAATTACCACATCCAGTGGTTTAGTCCTACATCTACTAGTTGCGGGACTTGGAGGTCCTGTGGGGGCTATATAAGAAGTCCCAGACCCCTCGTATCAGATGAGAAAAGTTCAGTGAACACATCAGCTCTTTGAGGCGTTCTCCTGTGGTTTCATCCCGCTCCTTAGGGAGTAGGGTTCCACGTAAAATCTCATCGTTCTTATTGTTTATTCGGTATCTCTGATATTACGCTTCCCCATTCTCGTTTTCTAACAAAGACTTACATGAGGAATTATATTTACTATAGGTACCTGGGTAGGCTGTGTTTGTTGCTGAGAGGGAGTATCAGAAGATATGCATGCTATATAATGCTATTTATGGCCTTAAGAACGTAGATCATTCACTGTTCATACATAGGAGACCGAAAGTATTATCGTCATTTTGGTGTACATAAATGACATCATTGTTACAAGAGATGACATGCATGTCATTAGTGAGACAAAATTATTCCCTAAACAATAGTTCATCATCAAGGACCTTGGTGAGCTTTGATACTTGTAATGAGTCAACAAAGTATGTGACACGCCTAAGATGTCTCATTATTCTTAGCCTTTCAAAGGAGAGATTGAATTCCACCTCCTTTAGTTTAGCTCATGGGAATCTTGAACTAATCAAGCTATGTCCAAAACACTTTAGAGGAGATGCTATCGAGAATGCAAAGCTATATGCCATATGAAGTGTCCTATTGATATTACCGGACAGAGACGAGGATCCTATCTTTGCTATTAGCTTCGACAGTTTCGAGGCTCTGGCTCTTGCTTCGAAGGAATGGGCCTACCAGACTAGTAAGCTCTCAACAAGAATTTTGAAAACAGAACAATCTCACCTTTAAAAATTGGGACAAATGAAGGGCTCCCTATGGTCAACCAGTGAAGCCTATCACTCTTACTCAAGGTTTTAAAAAATGTGAGGCGTATCGAGGCTATTTCCAGTATTGCCTCGAGGCGTAAGCCTCGAGGCGTATCGAGGCGTAAGCCTCACTCGTGAAAGAAAATTTTTAATAAAATATAATAATTAATCGTAGTTATTATTTACAAGTTCTAGAAATTAAATAGTTATGATTAAATACACAACTCCATGATATTTCAAGGCTAACATCATGGTTTAAACATCCAAGTTGTTATATAACTCTCTTTTTTTGGAATCTACATCTGTAAGGCATCAAGTAAATATAGATATGCAAGCACAATAATGGATAACTCTTCGCAAAATTTAAAGTTTTGATTACAATTTAAATAAAGGGACTAGATGTAACACACCATTTTCAAAATTAGATGAGATGTGTGTGTTATTCAATTGAGAATGATAAGAGAGTAAGCAGTCAAAAATCCCTAAAATCCTAACCTTTGTAGACCAAATACTCGGTTATTCAGAGCATATGTATTAGAATTAGTGCCTCACTAGAGATTGGGATGGTAGACAAAAATCATGTCATTATTCTTAAAGATCCCAGTATAAAATAATATGATGATGACATAAAAGAGATCGACAAGAGGAGGTACGCGGAGCTTATTTGGAAGCTTCTTTATGTAACCATCACCATACCATATCTCTCGTTTGCTAGGAACAAAGTCGTCTAGTCCACGAAGCAGCTGTTGGGAAAATTGAAAGAGATGTTTATTTCTTGGGCCCTAGGCTCTCTTATATAAGAAGAGATCTATGGGTAAATTACATACAGTAGACAGAAGCCAGAAAATATATAAAAGATACATGAATATGAAATATATCTCTTCACTCCCCCTTGAGATGGAGCATAAATATCTATCATGCTCAGCTTGGACGAACACTTCTGGAAAGACCCTCTAAGTAGGGCTTTGGTGAAAATGTCTATTGTTTGGTCCCTTGAGCTGACATGAGATGTAGCAATGAAGCCTTTCTGGATCATGTCACATATGTAGTGACAATCAACCTCAATATGTTTTGTCCTCTCGTGGAATGCATGATTATTAGCAATAAATAAGGCAGCCTGATTGTCACATTCTAGCGACATGAGGAGAGGTACATCTATGTGTAAATCAGTTAGGACTGCTCGAACCTACATCATCTCTGTACATGCTTGTGGCATAGCTCTATACTCAGATTCAGCACTAGATCTAGCAACAACAGTTTGCTTCTTAGTTTTTCATTAGACTAGTGAGTCTCCAACAAATATAGCAAATCCAGAGGTGGACTTCCTATCCTTGGGGAATCCTGCATAGTCTGCATCTGCGCACGCTGACATAGTAATAGAGCTACCCTTTTTGAATAGCAGCTCTGCTCCTGGAGATGATTTAAGATACCTTAGTATCATTTGTATCGCATCCATATGAACCTGACAAGGTTGTTCAATGAATTGGCTCACCCGACTGACTGCAAATGAAATATTGGGTCTCGTAGTGGTGACATGGAGAAGCTTTCCAACTAGCTCCCTGTATCTTCTCCTATCAACCTCATCAGTATCGTCATCATAGAGCCTCATGCTTGGATCCGTGGGTGTAGTTGCATGTCTACATCCAATCATACATGTGTCACTTAGCAGGTCAGTAACATATTTTCTCTGAGTCATCACAAGCCCCTGTTGATTTTTTGGCAAACTCCAATCCCAGAAAATATCTAAGAGCTCCTAGATCCTTGGTGATAAATTCACGACCCAGAAATTCTTTCGCCCTTTTTATTCTCTGCATATCATCTCCTGTAATAAGTATGTCATCCACATACACCATAATAGGAGTCATACCTTTGGATGTTTTCTGTATAAAAAGGGAGTGATATGCATTCGATTGTTTGAACCCTTGTTTCTCAAACGAGTCTGAGAGCTTCTGGAACCAAGCTCTAGGTCTCTGCTTAAGGCCATAGATTGCCTTATGAAGTCTACACACCTGTGAACACTCCATCTCAACAACAAATCCCGGTCGCTGTTGCATGTAGACTTCCTCTTGAAGATCACCATACAGAAATGCATTCTTGACATCCAACTGAAATAAGGGCCAATCCCGAACGACGACAACAGAGAGATGAATCCGTAAGGTGGAATGACGAGCAACTGGTGAGAATGTGTCAAGATAATCCACCCTGTATGTCTGAGTAAAACCTAGTGCAACCAGGTGCGCCTTGTACCTGTCGATGCTACTGTCTGTATTTTTCTTGACTGTAAAAACCCATTTACAGCTTACTATAAACCCTCCTGTGGGAGCTGGGACGAGGCTCCAAGTACCTTTCGACTGAAGAGCAACCATCTCTTCCTCCATAGCTAAACACCAACGACCGTCCTTCAAAGCCTCCTGATAATTCCGTGGAATGGCCACGGTAGATAAGGCAACTGCAAAGCTCCTGAAATTGCCAGTCAAGCAACCAAAGGAGACCATAGATGCTCTAGGATATGACGCACAGCTACGCTTCTGTTTTCGAAGCGCAATAGGTAAGTCCAAATCAGCAACCTTCACATATGACACCTATAAAGAATCCTGCTCAGGTAGATCATTAGACCCATCATTAGAAACTGTGTTTTCAGAACATACCTCATGCGTGCTAGATGATGAGCGGTGACCATGGGCAGAAGTAGGCCGACGGGTATAGTGATGTGGTAATGGTGGAACTGGGACCGTAGGTGGTGGTGACGACGATGGTGGTGAGGGAGGTGATGGTGGTGGAGGTGACGGAGGTGATGATGGTGGTGGTGGCATGTATATGTCATCATCCCTGTTTGAAGAAGTCAACCGATCACTTGTAGGAGAAAACTACATCACGGACTCGAAAAAGGTGACATCGACACTAACATAATACTTCATACGCATTGGATCAAAACATCTGTACCCTTTTTGTGTCTTGGAATACCCAACAAAGATACACTTGACAGCTGTAGGAGAGAGCTTGTCAATCTCCGGAGACAATTGGTGGACATAGGCGACCGAGCCAAACACACGAGGAGTAAGTGAGAACAATTCCTTTTTAGGAAAAGTAAGGGAGAAGGGAATTTTCTCACCAAAAACCGATGAGGGCATGCGATTAATAAGATAACATGCCGTAAGGACATCATTGTCCCAAAAAGAATGCGGAGCACGACTCTGAATGAGAAGAGTCCTTGTATGGGAAGTATAGGCACACGATGTTTGATGAATAACACCTTGGGTTGAAAAATAATTGGAAAGGGTATGGGTACAGAATTCCAAGGCATTATCAGTTCTCACATATTTCACAGAAGAAGGAAACACATTTTGTACTCCATTGAGAAAAGTTTTGATAACATCTCCGGCTTCAGATTTATTCTTTAGTAAAAATACCCAAGACATATGAGAGAAATTATCCACTGCAATAAGATAAAACCTATGTCCCTGATGATCAGGAACACGACTGGGACCCCAAATGTCTATATGAAACAACTCAAAAAATGGAGCTACTGCTACGACACTGACGATTGGGAAAGGTAGACCGGTGATGCTTTCCTAACTGACAAGCTTCACATTGAAAGGACGAGTGAGGAGAGATCTGAGGCAAAACACGACACATTTTCTGGAGCGGGAGATGACCAAAACACAAGTGCCACATGAAGGGAGAGGCATGTCCAACAGAAAGGGAAGAAATGCCAACATGCGGAGTTCGAGTAAGCGATAGAGACCACCTTTCTCACGGCCACACCCAATCACCTTGCCCGTAAGGATGTCCTGAAATACAAGAGAAGATAGGTCAAAAATAGCTCGACAATGTAAATCCTTCGTAATCTGACTAATAGATAATAGGTTCATAGAGAAGTCAGGAGCATGCAACACATTATGTAAATGCATGGAGGGTGTCAAACTTAATCTCCCCTTGTCCAGTGATTGGGGAATGAGTCCCATCTGCATTAACCACAGTTCATCCTTGAGAAACTTGTTTGTATGCTGTAAGTTGACCCCTGTCACCATACAAGTGATGTGTGGCACCAGAGTCCATAATCCATTCTCTAACATCAGATCCACTACAGTGCATAAGTGCTACTTGATGTACTGGAAGAGGATGAAGCAGTTACATCTGAGTGACTCCCAAAGGCCAAGGAAGATATCTCTCGACTGGCTGGAGGTATAATGCCCCTCAATCGTGCTACAAGGTCATCAAATCTTTGATCCATAGAGGAGGCATCCGGAGGTTCAATCTGCTCAGCCATTCGAGCAGAGGCAGGAAATCCATGCTTAGAGTAGCATGTATCTTTAGTATGTCCAGAACGATGGCAGAAGGTGCAGGACGGACGAACACGACCTCCTCTGCTACGAGGTCCTCGTCCACGAAACTGAGAAGAGCCTCCTCGACCTTGGGAGGCCGCCATCGCTGAAGAAGTCCGACTGGCAGTAGAGGATGGAACATTGGTTCGACTGAGCCCGCGGAAGGCTTCCTCCATAGGGGGAGTAGCAGAGTTTGCCAAAATCTGGGAACGAGCCGCCTCGTACTCAGGATCAAGGGCTGTCACGAACAAACCAACCATGGTGGCATTACTATAAGTCTTCTGCTGCTCAGGGGTAGATGTGAAAGGCATGAAGCTATAGAGCTTCTCGAACATCCCACGCACGGATGTATATAGCGTATGAAGAGGCCGTCCATTCTGTTTGATAGTAAATATATCATGCTGAAGTTGCAGAATCTTTGTCTCGTTCTTTACATGTGAATAAGTAGCAGCAAGGTTATCCCACATCGCCTTGGCTGTGGGCTGATGGAGTATATCATTGGCGATCTCTATTGTCAATGTACCTGAAAGCCAAACCTTAGCATATGCATCATCCGCCTCCCATGATGCGTTAACCCCAGTCTTCTCAGTCGGCTCTTCCTCAGTAAGGATGTGTTTCTTACCAGTAGACTTTATCATGCTCATGAACTACATAGCCCACAGTTCATAGTTTGACCCATCCATCTTTACTATAGGTGCATGACCTCTGAAGGCGCCTATGGGGGAATATCGACCTCGCTCTCTGACATGACGGCTTGAGAAGACTAGGGTTGAGGACTAGACAGGGTCTTGTCTACACTGACATAGAGAGATTTGGCTGCATGTGTATACTCATGCAACTTATCTCATCTAGGAAGAGGACTTGGCGGTGGCGCTTCTAGAGGAGGGTGGTAGCACTCCTTTTGGAGTCGCAGGAGGGCTGCAAGGTCACGTGAAAGGGCTGCAGGGTCGGGCTACGACGCCAGGCGGCGGCGTGTGGAAGGGCTGGGTCGGGCCGACGATGAGAGAGAGTCGGCAACACGAGAGAGGGTCGGCGACGTGAGAGAGAGGGCCAAGCGGCGAGAGAGAGGGTCGGCGGTGCGAGAGAGGGCCAACGACGTAAGAGAGAGGTTCAGGCGGCGCGCGTGGGAGAGGGTTGAGGTGGGGTTAGTGCTAGGGTTTCGGAGCTTCGGTCTAGGACCGCCGCTCTGATACCATGTTGGGAAAATCGAAAGAGATGTTTATTTCTTGGGCCCTATGCTCTCTTATATAGGGAGAGACCTATGGGTAAATTACATACATTGGACAAGAACAGAAAACATATAAAATATACATGAATATGAAATATATCTCTTCAGCAACCACGAAAAGACTGCATGGAAGTTGTCACGATGATTCTATTTCTCATGTAGTTGATGTCCTCACGAGGTACATGTTTGCTCTTTAATGAGGGGACATCCCGTAGTATAACAAGTTATGTAAATTCTGACTATGCTGGCTGTACTAATGATAGAAAGTCAACCATTGGTTTTGTTGTGATAATTGATATCTCTCATCTTTTGAGAAAAAACACAATATGGTGGCTAGATTAAACGTTGAATCTAAGTGAATGGCCAAGGCTCAGGTTAATAGTAAGATGACGTGGGTTAGGTCAGTCCAAATTAACCTAATTTTGAGATGCCTCTTCCGATGCAGCTTTTGTATGACAATCATGCAACATTATTCATTGCCAATATTCCTTCATTCTATGAGCAAACCAAGCACATTGAGATAGATTGTTGTTACACTAGGAACATGAAAGAGAAGGGTCATTTCTATCTCCCATGTCAGTTCGATAGAACTTATGGCTGAACCCGAGGTATGCACTAAAGCACTTGCTAGGGGACCATTTCGGAAGTGTTTATCCAAGCTATGCACGATAGACATTTATGCACCAACTTGAGGGTATAGTCATTAGACTCATAGTAATATGTAATATGTTAATTGGCTTTTTTCTTTTGTATGTGTAGCCCAACGAAGCAACTGCCTTTTGTCTCTAGGATTTCCTCTCTATATAAAGAGAGCCCTATTGCATATAATAAACAAAATTTTTCTTTTCTTTTCTCGCACACCTCAAGGGCTCTATGTTTAGGCGATGCATTAGCCTAAATTTGCTCGAGGAAAGATGCCTTGCCTTAGGCGAGGGCATCAAAGAATATATGTGTACATGTACTAGTTTGAATTGGTAGTTCAGTAGATGGCTATGGCATCAAAAAACATATTTGTACTTTTTTTTCATGTTTATATTTTTACACTAACTTCTACGTTTTTCAGGTTTGCTACCTATTATCCAAAATTTGAAGTTCCTTGGGAGGAACATGCAAATGTTGGAATCAACGGAAAATTTAGATCATTGTTTATCAGGAAATAATTACATTGAGTCTGTTATCAATGGTAAGTCCTAGTAACACATCTGTTTAAAAATACTTTAAACTTTAAGGTTTACTTCATTTGTCATTCTTTCAGCTGGGATTTAAGATTATCATAATACTAGTCAGTTTATTTTCCATAAATTCGCTATAAGCTGAAGGAAATAGTATTTGATTGAGAAGAAAAACGCATGGAATCAGTCTTTTTGGGTATGATTGCTCGAGAATCGAAATAATTGAGATTACAAAAAGTCTATTTAGCATCTGACGCATTGTAATTAGATAAAATCATGATGCAGATTTGATTATGGAATAGGTTCAGAAATTATATCTGAAGTATATACTTGTGCTTTCTTTGTACCTTATATTTAAGTATGTTTTTCATGATTGGTTTGGTAATATGATAACTGTGTTAAAAAACTATGGTAAAAAGTTTTAGAAAAACCCAGATCCGTAGGTTGCAAACATTTTTCACAATCAACATCATGGCTAAGGGACATAGTAAAGTTATATAGATAAAAAGCAACTGCTTCTGACAGTTTGGTGATAGGCTTGTCCCAGTGGGTGGGAAAATGCATAGGAAATTCTTTCCATTTTCCATTTTCCACATCAATACATCGTTATGCCTTTTATCTTGTAGAAAACAAAGATAAACAATCAAACTACTATGGTAGTACTGATGTTACCTTGGTTTTTCCTTCTCCCTTACTTTTCCCGAGGACATTTTCTCTCTTACGCCACGGGTTTTAGGTTGTATAGTATTTGTCCACCTTTTGCATCCAAGTCGTGACAAGCTCGCTCTAAAGCTGTCAAATGTATGCTTGGTCGGTACTCCCGTACCCAAAAGGGTTATATGTGTTCTGAACCTATGACGTTATTGATGTTACTTTCTTTGAGTCCATTATGTACTATTCTCCTACATGTTACAGATTAAGTCCATCCGAGTCTGTGGATGAGGTTGTTCTTCCTTATCCACCTACAAATAGAGCTTAGCCTGTACTCCATGTTCCAATGCCTTCCCCAACATCCAGGACGCCTCAGGTAAATTATGAAAATTTGATTTCAGACTGTTGGCACTAGTGGTGTGAATGATGAACATGGACTTTTACAAGTTGAGCATAAAGATACATAGGATGAATAATTGCCACCACATGAAAATGATATGGGGTGGATTATTGCCTTGCAGAAAGGCAAACATTCCTGTGTGTGATACCCCCCTTGTTGGTCATGTGTCTTTGACGTGACTTCCGTCTGATTTCAGGTAGTTTGTTGTGGGATTATTTACCATTGAAATCCCACACACATATCAGGAGGCTCTCAAGGTGAGCCAATGACGTCTAGCCATGGAGGAGGCATGGAAGGCCGTATCGATATCTATATCATTTTGATATCGTGTCGAGGCGATATTTCGACGATATATCGATGATATATCGTCGAAATATCACCCATATCGACGCACTTCTGTGAAGGAAATGCCTGAAAAGGAGGATATATCGCCATATCGATGCCAATATCAGTCTCATCTTGATATCGATATATCCCCGATATATCGCCGATATATCGCGATATTTCCTTCCATGGGAGGAGGAGATGGCCTCTTTACAGTCACGTGGCACGTGGAGCATTGTTATAGCTCCTGCAGATGTGTCTGTTGTGGGATGCAAGTAGGTGTTTACTATGAAGCACCGAGCAGATGGCAACATAGATCGCTACAAGGCAAGGCTTGTGGCTCATGAGTTCACCCAGACCAATGGGGTGGACTATCAAGATACTTTCTCTCCAGTAGCTCGGCCTTTTGCATAATGGATCCTTCTCCCATTTGCAGTCACACGTGATTGGCCTCTATGTTAGCTTGATGTGACAAATGTGTTCCTCTATGTTGACCTACACGAGGAAGTCTACATGCAGCAACCACCCGGGTTCACTGTTGAGGAGGGGTGTCAGAAGGTGTGCAGACTTCATAAGGCTATTTATGGCCTTAAGCAGTGTCCAAGAGCATGGTTTCAGAAGCTTTCAGACGTGATAAAGCAGAAGGAGTTCGTGAGATCAACTGCAGATTAATCACGATTTCTTAGAGGTCTCAGAGAGGTACGGTTGCTATACTGGTTTATGTAGATGATATCATCATTACAATGGATAATGTACATGGCATTCAAGCAATTAAAGCTTTCCTTGGTCAACAGTTTGTAACCAAGGACCTTGACAGTCTATGTTTCTTCCTTGGACTGGAGTTTGCCAGGACCAACAAGGTCTTGTGATGACCCGGAGGAGGTATGTTATATACCTTCTCTTTGAGACGGGCATGGTATATTTTAGGCCGTCTACTACTCCTATGGACTCGAACATGAAGCTATATAATGATGACGCTGAGGTAAACAAGAAGAGGTACTTGGAGCTCGTTGGGAAGCTCCTATGTATGACCATCGGTAGGCCATGTATATCCTTTGTAGTGAGCAAAGTGAGTTAGTTCATGGAGCAGCCTAGACAGGCACATATGGATGCAGTTCATATAATTCTGAGGTATTTGAAGACCTTACATGGCATTGGTCTCTTATTTATCAGAGGCACATCCCTTGTTTTTACAGATTGCGCAGGTGCAGATTATGAGGGACTCCCCGAGGACAGGAAGTCTACCTCTGGCTTTGATGTGTTCATCGAGAGCTTCTTGGTGTCATGGAAGAGCAAGAAGCAAACATGTGTCACCAGATCTATCACAAAATCAGAATACATAGTCATGGCACAAGGGAGAACGTAGATGATGTGGGTCAGATCCGTTTTAACTGACCTAGCTATTGAGGTGCATCTTCCCATGCACCTCCAATGCGACAACCATGCTACACTTTTTATTGCCAACAACCCAGCCTTCCATGAGAAGACCAAGCATATCGAGGTAGACTATCACTACACTCGAGACATAATTCAGAAGGGTCTCATTTCTACCTCTCATGTAAGCTTAGGTGAACATATAATCTATGTGCTCACCAAGGCTTTAACTAGAGGGCCTTTCCAAATATGTTATTCTAAGTTGAGCTTAATTGATATCTGTTCTCCAGCTTGAGGGGGAGTGTTGAGATATTTGTTATCTTTTACTCTTTTATGTATCTCTTTTCTTTCTGTCCATTCTATGTAATTTGTCTAATAGGTTTCTCCCCTACATAAGAGAACTCTAGGACCACATGAATAAACAACTCTATTTCCCTCAACATGCTCCATAAACTAGATTAGTTTGCTCACTGCCAAAAAGATATCTGGGCTGGTAATGGTTACGTATTGGAGCTTCCAAACAGGCTCCTTGTAACTCCTCTTGTTCACCTTCTCTATAACGTCATTGTAGAGCTTCATGCTGGAAACCATGGAAGTAGTGGCATGTTTGCCATATGTGTCTCTAAAAGGAGATTTGTAACATACTTCATGTCATCACAAGCCCTTTCTACTTTCTGGTAAACTCAAGCCCAAGGAAGTATCATAATTTGGCAAGGTCCTTGGTGAAAAATTGATGTCCAAGGAACTTCGTAGCCTTACTGATGCCTTATATATCATCTCCTGTAACAATGATGTCATCAACATAAATCAGAATGAAAATGATACCTCTCTGTGTCCTTTGCATAAAAGTGAGTGATTTGCAGTCGATCTCGTGAAGCTATGATGCTTTATCAGGTCCGAGAGCTTCTGGAACCATGCTCTAGAACTCTACTTAAGGCCATAAATAGCCTTTTGAAGTTTGCATATCTTCTGATACCCCACCCAGCAGTGAACCAATGTGGCTGCTACATATAGACTTCCTCCTACAGGTTATCATATAGAAAAGCATTCTTCCCTTCCAGTTGGGAAAGGGACCAGTCACGTACCACACCAACTGAGGAGGATCTGAAGGGTAGAATGACAAGCCATGGGAGCGAACATGTCCTTGTAGTCCACCCCATATGTCTGGGTAAACCTACGAGCCACATGCCTAATCTTGTAGAAATCAACATTGCCATATGTTGGGAAAAATGAAATGAGATACTTATTCCGTACGCCCTAGGCTCTCTTATATAGGAGAGTAGCCTATGGGTAAATTACATAAAGAAGACAACTAAAACAATAAATAAACGAAGAGGTACAAGTATGCGTCAACACTCCCCCTCAAGATGGAGCATAGATATCTATCATGCTCAGCTTGGACGCACACTTCTGGAATGGGCCTCGAAGTAATGCCTTGGTGAAAATGTCAGCAGTCTGATTCTCTGATTTGACGTGAGATGTAGCAATGAACCCCTTCTGTACCATGTCACGTATGTAGTGACAGTCAACCTCAATGTGCTTGGTCCTCTCATGAAAGGCTGGATTGTTTGCAATGAACAAGGCTGCCTGATTGTCACATTCCAACATCATAGGAAGAGGTATATCAAGACGTAGATCTGTAAGCAAAGATTTTACCCACATCATTTCTGTGCTAGCCTGGGCCATAGCCCTGTATTCGGATTCGGCACTGGATCTAGCTACCACTGTCTGTTTCTTGCTTCTCCATGAGACTAGAGCATCTCCAACATAGACTGCAAATCCTGATGTGGACTTCCCGTCCTTGGGGCATCCTGCGTAGTCTGCATCAGCACATGCCATGATAGAGATCTCCTTTCCTTTCTTAAATAGCAAGCCTGCACCTGGAGATGATTTTAAATATCTCAGAATCATATGTATTGCATCCATATGGACTTGACGTGGTTGCTCCATGAACTGGCTCACACGACTCACTGCAAATGATATATCAGGTCTAGTGATAGTGACATATAGTAGTTTGCCTACCAGTTCTCTGTACCTTCTCTTGTCCACCTCTTCTGTGTCATCATCATAAAGCTTCATGCTGGGATCCATTGGTATCGTAGCAGGTCGACACCCTAGCATACCTGTCTCAGTTAATAAATCTGTAACATACTTCCTCTGCGACATTACTAATCCATATGGATTTCTAGCAAACTCCAGTCCCAGAAAATATCTAAGGACTCCCAAGTCTTTGGTGACAAACTCGGTCCCCAGCCTTTCCTTTGCCTGCTTAATGCCCTGCTCATCATCTCCTGTAATCAAGATATCATCAACATAAACCATGATTACAATGATACCTCTAGCCGTCTTCTGTACAAACAAGGAATGATCAACATTGGAGCGTTTATATCCTTGTTTCTCAAACAGATCTGAAAGCTTCTGAAACCACGCTCTGGGGCTCTGCTTAAGGCCATAGATGGCCTTATGTAACCTGCATACCTTGGAACACTCCCCCTCAACAGCAAAACCAGGTGGCTGTTGCATATAGACTTCCTCCTGCAAGTCGCCATACATGAATGCATTCTTCACGTCCTGCTGATAAAGCGGCCAGTCTCTAGCAACTGCAACTGATAACAGGATCCGCAGAGTGGAATGACGCGCCACAGGCGAGAATGTGTCAAGGTAGTCCACCCCGTATGTCTGTGTGAAGCCTCGTGCAACAAGGAGGGCCTTGTACCTGTCAATGGAGCCATCTGCATTGTGCTTCACTGTAAACACCCATTTGCAACTCACCGGGCTGACGTCTGGAGGTATAGGAACCAAGCTCCAGGTTCCTCTGGATTGAAGTGCGGCCATTTCTTCTTCCATTGCTAGCCGCCATCTAGCATCCTGCAACGCATCATGATGATTCCGTGGAACGTCTGTAGCTGAAAGTGCCAACGCAAACGTCCTGAAGTCTCCAGATAGCCTCTCAAAAGACACTGCTGCTGATAATGGATATTTGGCGCAGCTTCTCTTCGGCTTCCTTAGAGCAATTGGAACATCCAAATCATCTGTATTCTCATCATGCTCCTGCAATACATCCTGCTGAGAAATGTCGTCAGATCCATCAACATTAATATTTTCATTACATACCATAGGCGAGCTAGTTGACGGGTCAGGACCATGAGCTGGAGGAGGCCTGCGGGTGTAATGGAATGGTAGTGGTGAGACTAGCGATGGCGGTGGTGGTGGCGGTGGTGGTGGCGGTTGTGGTGTTTGTGGCGTTGGTGGTGGTGGTGTCATGAGTACGGCATCAGGAGGTATAGGTGGTAGCTGCATGTCTCCTGATGCTGAAAAGTACATAACAGATTCAAAAAATGTAACATCCGCACTGATCATATACCGCCGACGCACTGGATCAAATCATCAAAACACTTGTACCCCTTTTGAGTTCTGGAGTACCCAACAAAGACACACTTGACAGCCCTAGGAGAGAGCTTATCAGTACCAGGCGACAACTGATGGACGTATGCGACTGACCCAAACACACGAGGAGTAAGAGCGAACAAATCCTTGTCAGGATAAATGAGTGAAAAAGGAATCTGTTCATTCAAGACAGACGAGGGCATACGGTTGATTAGGTAACATGCAGTAAGAACTGCATCTCCCCAGTAGGAGTAGGGAGCATTACTCTGTATAAGAAGAGATCTTGTGACATCAAGGAGGTGACGGTGTTTTCTTGCAGCAATCCCATTCTGTTGAGATGTATGAACACAAGAGGTTTGGTGAATAATCCCTTTTGAGGAGTAGTAATTGGCCAAAATGTGGGTGCATAACTCTAAAGCATTATCACTTCTCACAAGTTTTACAGATGTGGAGAAAACATTTTGAATTTCATTAAGAAAATGGATAATAATATTTCCTCCTTCAGATTTATTTTTCATAAGAAACACCCATGACACTCTCGAGAAATCATCCACAAATACAATATAAAACCTGTGTCCCTGATGATCGGGAACACGACTCGGACCCCAGACATCTATATGAAACAACTCAAACTTGGAGTTACTACTCCGACCTGGACGACTAGGAAAGGACGACCTGTGATGCTTTCCCAACTGACATGCCTCAAACTGGATAGGTGTGTGAGAGAGACCATAGGGTAGAACTCGACGCAACTTCTGAAGCGGTAAATGACCAAAACGCAGATGCCATAGGAGAGGAGATACTTGTCCAGCAGGAGAGGATGTGGTTCCGGCAAATGGGGTCTGATTCAGACGGTAAAGGCCTCCTTGCTCATAGCCACGACCAATCACGTTGCCCGTACGGATGTCCTGAAAAATCAAAGAAAATGGATCAAAAATAGCTCGACAATGGAGATCCTTCGTAATCTGACTAATTGACAACAGATTCATAGAAAAATCAGGTGCATGTAGGACATTCTTGAGCTGCATAGAAGATGTCAATCTAATCTCCCCCTGACCAGTGATAGGGGAATGTGTGCCATTAGCAATCACTACTGTCCGTCCTGGAGGGATCCGAGTGTATCCTGTAAGTAGACTCTGGTCGCCACATAGATGATGTGTAGCGCCCGAGTCCATGATCCATGGCAGTGTATCAGATCTACTACTGTGGAGTGCAAGTGTACTACCTGAAGTACTAGTAGATGCAGAGGCAGAAGCAGCAACATCAGTATGGCTCTCTGTAGTCGATGCTGGACCAGATGGTGGGATGATGCCCCTGAGACGGGCAACTAGATCATCAAATCGTTGATCCAAGGTAGCAGCAGATGGGGGCTCTATCTGCTCAGCGGCTCGTGCAGATGCAGGGAATCCGTGCTTCGAATAGCATGTGTCTTCATTGTGTCCGACTCGGTGACAATATATGCATGTTGGCCTAGTGCGGCCACCCCTTCCACGAGGTCCACGTCTACGGCCCTCTTGATGAAATCCGCGGCCTCTGTTTGCCGCCATGGCTGAGGAATTCTGACTCGCAGCTGCTGAAGGAACTGTGATCCTACTCAGTCTGTGAAAGGCTTCCTCCATGGGAGGAATAGTCGAGTCTGCCAAAATCTGAGACCGTGCTGCCTCATACTCTGGATCAAGTGCAGCGAGAAACACACCCACCATCGTCGCATTCCTGTATGTCTTCTACTGTTCTGGCGTGGCGGTAAGAGGCATGAAGCTATAGAGCTTCTCGAACATCCCTCTCAGTGATGTATAGAGAGAATGAAGGGGGCGACCATTCTGCTTGATGGTGAAGATATCATGCTGGAGTTGCAGAATCTTTGTCTCGTTCTTTGCCTGGGAATATGTGGCTGCTAGAATGTCCCACATATCCTTCGCTGTGGGTTGATGGAGGATGTCATTGGCAATCTCAATTGCCAACGTGCCAGATAGCCAAACTTTGGCGTATGCATCATCTGCCTCCCAAGAGGCATTGGTTCCAGTCTTCTCAGCCGGCTTTGGTTCGGTAAGAATGTGCTTCTTACCCGTAGAATTCATCATGCTCATGAACTGCATTGCCCACAGTTCATAGTTGGTACCATCCATCTTCACAATAGGCGCTGGACCACGGAATGCGCCAATAGATGGGATATCTGCCTTGCTCTCTGACATACTGGATATTGAAGACTGGAACGTCTGACAAAATATGTGATTTGTCTACAATGACATGGATGTGATTCGTTGCATGTGTAGACCTCAAGCAACCAACCCCATGTAGATCAAGATGTGTGTGCCCTAGGGCTTAGGGCTTAGCACACGTACACGCGTGCAGGAGACACGCGCGCACGCAACTGGAGATGCACAACGTGCGCACGCAACTGGAGATGCACTGGAGTAGTAAGGTGCACAGGCGCCGCTAGGTGCTGTGGCGTGCGATCGCGCAGAGGAGCAGCACCGGCGTAGGAAGGTGCACAGAGACGCAGGTAGGCGCTGTAGGCAGGAAGGCTACCGCGCTATCGCCCAGTGCACAGCGCTATCGCCCAGTGCACAGCGCTGTCGCCCAGTGCACAGCGAACGCGCAGAGGACTTGCAGCGCTATCGCCCAGCGCTATCGCACACCCAGCGCTATCGCACAGCAAACAAAGGTGCGCAACGAACGCGCAGAGGACTTGCGCACGGCACACCAGTGCTTCAACACGCACGCGCGCACTTTCGCGCGCAACGCACAGAGGCGGAAGAGCGGCGGCGCTGGAGAGGGGCGATGCCCTTCGGCGGCGATCCCCTTCGGCGGCGATGAGAGAGAAAAGAGGAAGAAGAGGCCGGCGGGTGGGGTGGGCTAGGGTTAGGGTTTCGAGAACTCCGGTCTAGGACCGTCGCTCTGATACCATGTTGGGAAAAATGAAATGAGATACTTATTCCATACGCCCTAGGCTCTCTTATATATGAGAGTAGCCTATGGGTAAATTACATAAAGAAGACAACTAAAACATTAAATAAACGAAGAGGTACAAGTATGCGTCAACACCATATGCTTAGTGCTTCACTGTAAAGACCTATTTGTAGCCAACCACGGACGCCCTTGTTGCGACAATAACCAAGCTCCGTGTGTCACGGGAATGGAACGCTGCCATCTCTTCTTCCATAGCAAGATGAAACTGACTATCTCGCATAGCCTCGTGATATGTGCGTAGGATCTCTACAGCTGATAGTCCCACCTCAAATTTTCTAAAATACTCTGAAACAAAAAGAAACATGAGCTGCAAGAGATAACATAGCATATGTATGCTTCTACTTCCAAAGAACAATGGGTTGATCAAGATTCTTTTGACAATATGTGTCATGTAAAGTAGCTTTCTGAGGTACTATTTGCTCAACCCGTAAAGTCTCTTGTTGTACAAACAAATCAACAATGCCATCAATAGAAATCAAGTGCTCAAAATTTACCTAGGGAGTGATGGATGATGGGGATGTCACAAGAGCAGTGGGTACAGTAGGAGACATGCGAATATAGTATTTGAACAAAGTCTGAGCCATGTGAGGAGGTAGAGGAGGAGCCTCATGAGTAGGAACCACATAAGGAGTGGTGGTGTGAACCCCCGAGGATTCGGGTACCCGTTAATCACACATTTGCACTATTATTCACATGAGATAGTAGAAGTTACAGAAAAGCAGGGAAATTTTCCGCGTTGTAATAATTTCATCTGACATTCACATCCATATTTATAACCACAAGCTAATAGAACAATTGGCACCAAAATCTCATTTCATAAATTTCCATATGATTTTACAACATGTACAATGCCTGCTAGTACATACAACATCCCAAAAATTTGACTGAAGAGAAGAAGCATTTTACAATATCAATTGAACTAAAAACTGTAACAAAAACCACATACCGTCTGGTATAGACCTTGTCTCCTGGAACCATGTATACCTACTTAGCTGCTACTGATCAGCAGGTTGTTTGCCTGCCAAACATGTTAGGAAAGAAGAGGCGTCAGCAGGCGCTGGTACCTCCCAAAAATTTATAAAAATAACAAGCATTTATTGTGATCAAAAGAAAGCAAGTAGAGAGGCATGAGCAACTCAAATCAAAATTTAATTCTACTTGCAATTGAAAAAGGTTTCCAAATTTCTAACAATCACCTCTCATGATCAACCATTATCCCAACATTTCCCACATAAGTATATTTCTATGGTGACTAACTGATCATAAGTATGTATATTTTATTTTCATATTATTCAGAGGTCATATTTTTTTTGATTTTGATGATGGGAAAGATAAGATGAGAAGATATAATGATTTATTAAATTCTTAAGTCTAGTGGATAGTCTGTGGTCTTGGTTCTTGTGAAACCTCACACTATGACTCTAAGACTTGGGGAATGTCTTAGGGTTGGGGTGCCTCCGTAGGAATGCGGTGTTGTATAATGCATCCTAACTAAGTTCCCAACACGTCCACTAGCTTAATGAGATTTCGAATTAAATTATAGTCTTTTCCATTTACTCAACTTTAATTGTAATCCCTTAAAACCTCAAGTGCAACTGTCTCAGATGTAACTCTAGATGATGTAGATATAGAAATGGATGATCTGGATATAAAATCAATCCCTTCAAACCTCTGTGCAACAACCTCAATGTAACTTTAGATGATGTAGATATAGATATGGAGGATCTGGATGTAGAATCGCCAAGTCTGTTGGCGAAAGAAAAACTCAAGCGGTGAAGAAGCCAACAAAAGGCTATTCCGTCTCGCCCCCTAATTGGAAGGACGGTCCAATAGAGGGATAGGTCTACTCCCAAACTACGCCACTGAGACGGGTGAGAGAGACTCTCCGGAAAAGTCGCTCTAGAAAACAGCCCGACCGGTAACGGGCAACCGAGCTCGTACGTAAAAACTGAAAACCAAGGATCCCCCGCCTGGGTATCCAAAAACAGAGGGTCAGCGGAACCGGTCTAAAGTCGGGATCCCAACGAGGCGTAAAAATACTGCGAGCTCGCGTAAAAACCGAAAAAGGACTGGGATCCTAAACCCGCGCAATAAGCGGCCGCTGCCCTAACTGGGCTTCCTATTCTCCCGCCCAGGTGAGGGTCACCGTGCCCTCGCACAGTCAGGCGTAAAGGTCACCATGACCGGCATAAAATTTTCATTCATTCTGATTCACCATTACTTGATTCATCATCCTTTCTTGATCTCTGTTGTGATGAATTTTATAGATCTAATCATTTTGTCACAGCTTATCTTTGGTGATATAATAGACTCGACTTAATGAACCCTTGAGTGCTGATTATGTTTTAGATGAAATGTTTACAATTAGTAAATTAATAAACCTTACATTTCTACGTATGAGACACTTACAATTACTTTTACCAATCCTCTTTATACGAGCAAATTCTGGTATTTTTGTATGAGTTACTACACTATTATGGCCTGACTAGAGTTTAGCTATTAACTTTAGTATCATTTATTTTGCTTAACCACTGTCTTTTTGATATATATTGTTTGATTTAAGCAAACATTTTAATTGTTTTAAACGTCTATCTTGGGTTGTCACTTATTTCCAAGCAAATATTTGGTATTGCGTTAAATCAAATCAGTCATAATTTTAACCTAGCAACCATACTGTGTTATTGATATTCTGATATCTAGATCTACATTGAGTTATATTATAGATTAGGGAGATGTTATTACTACATATCACAAATAAAATTTATAGGTAAGCTTTGATCATTAATGTTTCGTAGTACTTAAACCCATCAAATTTAGGATTTACCATTAAATAGATATACAGTTTTTACAACACAGGAAAAATGATAATAGTAAAAATGTTTCTATCATAATCATAAGTAATAACAAAACTGTAATTTATTGTTATCTTATGGGAAGAAGGCCAACGAAACATCTTTGAATATATTCTCAAAGTTAAATTTTAGATAATGAACTAAATAGTTGAGAATCCTCAATATTCGAGACTCTCTTACAATAATTCTTTATTTATACTTATCTCAGACTCATGTGCTTACATTTATCCTTAAAAGTTTCTCTATTAATCTTCCTCCTTCCTGCCATTTAGTTTATTTATACTTGTCTGTCCCTACCATACATTAATGATAATGATACAATGCCTTTAAAGGATATTTATCTCTCAATTTTAACATAGGGTTCTGGACATGGCTCTTCTTAAAAAATCTGTTTACTTAAAAAAATGTCTATTGCCTTAAGTTATTCATAGATCCCTTAGAAATGATTGTAAATATGCATAGAAGGGAACATATACCTCTAGTTGCACAAGAATCCATTGAATCTATTCAGATCCAACACCATGATGGATCAAAATATAATCCAATATGAATTTCCAGAATATAATTTCACACCTAATATCAGAGGTCGATGTAGTTGGAGAATTTTGTTATGTAAGATGGTAATCATAGTGGAGAAGAAAAGAAGATTGAATATGAGAGTAATAGATGTTGGTATCAAATCAACCTTAACATATAAAGTATGTTTCTCATGATTAAATTAATCAAGACAAAAGAAACAATAAAGGATGTTTCATTTGATGGCACTCTAATATAACCTTCAAGAATATGGTATGGAGTCCCATGCATGGCAGCAAATAGGGAGGATAAGGAGTGTACCTTAGTTTTCCCCCAATTTGGGAGATTACCACATGCACGAAGCTGCAATTCCAGGAGCAGCTTTGGTTGTAGCAATTATTTCCAGATTGGCTTCAAATTGAAGCAGAAAATCCTTTTGTTAGGGCTTGGTTTTGCAGTTCCAGCAAGAGAGGACAGCAACAATAAGGGGGAAGGAGGTTTTACCTATTTTGAATCTTTAACAATTGTTGGATTTGGTTTTTGAGGTTGGACGCACATCTCTAGAACCACCAGGGAAGCAACAACTTAATTGCTGGAAACTTGAAGAGGATTTGGGGAATTTTGTTTGGAGAGAGGGAAAGGAGAGAAAGGAAAGTCTCACGGCTGGAAAGTTGGAAAGATTTGGGTCTTATGGTGACATTTATAAGGGTAGGGATGTCTTAACTAATTGCCAAATGGAAGGAAAATTGGCCAAGTGGGAAATGGAAGAAAAGCCAAGTGGAAAAAGGTTTGAGATGCAAGTGGAGGCTGCTGGATTTTCCAGCAGTCTACCTACTGTTTCTTAAATATTTTTTTTAAACCAAAACTCTCATTATTAGAGATACTAAAAATTGACCGTAATCGCGCATCGGATCTCGAATTTCGACGCACAATATCTTGAATTGATCGCATCGGAATGACGATCGATTTGAGTACAATGTTGATATATTTTTGATCGGGTTTGGATGCCCGAAATTTTCGTGATACGATTTCGGTTTGAGGTTAAATTTTACGGTTTTAAAATATCAAACGACCTCCGATTGACGAACGATCGATTCCGTTGGTCTTGTTTCGTCGAATCGGATCTGATGACGGTCTCAGTTCGTTTCGCGGTTTCCGAATTTGCGTCGCGGCTTTTTCGGACACGCATTACGATGCGACCGATTTTTGGTCGATTTCGTCCGAACGACTTTTGATTCACGATCAATTGATCGTTTTAGGTTGTCTAGTATTGACAAACAACTTTATTAGGTTATTTGGACCCTAATCGGGTTGGGTTCGGTTTTAGCGGATTTCAGATGTTACAAATATAAAACCTCAAAGGGAGTCTCGTCCTCGAGACTCGAGTTAAGGTCATTAAGTGTCTTGTTGGGATTTTATATGTCCATAAAAACCTCAAAGGGTTTTGAACCCATAAAAACCTCAAAGAGAAAACAAGTCATGTATTTTAACACCTATCTAATTACAAAATTTGTTTTGATTATTACATCAGAAAAGCTGCGGATATCGTGCCCGCATGTCAGCTTCGGTCTCCCACGTTGCTTCCTCGACACCGTGTCGGTGCCACAGCACCTTGACCAATGGAATCTCTTTGCTGCGAAGCTTCTTCACAGCGCTGTCAATCATCTGTACCGCTTCTCCTCGTAAGTCAAATCTTTCTCTACGTCGAGATTCTCGTAAGTGGTGATGTGCCGAGGGTCGTGCACATATTTCCTCAGGTTGGATATGTGGAAAACGTCATGGATAGTAGAAAGATGTGGAGGAAGGGCAATCCGATAGGCCACTTTCCCCACTCTAGCTAGAATTTCAAAAGGTCCAACATATCACGACCCCAACTTGCCACGAACAATGAATCTCTGCATTCCCTTCATGGGAGATACACAAAGGAATACCCAATCTCCTACCTATAATTTATAGGAATGTTGTTAGTATGAGATTAAGTTGAACATCTATATGTCATAATTGAATGGTGAAGAGGAAAGAATTGGATTACCTGGAACTCCAAGTCTCTTCTCCGATGGTCTGCATAACTCTTCTGGCGGCTCTGTGCCGTCCGAAGCCTCCGTCTCACTAGATCAACAGCTCTTGCGGTTTCCTCCAGGAGATCTACGGAATATAAAACATGATCACCTACCTCACGTCAACTGAGAGGTGTGAGACATGTCCGCCCGTATAGGGCTTCGAATGGTGCCATGCCAATACTAGAATGATAGTTGTTGTTGTACGTGAATTCTACTAATGGAGGATGGTCCTTCCAGGAACCTTTCCACTCCAATGTACAAGCGCGGAGCAAATCCTCCAATGTCTGTATGGTGCGCTCACTCTGCCCGTCTATCTGCGGATGATATGCAAAACTTATCTTTGGCTCTGTCTGTAGTGCTGACATGAACTGATGCCAATAATACGACGTAAATCTTGAATCCCTGTCATACACCACTTCGCGTGGTATACCATGTAGTCTGATGATGTTCTGTACATATAGCTTGGCCAATCTGGATGGAGTGTAAGTTGTGTTGACATGTATGAAATGGGCTGACTTGGTCAACCTATCAACAACGACCCAAATGGAATCATGGCCACCCGATGTCTTCGGCAATCCTGTGACAAAATCCATAGAAATGCTCTCCCACTTCCACTCGGGAATGAGGAAAGACTGCAGTAATCCTGGTGGTCTCCTGTGCTCAGCCTTGACCATCTTACAGGTCATGCATCTGCTGACATGTTGCGCCACATCGCGCTTCATCCCATCCCACCAGTAATGTCGACGCCATGGCCTCAAATTTCAGCGAAATTCGGTCGAATTTCTGTCGAATATCGATATCCAGTCGAAATCGAAATTCGACCGAAATGACCGAAATGATCGAAATATGGGGGTCCTAGTACAAAAAATGACCGAAATGACCGAAATTTCGGTCGAAATTCCACCGAAATTCCATCGAAATTCTGTTTTGGTCGATACCGAAATGGTGACCGAAACCGACATTTAAGGCCTTGGTCGACGCAGATAACGGTACATTTTCGTACTGCCTGGATGGATAAATAACCGTGAACTGTGTGCCTCATCCAGAATGTCCCTGCGAAGCTGCTCGTCATTGGGTACAACAACCCGTCCTGCCTTCCATAAAATAGATTTCATCTCAACAAAGTCATCAAATTCGTCCTTGATGGCACGCATGTATCTGTCTCGGATCCAAGTATCTGTCTTCTATCCCTCTACAATATGATCCCAAAGACTGCTGTATCGTGGAGGTATGACGGTAGAAATGGATGCGCTCTCCTGAGGATGCCAATCTGTCAAAGATGCAAGCATATCCCACGTGTATAGCCAGTTCGTCGTACCCTCTGCATGTGATCTCCTGCTAAGTGCATCAGCTACTACGTTTCCCTTACCGGGATGGTAAGAGATCGTGCAATCATAATCCTTCAGTTGCTCGAGCCATCTACGTTGCCTCATGTTCAGCTCTTTCTGATCAAATATGTACTTCAAGCTCTTGTGGTCTGTGAAGATCTCGAAATTCACCCCATACAGATAGTGACGCCAGATCTTCAAGACGAAGACAACTGCCGCCAACTCCAAGTCATGGGTTGGGTAGTTTCGCTCATGCGGTCTCAACTGTCGTGATGCGTAAGCAATCACCTGTCCTCTTTGCATCAACACTGCTCCCAGACCTTCTCCAGATGCATCTGTGTAGACTGCATAGTCTTGAGTTCCTGAAGGAAGAGAAAGAATAGACGCTATAGTCAATCTCTCTTTCAGTGTCTGGAAGGCCTGCTCACATGAATCGTCCCAATTGAGTGGAACTCCCTTCTGCGTTAATCGTGTCAATGGACAGACGATGCGTGAAAATCCGCTGACGAAGCATCTGTAATAGCCCGCTAATCCGAGGAAGCTCCGAATCTGAGTAACTGTCTTGGGCTGCTCCTAAGACATGACTGCCTCTATCTTCGCAGGATGAACTGCGATGCCCGCTCCAGAAATAACATACCCGAGAAATGAGACCTGGGATAACCAGAAGTCACACTTGCTTAACTTGGCATATAGCTTGTGCTCCCGCAATGTATCTAAGACAATCCGTAGATCATTTGCATGATCCCATTCATTCCGTGAGTAAATGAGCACATCATCGATGAATACCACTACAAACTTGTCCAAGTATGGACAGAAGATACGGTTCATCATATCCATGAAAGCCGCAAGTGCATTGGTGAGCCCAAATGGCATCACCACAAACTCGTAGTGTCCATAGCGAGTCCTGAAAGTTGTCTTCGGAATATCTGACCCGCGAATCCTCAGCTAATGGTAACCTAAGCGGAGATCGATCTTCGAGAAAACCGAAGATCCCTGGAGCTGGTCAAAGAAATCATCGATGCATGGCAATGGATAACGGTTCTTTACCGTTCTTTTGTTCAGCTGCCTGTAATCGATGCATAACCTCATGTATCCATCCTTCTTCTTGACAAATAGAACCGGAGCACCCCATGGTGAAGTGCTCGATCTCACGAATCTTAAATCAAGTAACTCCTGCAACTACACCTTTAGCTCCCTCAACTCAGCTGGTGCCATGCGATATGGTGCCATAGAGATCGGCTGTGTATCTGGCAGCAATGTGATCTCGAACTCGATTTCTTTCTCAGGAGGTAATCCTGGTAGCTCCTCAGGAAATACGTCAGGGTATTCTGATACTTCTCGGATGTCCTGTGTCATCGGCTCCTGATCAGATACCTCCCGAACAAATTCCAGGTATGAACCGCAACCCTGATCAACAAGTCGCTGGGCTCGCAACACTGAAATGTACTCCATGGTGGAGTCATGTACAGTACCCTCAAAAGTAAACTCGGGTAGATCTGGAATCCTGAAGACAACCGTCTTCCTAAAGCAATCGACAAGTGCATGATGAGCGGATAACCAATCCATACCCAAAATCAAGTCGAACTCATCAAGCTGCAGAAGTAGACAATCTGCGATCATCTCGTGACCGCCAATCAGTACGGGCAAGTGCCTGACTATCAGGGAAATGATAAACAACTGGCCACCTGGCCCTCGGATGTGATATGGAGAAGATAGTGTTTCTGCAACTCTATCTAAAGAAACTAGTAGCCTCGAAGCAAGGAAAATGTGTGTCGCTCCAGAATCAAATAAAACGTAGAAAGCTCGATAAGAGCAGTCAGCATGTGTGCTAGCTGGTCAGTTGTCTCCTGGCCTGGTCGGGATGCCATGGTTCTGCATGAGAACCATAATTAGTCGTAAAAGTACCATTTGGAGATACTTATAATATATGTTTTTTCTCTTCTTGGGATATAATATGAAAATTAATGAAATTGATGACAACAGTGTTGGTTGAATATGAATGTCATATTTCCCTTCTCGGACTCACGACAAGTCGGAAGACTATCGCTATCCAAGGACTTAATGCGATCGGAATTGTAATACCGCGAATGTATCTATCGGGGTACCACTGCTCTGATACAAAAAATGTGAACCCCCGAGGATCCGGGTACCCGTTAATCACACATTTGCACTATTATTCACATGAGATCGCAGAAGTTACAGAAAAGTAGGGAATTTTTCCGCGTTGTAATAATTTCATCTGACATTCACATTCATATTTATAACCACAAGCTAATAGAACAATTGGCACCAAAATCTCATTTCATAAATTTACATATGATTTTACAACATGCACAATGTCTGCTAGTACATACAACATCCCAAAAATTTGATTGGAGAGAAGAAGCATTTTACAATATCAATTGAACTAAAAACTGTAACAAAAACCACATACCGTCTGGTATAGACCTTGTCTCCTGGAACCATGTATACCTACTTAGTTGCTACTGATCAACAGGCTGTTTGCCTGCCAAACATGTTAGGAAAGAAGAGGCGTCAGCAGACGCTGGTACCTCCCAAAAATTTATAAAAATAACAGGCATTTATTGTGATCAAAAGAAAGCAAGTAGAGAGGCATGAGCAACTCAAATCAAAATTTAATTCTACTTGCAATTGAAAAAGGTTTCCAAATTTCTAGCAATCACCTCTCATGATCAACCATTATCCCATCATTTCCCACATAAGTATATTTCTATGGTGACTAACTGATCATAAGTATGTATATTTTATTTTCATATTATTCAGAGGTCATATTTTTTGATTTTGATGATGAGAAAGATAAGATGAGAAGATATAATGATTTATTTAATTCTTAAGTCTAGTGGATAGTCTGTGGTCTTGGTTCTTGTGAAACTTCACACTATGACTCTAAGACTTGGGGAATGCCTTAGGGTTGGGGTGCCTCCGTAGGCATGCGGTGTTGTATAATGCATCCTAACTAAGTTCCCAACACGTCCACTAGCTTAATGAGATTTCGAATTAAATTATAGTCTTTTTCATTTACTCAACTTTAATTGTAATCCCTTAAGACCTCAAGTGCAACTGTCTCAGATGTAACTCTACATGATGTAGATATAGAAATGGATGATCTGGATATAAAATCAATCCCTTCAAACCTCTGTGCAACAACCTCAATGTAACTTTAGATGATGTAGATATAGATATGGAGGATCTGGATGTAGAATCGCCAAGTCTGTTGGCGACAGAAAAACTCAAGCGGTGAAGAAGCCAACAAAAGGCTCTTCCGTCTCGCCCCCTAATTGGAAGGACGGTCCAATAAAGGGATAGGTCTACTCCCAAACTACGCCACTGAGACGGGTGAGAGAGACTCTCCGGAAAAGTTGCTCTAGAAAACAACCTGACCGGTAACGGGCAACCGAGCTCGTACGTAAAAACTGAAAACCAAGGATCCCTCGCCTGGGTATCCTAAAACAGTGGGCCACCGGGACCGGTCTAAAGTCGGGATCCCAACGAGGCGTAAAAACACTGCGAGCTCGCGTAAAAATCGAAAAAGGACTGGGATCCTAGACCCGCGCATTAAGCGGCCGCTGCCCTAACTGGGCTTCCTATTCTCCCGCCCAGGTGAGGGTCACCGCGCCCTCGCACAGTCAGGCGTAAAGGTCACCATGACCGGCATACAATTTTCATTCATTCTGATTCACCATTACTTGATTCATCATCCTTTCTTGATCTCTGTTGTGATGAATTTTATAGATCTAATCATTTTGTCACAGCTTATCTTTGGTGATATAATAGACTCGACTTAATGAACCCTTGAGTGCGGATTATGTTTTAGATGAAATGTTTACAATTAGTAAATTAATAAACCTTACATTTCTACGTATGAGACACTTACAATTACTTTTACCAATCCTCTTTATACGAGCAAATTCTGGTATTTTTGTATGAGTTACTATACTATTATGGCCTGACTAGAGTTTAGCTATTAACTTTAGTATCATTTATTTTGCTTAACCACTGTCTTTTTGATATATATTGTTTGATTTAAGCAAACATTGTAATTGTTTTAAACGTCTATCTTGGGTTGTCACTTATTTCCAAGCAAATATTTGGTATTGCGTTAAATCAAGGCAGTCATAATTTTAACCTAGCAACCATACTGTGTTATTGATACTCTGATATCTAGATCTATATTGAGTTATATTATAGATTAGGGAGATGTTATTACTACATATCGCAAATAAAATTTATAGGTAAGCTTTGATCATTAATGTTTCGTAGTACTTAAACCCATCAAATTTAGGATTTACCATTAAATAGATATACAGTTTTAACAACACAGGAAAAATGATAATAATAAAAATGTTTCTATCATAATCATAAGTAATAACAAAACTGTAATTTATTATTATCTTATGGGAAGAAGGCCAACGAAACATCTTTGAATATATTCTCAAAGTTAAATTTTAGATAATGAACTAAATAGTTGAGCATCCTTAATATTTGAGACTCTCTTACAATAATTCTTTATTTATACTTATCTCAGACTCATGTGCTTACATTTATACTTAAAAGTTTCTCTATTAATCTTCCTCCTTCCTGCCATTTAGTTTATTTATACTTGTCTGTCCCTGCCATACATTAATGATACTGATACAATGCCTTTAAAGGATATTTATCTCTCAATTTTAACATAGGGTTCTGGAAATGGCTCTTCTTAAAAAAAATCTGTTTACTTAAAAAAATGTCTATTGCCTTAAGTTATTCATAGATACTTTAGAAATGATTGTAAATATGCATAGAAGGGAACATATACCTCTAGTTTCACAAGAATCCATTGAATCTATTCAGATCCAACACCATGATGGATCAAAATATAATCCAATATGAATTTCCAGAATATAATTACACACCTAATATCAGAGGTCGATGTAGTTGGAGAATTTTGTTATGTAAGATGGTAATCACAGTGGAGAAGAAAAGAAGATTGAACATGGGAGTAATAGATGTTGGTATCAAATCAACCTTGACATATAAAGTATGTTTCTCATGATTAAATTAATCAAGACAAAAGAAACAATAAAGGATGTTTCTTTTGATGGCACTCTAATATAACCTTCAAGAATTTGGTATGGAGTCCCATGCATGGCAGCAAATAGGGAGGATAAGGAGTGTACCTTAGTTTTCCCCCAATTTGGGAGATTACCACATGTACGAAGCTGCAATTCCAGGAGCAGCTTTGGCTGTAGCGTTATTTCCAGATTGGCTTCAAATTGAAGCAGAAAATCCTTTTGTTAGGGCTTGGTTTTGCAGTTCCAGCAAGAGAGGACAGCAACAATAAGGGGGAAGGAGGTTTTACCTATTTTGAATCTTTAACAATTGTTGGATTTGGTTTTTGAGGTTGCATGCACATCTCTAGAACCACCAGGGAAGCAACAACTTAATTGCTGGAAACTTGAAGAGGATTTGGGGAATTTTGTTTGGAGAGAAGGAAAGGAGAGGAAGGAAAGTCTCACGGCTGGAAAGTTGGAAAGATTTGCGTCTTATGGTGGCATTTATAAGGGTAGAGATGTCTTAATTAATTGCCAAATGGAAGGAAAATTGGCCAAGTGGTAAATGGAAGAAAAGCCAAGTGGAAAAAGGTTTGAGATGCAAGTGGAGACTGCTGGATTTTCCAGCAGTCTATTGTTTCTTAAATATATTTTTTAAGCCAAAACTCTCATTATTTGAGATGCTAAAAATTGACCGTAATCGCGCATCGGATCTCGAATTTCGACACACAATATCTTGAATTGATCGTATCGGGATGACGATCGATTTGAGTACAATGTTGATATATTTTTGATCGGGTTTGGATGCCCGAAATTTTCGTGATACGATTTCGGTTTGAGGTTAAATTTTACGGTTTTAAAATATCAAATGACCTCCGATTGACGAACGGTCGATTCCGTTGGTCTTGTTTCGTCGAATCGGATCTAATGACGGTCTCGGTTCGTTTCGCGGTTTCCGAAATTTGCGTCGCGGTTTTTTGGGACACGCATTACGATGCGACCGATTTTTGGTCGATTTCGCCCGAACGACTTTTGATTAACGATCAATTGATTGTTTTAGGTTGTCTAGTATTGACAAACAACTTTATTAGGTTATTTGGACCCTAATCGGGTTGGGTTCGATTTTAGCGGATTTCTGATGTTACAGGTGGTGGAGGAACCAAAGGAGGTGGTGGTGGAGAAACAACGGGTGGAGAAGGGGGAGGTGGAGTGCAAGCCTCCTTACTAGACTCAGACGGGGTCATCATGTCACCCATAGGAGTAAAATACATGAAAGACTCAAAGAATGTGACGTTAACAGTGGCATCGTACTTCCGTCTAACATGATCAAAGCACTGGTACCCTTTTTGGGATTGGGACAAAAAACACATATGAGAACTCAAAGATAGAGTTTGTCACGACCATGAGTCAGATTATGAACAAACGCCACCGAGCCAAAGACTCAAGGTGTTGGAGAAAAATGTCCTTTTTTAGAAAACACAATCGAAAGAAACCTTTTCTCTTAATATGGAGGACATTATATGGTTAACCGGGTACCGATCAGCGAGAACCGCATCACTCCAGAAAGAGTGGGGAGCATGAATCTGGATAAGAAGAGTCCTTGTGATACTAAGAAGATGACGGTGTTTGTGCTCAACGATATCGTTTTGTTGAGAAGTATAAGTATAGAAGGTCTAATGTATACTGCTAAGAGACCTGAAGAACTGAAAGAGTTGGATGGTACAAAACTCCAAAGCATTATCAAAGCGAACATACTTAACTATAATAGAAAAATATCCATTACTTCATGAATAAAAGTTTGAATAACATACCCTGCCTCAGACTTGTTTTTCAGAAGAAAAACCTAAGAAATTCTAGAATAATTATTGACAACTACAAGATAGAACATGTGCCCCTGATAGTCAGGAACATGATTGGGACCCAAGTATCAAATGAACCAACTCAAATGAAAAATTGCTACTACACCTTTAGCGATCAAGAAAACTAGAACAATAATGCTTCCCAAGCCGGAAAGCTTCGCACTGAAAACATAAATTGAGACGGAATCTGCAGGAGGACTTTACACAACTTTTGTAGAGGAAGGTGACCGAATTGAAGACGTCACATGTATGGAGAGACTGGCCCAATGGGAATGGAAGATGCACCAGGATAAGGAGACTAGACCACTCTGTAGAGAGCGTAAGTATATCCTTAATGCAGGAGAAAAGTGATCAAATATGGCATAACAATGTAGATCCTTGGTGATATGAATAATAGCTAACAAGTTTAAAAAAATTGAGTGCATGAAGCACATTTTGTAGGCTCATTGATGGCCTCAAATGAATCTCCCCCTGGATGTAACGGGAGAATGTGTCCCATCTGTAATGACTAGAGATGTAGTTGGATATACTGATATGGAGGAAGTGAATTGAGATCTGTCTCCACAGAGAATCCACTCTAAAATGTCTGCCCTATGACAACTAGTAAGGGCATAAGCTATACTTGAGATATTAAAAAGGTAGAGGCAATGATATCAGAATGGCCTGAAGGAGCGCTCGTCAACCCAACAATAGGAGTCTTGATATCCCTCAGAAGCGAGACAAGGTCGTCGAACTTCTAATCAACAGTGGGCTCAACTTGCTCGGCAACACGACCAGACGTGGGGTAACCATACTTTTGGTAGCATCTGTCCTTCGAGTGACCAGAACAATGTCAATAGCTACACTACTAGTTTACTCATCAACCACATCTCCCATGGATACCAGAAACTCTAAACTGAGTTGGACCTCTTCTATCGCAAGATGCGCCATTACAGAGGAGGTCTGAGTAATGGTGGCAGGAGGCACTGTGACTCTGCTTGGTCTGATGTAGGCATTCTCCATGGGAGTTATGGAAGGACCCGTAAAAAGCTAATTGTGTATGACATCATATTGTGGGTCGAGTGCCATCGGATTAACTCCGACCATAGTGATGTTCTTGTTTGTCTTCTACTACTATGTGGATGCGTTCAAAGGCATGAAGCTATGAAGCTTCTCAAATATGATTCTGAGCCAGGACTAGAATACATGAAGCGGATACCCATCCTACTTGGTTGTGAATTTGTTGTATTAAAGTTGTTGGAAGACAAATAAGAGATGATTTATTTTTGAGAACCCTAAGCTCTCTTATATAGAGGAGAGACCTATAGGTAAATTACATAAGACGGAAAAATAGAAATACAAATAAGCAAACGATACTTATATAATATAGAAATACACAAATATCTCTACACTCCCCCTCAAAATGGAACATAGATATCAATCATGTTCAGCTTGGACGAACACTTCTGGAATGGTCCTCTGAGTAATGGCTTGGTAAGGATATCTGCTGTTTGCTCCCCAGAACTAACATGAGAAGTAGAAATCAAACCCTTCTGAATCATATATCTGGTATAATGACAATCTACCTCGATATGTTTTGTTCTCTCATGGAACGCAGGGTTGTTTGCAATAAATAGAGCAGCCTGGTTATCACAATGTAACTCCATGGGTAGAGGAACCTCTATATGCAAGTCAACTAATACTGCTCGAACCCACATCATTTCTGTACTTGCTTGCGCCATAGCCTTTTATTCGGATTCAGCACTTGATCTCGCTACAACGGTTTGTTTCTTGCTTTTCCAAGAAACAAGAGAACTGCCAACAAACACTGCAAAACCCGAAGTTGATTTTCTATCCTTAGGACAACCTGCATAGTCTGCGTCAGCGTATGCAGATACAGAGAGAGTTTCTCCTTTCTTGAAGAGTAATCCTGCACATGGAGACGACTTTAGATATCTCAATATCATGTATACAGCATCCATATGTACTTGTCGAGGCTGCTCCATGAACTGACTCACTCGACTCACTGCAAAGGCGATATCCGGTCTGGTGATTGTAACATAAAGAAGTTTTCCCACCATCTCTCTGTATCTTCTCTTGTCGACTTCATCTGTATCATCATCATATAGCTTCATGTTAGGATCCATAGGAGTAGTAGAAGGTCGACACCCAATCATGCCCGTCTTTGCAAGCATGTCTGTAACATACTTTCTTTGGGTCATCACAAGACCCTGTGCATTTCTAACAAATTCCAACCCTAAGAAATACCTTAGAGTGTGTTTGGTTCGTAGGTTATCCAGGGGTGGATAACCCGATTTTGTGTTTGTGTGTTTGGTTGGTGGGTTAAGGGTTGGGAGGGTTTGTGTGATGTGATTGCATTGGAATTTGAAAAAGTTGGTAGTTATTATGATACGATTGTATTGAAATTTGAAAAAGTGGGTGGTTGTTGTGATGTGATTGTATTGAAGTTTGGAATAGTGAGTGGAAGTTGAGTATTTTATGATTTTTAGATGATATGATGGTATAATATATAATTTTTTTGATGGGAATGGAGCCTTGCTTTGTAACGATCAAGGCTCCCATCTGCATGGTGTTTAACAGTAAACACCCATTTGCAACTGACAACAGACGCTCCAGGAGGAGGAGAAACTAGACTCCAGGTGCCGCGGGACTGCAAAGCGGCCATTTCCTCTTCCATAGAGAGATGTCGTATGCTATCTCGCAATGCATCCTGGTAAATCCGTGGAATTTCCACGGCAGATAGAGCAGGTGCAAATTTCTGGAAGTCCCCTGTAAGACGATGAAAGGAAACCTGAGAAGCAAGCGGGTAGGTTGCACAAGTACGCCTCTGCTTCCTAATGGCGATAGGTACGTCCAGGTTATCAGGAACCTCATCCTGCACTGATCCCTGTATAGAAACATCTCCAGAGCCATCATTAGAAATCATGTTATCAGAACAAACCTGGGGCATGCTAGTTAACTGGCAATGACCATGAGCAGAAGGTGGACGACGAGTATAGAATTTTGGTAACGGTGGAACCACGGTCACAGGCATCTGAGGTGGTGGAGATGGTGGTGGTGGTGGAGGTGGAGGTGGTGGTTGTATGACTGTTACCGGAGATAACTGACTCGTAGGAGGAGGTGACATGTAGATCTCAGTATCAGATTCGGGAGTGGTCATTCTGTCACCTGTAGAAGAGAAAAACATCACAGATTCAAAGAATGTGACATCGACGCTGACAAAATATTTTCCACGAACAGGGTCAAAGCCACGATATCCCTTCTGAGTTCTGGAGTACCCTACAAACACGCATTTGACAACCCTGGGAGAGAGCTTATCAAGACCTGGAGCTGACTGGTGGACAAACGCAACAGAGCCAAATACACATGGCGTAAGAGAGAACAACTCCTTCTCAGGAAAGGCTATAGAGATAGGAGTCTTCTCACCCAAGACAGACGAGGGCATGCGGTTGACTAGATAATAAGCTGTGAGAACTGCACAACTCTGAATAAGTAGGGTCCGTGTAGATGACGATGTTTCCGCTCTGCAACACCGTTTTGTTGTGAAGTGTAAGCACATGATGTTTGATGAAGTATACCACGGGAGGAAAAGAACAAGGAAAGAGTACGAGTATAAAACTCCTTAGCATTGTCAGAACGCACAATTTTCACAGTAGAAGAGAAAACATTTTGAACTTCATTGATGAACGTTTGGATCACATTTCCTGCTTCAGATTTATTCTTTAATAAAAACACCCAAGACAAGCGAGAAAAATCATCTACTGCAACAAGATAAAACCTGTGTCCCTGATGATCAGGTACACGACTGGGACCCCAAATATCAATATGGACTAACTCAAAAAGAGAGCTACTGCTCTGACTCTGACGACACGGGAAAGTGGACCTATGATGCTTTCCCAACTGACACGCCTCGCACTGGATGGACGTCCTTGGAGAAATATGTGGCAAAACACGACACATCTTCTGAAGAGGTAGATGACCAAAACGGAGATGCCAGGTATATGGAGAGGTTGATCATGTAGAGTGAAGTGATGCGTCGACATAAGGAGTATGGACCAAACGATAAAGACCATTCTGCTCACAGCCACCCCCAATCACTTTGCCCGTGAGTATGTCCTGAAAAACAAGAGACGATGGATCAAAAATGGCTCGACAGTTCAAATCCTTCGTAATCTGGCTAATGGACAGTAAATTCATAGAGAAATCATGAGCATATTACACATTCTGTAATCGCATGGAGGGCGTTAAAGTAATCTCCCCCTGTCCTGTAATCGGGGAATGTGTCCCATTGGCTATCACCACAGTCCGCCCTGGAGGAACCTCTCTATATGCAGTAAGCTGCTCTTTGTCCCCCACATAGGTAATGTGTCGCTCCAGAGTCCATAATCCATTATGTAAGCATAGAGCCATCACAAGAGGTGAGAGCATAAGAACTACCTGACGTACTGGCTGTAGCGGATGTACTGGCAGAAACAGAGGCTGCCACATCTGATTGGCCTCCTGGAGCTGTGTTAGCAGGCATGATGTTCCTTAGTCTGGCAACTAGATCATCGAAACGCTGGTCCAAAGAAGAAGGTGCTGGTGACTCAACTTGTGCTGCTACTCGAGCCGATGCTGGAAACCCATGCTTAGAGTAGCATGTATCCTCGGAATGGCCAGGACGGTGACAGTACGTGCAGGGCTGACGGATCCGACCCCCACGGCCATGGGGACCATGTCCACAAAAGGTAGATGAGCCACCTCTTCCTCTGGAAGCAGCCATCGCTGAAGGTGTCTGGGTAGTAGTGGAGCTCGGGACGGTGATTCGACTAAGTCGACGGAAAGCTTCCTCCATGTGAGGAATAGTGGCGTCAGCAAGGATCTGAGAGCGGGCAGCATCATACTCTGGATCAAGTGCAGCAAGGAATACACCCACCATGGTAGCATTCCTGTATGTCTTTTGCTGCTCAGGAGTAGCCATCAAAGGCATGAAGCTATGTAGCTTCTCAAACATTCCTCGCAGGGATGTGTAGAGTGAGTGGAGAGGACGTCCATTCTGTTTGATCGTAAAAATATCATGCTGCAACTGTAGTGTCTTGGTCTCATTCCGCGCCTGAGAATATGTCGCGGCTAGAATATCCCACATTGCCTTTGCCATGGGCTGATGGAGTACGTCGTTGGCGATCTCTATCGTCAACGTCCCAGATAGCCAGACTTTGGCATATGCGTCATCCGCCTCCCATGTGGCATGAATCCCTGTTTTCTTCGTCGGCTCATCATCGATAAGGATATGTTTCTTACCATTGGACTTCATGAGGCTCATGAACTGCATAGCCCAGAGCTCATAGTTCGTCCCGTCCATCTTGACAATCGGTGCCTGTGAACCCCTCAGGATCCGGGTACCCATTTACGCGCATTTCACAATATATCATTCACATTTAATCACACAAGTCGCCCAAATACAGGGAAAATTTTTCGCGCAAATTTGACATTCATTTCCATCACACATGACCACAAGTACAAGAGACAATGGCACCAAAATTTTCTTTTCATTAATATTCATATCAAGTTACAACATGTACAAGGATCTTCCATTACAGCATATATCCCAAAGTATGATACAAAAGAGATAGCATTTACATCATTATTTGAACAAAAACTGAGACAAGGAATTCATACCGTCTCGTATATACTTTGTCTCCTGGAAGCATATAGCTACTGAGCGGCTACTGAACTGCAGGTTGTTTGCCTGCCACACACACAATAGGAAAGAAGAGGCGTCAGCCATTGCTGGTACCTCCTTAAAATTTATAAAAATAACTTGACATTTAATATGTACAAAAGCAAGCAAGTAGAAAGGTGGTATAAGTAAAATCTACATCTACTTGCGTAAGTAAAAAGGGTTTGTTTGTAATGCGTTTCAAATGATTTCCTCCAGAATCCGGCATTTCCCATATGTAACATATTTATATAGCAATTGCGTAATCATGAGTGTATGAGTGTGAATGCATATATCAATTTCTTTAGAGATCATGTTGGTGAGTGAAAAACGGAAAAGTTGAGATTGTAGAGATCTATTAATTTATTTAAATTCTTGGGTAGAGAGAATGGTCTTTCGATCATAACTTCTCCAATTCTTAACTTCAATGTTTCAGATATAGCTCCAGATGTTGTAGATGTAGATATGGATGATCTAGATATAGAATCGCCAAGTCTGTTTGGCGAAGAAAACTCAAGCGGTGAAGAAGCCTGCAAATGGCTCTTCCGTCTCGCCCTCTAATTGGAAGCGCGGTCCAATAGAGGGATAGGTCTACTCCCCAACTACGCCACTGAGACGGGTGAGAGAGACTCCCTAGAAAAGTCGCTCTAGAAAAACTGCCCGACTAGTACGGGCGGACGAGCTCGTACGTAAAACTGAAAACCAAGGATCCCCCGCCTGGGTATCCTAAAAGACAGGGTCAGCGGAACTAGTCTAAAGTTTGGATCCCAACGAGGCGTAAAAACACTGCGAGCTCGCGTAAAAACCGTGTAAAAGACTGGGATCCTAGACCCGCGCACTTGGCGGCCGCTGCCCTAACTGGGCTTCCTTTCCTCCGCCCAGTTGAGGGTCACCGCGCCCTCGCACGGTCAGGTGTAAGGATAACCATGACCGGCACTATTGACTGATAATACCGACTCATCATCATAATCTCTCACGTGATTACTCAGTTCTTTCTCAACATCTTCTATGGTTAACTTTTTTTTTTTGGTACTTTATCCTACATATCATTAGTGATATAGAAGATTCTACTCAGGGGATCGATCGATTGAGGATTTTTCAGTCATAGTGATCTTAGGAAATCATTTATAACTTCATGAGAGTATTAATATTAATCCTTGTATTTCGAATCTCTTTAATGAGGTCATGAAATTAGATATTGTTCATTGGATATGGATCTGAATTCAGATTGATGCAAGATTCCTTACACCTTAAAAACGTGTTTGGTAGCTGAATAAGTGATCTTAAATTGATCTAATTTTGCATATTGATCATGTTTCAAGTATACTAACGATGTCTTGTTTGTGGTTTAATACATAGAGTCTACTTCATATCTTGATTTATATACTTATGTATATATACACACATACATATATATGAACCATGTATATATATGCTTTTTATAACAAATCTTATCTTAAATTAATACAAGGACAATATAGAATTTACCTCTTCTTTTTTTTTTATATCAAAAATTTAATAATAAACAGTAACGAATCTTAAATTAAGAATCAACACAGAACTTTGATTTCTTTTACCTTAAAAGATCTTAAAGTCTAATTTTATGACTTTTCTCAAACCTCTATTCCTCGGTCAAGTGCCTGGAGAGCGCAAGCCGGAAGAAAAATATTTGGTTACTTATACCAATATAAATATATTAAGTAATCTTGTACTGAACAAATTAAATCTTCTTCTTCTTCTTTTTTTTTCCACTCTCCGAAATTTCTCCTTACTGTGATAGGTGTTGTTGTCAAAAGCTTATGTATATGAATAAAATCCCCGAATACAGTTCATGTTCAATTTGATCAGATTTTCAATTCAAAATAAACAAAGCCAAATTTATCACCAGTTTATATTCAAACACCCAAACATATCAAAATGGACAGTACAGGGGTTGAATAACTAATATTCATGGGAAAAGGACAGAATTCTTTTTATCGCTACAGGAAACTATACATCCTGTGTGAATATTGAATGAACAAGTGCATTGTATATAGTGCACAAATACCCATCACAATGCCCTGATGAATACCGACACCTTACAGTTTTAATAACATTTTACCATCTACAGACGTACTCGTAGAGGTAGTCAAACACAAAGAACAAAAAAAATCCAGGAACTATTCACTCTACAGTGCACCATCCATGCCATTCTACATATTTATATATAGGATGTGAGTTAATATGAGAATCTGGTATATTATGATTCTGATGTAAAGTTCCTATTGGTACTTAAATTGTCCATGATTTGGCTAAAGATTTGATTTTATAAAAGAAATTCTGTATTTTTTTTTGACATTCATGCAAAATATTATCACAGATTTGACATAAATTCATGATATTCAAGAACATGAATTAATATAATATGAATAGCAACAAGAGTTTGAATAGTATATGCAAAGCAGCAATAGAAAAGCTAAGGACTGTACACAAGATGGCAGTATGGAGGTCTGGAAATGGTACATGCAGGCAGCAAAGAGGAAGGGAAACTAATGGTGGTACCTTAAATTTGAAGAAGATGAACAGGTAGGGGGCATGCAGCAGCAACCTTCAGCTGTAAGGAGCAGTTTCAGCTGCTCTAAAGGGAGAGTTGACTACAACAACAACAATAAAAATGATATTTCAACAACCTTGATGGGTACCGCACCCCTGGAGCATTTGCTTGTGCTTGAACATGAGAAATTCCAGCCACCGTTGCAGAACAAGGGGGAGATTAGTTGGGTTTGGAATAAACACAAGGAAAAGAGGACCGATATATATAGAGGAGAAAGGTCTCTCTCTCTCTCTCTTTTTGCCAAGTGGAGAGGAGTTGACGGTGATTTAAAGAGGGAGAGGGCAACGTGGAATTTTTCTTTTTTTTTTTGGAAAAGGGAATGCACACCTGAGCGTTTGTTTTTTTTTTTATATAGATGAACCGAGCAAACTGTATATTAGAGATTAAATATAAATATATATATATTAAACTTCTTTTATTTTTTACAATTCTTAAAGTTGATTGTATTCGTGCATCGGGCCTCGGATTTCGTCGCGCAATATCTTGTTTTGATCGTCTCAAAATGACGGTCAATATGAGTATAATATTCATATACTTTCGGTCGAGTTTCGAATACCCGAAATTTTCGGATACGGCTTTTGTCTAAGACTAAATGTTGTGATTTAAAATATTATATGACCTCCGATTGACGAACGGTCGATTCCGTTGGTCTCGTGTCGTCGAATCGGATCTAATGATGGTCTCGGTTTGTTTCGCGGTTTCCGAATTTGCGTCGCGGCTTTTCACGGCGCGCGTTACAGAGGGACCGATTTTTGGTCGATTTTTCCCGAACAACTTTTGATTCACGATTAATTGATCGTTTTAAGTTGTTTAGTATTGACCGACAACGTTTTTGGGTTCATTAGACCCAAAATCGGACGACTTCGGTTTTGATTGGAAACCGGATGCTACAGTGCCGGACCTCTGAAGGCACCTGTGGCGGGTACGTCGACTTTGTTTTCTGACATGATGCCGAATGAAGATCACAGGGTATGCAGACTAAGAGAGATTTTGTCTACAATGACATATGGGGATTTGATTGCATATGTAGACCTATGCAATCAAATCCATCAGCCGAGTTGTGCGAAGAAGACAAAAGTCAACGACGGGGACTGATGACACTTGAGGCCGGTGGCCTAGGCGTTCTTTAAAGGGCCCACGAAATGCAGCGGGAGGCCGCTAAGGGCTGGGCGGCGGTGGCGAGGGCCTGGGCGAGGCGGTGGGACCCCCTGGCAGCGGTGCTGGCAGTGATGGCAGCGGCCGGCAAGGGGCCGGGGTGGCCTCGGTGGCGCGGGCGGAGAGAGAAGGGGGGGGCTAGCGGGTGGAGATCTATGGTTAGGGTATAGGAGCTCCGGTCTAGGACCGGTGCTCTGATACCATGTTGGAAGAAAAATAAGAGATGATTTATTTCTGAGAACCCTAGGCTCTCTTATATAGAGGAGAGACCTATGGGTAAATTACATAAGGCAGAAAAACAGAAATACAAATAAGCAAACGATACTTATAGAACATAGAAATACACAAATATCTCTACAGAAGCTGCAAGATATTCGTCTTATTCCTCTCCTAAGATATGTGGCTAGGAGGATGTCCTACATTGCTTTGGCAGTGTGTTGATGAAAAATATTGTTGGCTATCTCTGTGGTGAGAAATCTGATAGCCGTACACGTGTATACACGTCATCGTGCTCCACGAAGCATTCGCCTCACTTTTGTTGGTCATCTATGGTTGCATCAGAATGTACCCCTTGTTGCATTACATAATGCTCATAACCTACATGGAGTATGGACCATAACTCATAATTGGTCATGTCCAACTTGACGATGGGAGTTGTACCTTCGAAGGCGCAGGAAAAAGATAAGTCAACTTTGTTGTCTTACATGATGATGGTGAAATCGGGAAAAGGCACGACCGAGGCTGTAGATGGATCTAAAGGTATCTGTTGGGAAAAATGAACAACCTGTTTATTCCATAAGCCCTAGGCTCTCTTATATAGGAGAGTAGCCTATGGGTAAATTACATAAAGCATACAACTGAAAATAAAAATAACGAAGGGATACAGACACTACAATATGCGTTAACACTCCCCCTCAAGATGGACCATAGATATCAATCATGCTCAGCTTGGACGCACACTTCTGGAATGGGCCTCGAAGTAATGCCTTGGTAAATATATCAGCAGTTTGATTCTCTGAGGTAACATGAGATGTAGCAATGAACCCCTTCTGAATCATGTCACGTATGTAGTGACAGTCAACCTCAATATGCTTGGTCCTCTCATGGAATGCTGGGTTGTTTGCAATGAACAAGGCTGCCTGATTATCACACTCCAAGTTCATCAGGAAGCGGTATATCAAGACATAGATCTGTAAGAAGAGCTTTCACCCACATCATCTCTGTGCTAGCGTGGGCCATAGCCCTATATTCAGATTCATCACTGGATCTAGCTACCACTGTCTGTTTCTTGCTCCTCCATGAGACTAGAGCATCTCCAACATAGACTGCAAATCCTGAGGTGGACTTCCTGCCCTTGGGACATCCTGTATAGTCTGCATCCGCACACGCTGAGATAGAGATCTCCTTTCCCTTCTTAAATAGCAAACCTGCACCTGGAGATGATTTGAGATATCTAAGAATTATGTGTATTGCATTCATATGGACCTGACGTGGTTGCTCCATGAACTGGCTCACACGACTCACTGCAAATGATATCAGGTCTAGTGATCGTGACAAACAATAGTTTGCCTACCAGTTCTCTGTATCTTCTCCTGTCCACCTCCTCTGTGTCATCATCATAGAGCTTCATGCTAGGATCCATTGGTGTCGTAGCAGGCCGACACCCAAGCATACATGTTTCATTCAACAAATCTGTAACATATTTCCTCTGCGACATTACTAATCCATATGGATTTCTTGCAAATTCCAGCCCCAGAAAATATCTAAGGACTCCAAGGTCCTTGGTGACAAATTCGGTCCCCAGTTTTTCTTTCGCCTGCTTTATGCCCTGCTCATCATCTCCTGTAATCAAGATGTCATCTACATAAACCATGATTACAATAATACCTCTAGCAGTCTTCTGTACAAACAAGGAATGATAGGCATTAGAGCGTTTGTATCCTTGTTTCTCAAAGAGGTCTGAGAGCTTTTGAAACCATGCTCTGGGGCTCTGCTTAAGGCCATAGATAGTCTTATGTAATCTGCATACCTTGGAACACTCCCCCTCAACAGCAAAACCGGGGTGGCTGTTGCATATAGACTTCCTATTGCAAATCTCCATATAAGAATGCATTCTTCACGTCCAGCTGATAGAGCGGCCAGTCTCTAGCAACTGCAACTGACAACAAGATCCGGAGAGTGGAATGACGGGCCACAGGCGAGAATGTGTCAAGATAATCCACCCGTATGTCTGTGTAAAGCCACGTGCAACAAGACGTGCCTTGTACCTATCAATAGAGCCGTCTGCATTGTGCTTCATTGTAAACTCCCACTTACAGCTCACCGGGTTCACATCTGGAGGTATGGGAACCAAACTCCAAGTTCTTCTGGACTGAAGTGCCGCCATTTCTTCCTCCATAGCTAGCCGCCATCTACTATCTGCAGAGCATCTTGATAACTCCGTGGAATATCTACAGCTGATAGTGCCACCACAAAAGTCCTGAAATCTCCAAAAAATCTCTCAAAAGACACATATGCTGACAATGGATATGTAACACGGCTCCTCTTCGACTTGCGTAGAGCAATGGGAACATCTAAATCTGTTGTCGCCTCATCTGGCCCCTGCAACATATCCTGCTCAGAAATGTCGCCAGATCCATTAATAGAAATATTTTCATTACATACCATAGGCGAGCTAGGAGACGAGTCATGACCATGAGCGGGAGGAGGCCTGCGGGTATAATGGAACGGTAGCAGTGAGACATGTATATGCGGTGGTTGCGGTGGTGGTGGTGGTGTTGGTGTTGTTGATGACGACATTTGAGGTGGTGGTGTCATGTATATGGCATCAGTAGATGGAGGTGGTAGCTGCTTGTCTCCCGAGGCTGAAAAATACATAACAGATTCAGAAAATGTAACATCTGCATTGACCATATACCGCCGACGCAGAGGATCAAAACACTTGTACCCCTTTTGAGTTATGGAGTACCCAACGAAAACACATTTGACAGCCCTAGGAGAGAGCTTGTCAGTACCAGGCGACAACTGAAGGACAAAGGCAACCGAACCAAACACACGAGGAGTAAGAGTGAACAGATCCTTCCCAGGATGGATGGGGGAAAAAGGAATTTGTTCATTCAAGACAGAAGACGGCATACGATTGATTAGGTAACATGTAGTGAGAACTGCATCACCCCAGTAAGAGTAGGGAACATGACTCTGTATAAGAAGTGATCTTGTGACATCAAGAAGGTGACAGTGTTTCCTTTCAGCAATTCCGTTTTGTTGAGATGTATGAGCACAAGATGTTTGGTGAACAATCCCTTTTGAGGAGTAATAATTGGCAAGAACATTGGTGCACAATTCTAAAGCATTATCACTTCTCACAAACTTCACAGATGTGGAGAAAACATTTTGTATTTCATTCAGAAAATGGATAATGATATTTCCTGCTTCAGATTTATTTTTCATCAAAAACACCCATGACACTCTAGAAAAATCATCCACAAATACTATATAAAATCTGTGTCCCTGATGACCAGGTACACGACTCGGACCCCAGACATCAATATGAAATAACTCGAACTTGGAGGTACTACTCCGACCTGGACGACTGGGAAAGGACGACCTGTGATGCTTTCCCAACTGACACACCTCACATTGAATAGGTGTGTGAGGAAGACCATAAGGTAACACGTGACACAACTTCTGAAGCGGTAAATGTCCAAAGCGCAGATGCCACAATAAGGTAGATACTTGTCCAGTGGGAAGGGATGAGGTTCCAGCAAATGGGGTCTGATTCAGGCGGTAGAGGCCTCCTTGCTCATAGCCACGACCAATCACGTTGCCCGTATGGATGTCCTGAAAAATCAAAGAAGATGGATCAAAAATTGCCCGACAATGTAGATCCTTCGTAATCTGACTAATTGACAATAAATTCATTGAAAAATCAGGTGCATGTAGCACATTCTTGAGCTGCATAGAAGATGTCAATCTAATCTCCCCCTGACCAGTGATGGGAGAATGTGTACCATTGGCAATTACTACTGTTCGGCCTGGAGGAATCTGAGTGTATCCTGTAAGTAAACTCTGGTCGCCACATAGGTGATGTGTAGCGCCCGAGTCCATAATCCATGGTAATGTGTCTGATCTACTACTGGTGAATGCAAGTGTGCTACCTGAAGTACTGGTAGACGCAGAGGCAGAAGCAGCGGCATCAGATTGACTCTCTGTAGTCGGTGCTGAACCAGATGGTGGAATAATGCCCCTCAGACGGGCAACTAGATCGTCGAACCGTTGATCCAAAGTAGCAGCAGATGGAGGCTCTATCTGCTCAGCAACTCGTGCGGATGCAGGAAATCCATGCTTCGAGTAGCATGTGTCTTCATTGTGTCCAACGCGGTGACAGTAGGTACATGTTGGCCTAGTGCGGCCACCTCTTCCACGAGGTCCACGTCCACGACCCTGGTGATGAAATCCGCGACCCCTGTTGGCTGCCATGGCTGAAGTATTCTGACTCGAGGCCGTGGAAGGAACTGTGATCCGACTCAGTCTATGGAAAGCTTCCTCCATGGGAGGAATAGTAGAGTCGGCCAAAATCTGTGATCGTGTCGCCTCATACTCTGGATCAAGTGCAGCCAGGAACACACCCACCATAGTCGCGTTCCTATATGTCTTCTGTTGTTCTGGCGTGGCTGTCAGGGGCATGAAGCTGTAGAGCTTCTCGAACATCCCTCTCAGTGATGTATAGAGAGAATGTAGAGGACGACCATTCTGCTTGATAGTGAAGATATCATGCTGGAGTTGCAGAATCTTTGTCTCATTCTTCGCCTGTGAATATGTAGCTTCCAGAATGTCCCACATATCCTTGGCCGTGGGTTGATGTAGAATGTCGTTGGCTATCTCAATTACCAGTGTACCGGATAGCCAAACTTTGGCGTATGCATCATCAGCCTCCCAAGAGGCATTGGCTCCAGTCTTCTCAGCAGGCTCTGGTTCGGTAAGAATATGCTTCTTATCCGTTGACTTCATCATGCTCATGAACTGCATTGCCCATAGTTCATAGTTTGTACCGTCCATCTTGACAATAGGTGCTGGACCACGAAAGGCGCCAATATATGGGATATCCGCCTTGCTTTCTGACATACTGGAGATGGAAGACTAGAACGATTGACAGAGGATGAGATTCGTCTACAATGACATAGACGGGTTTAGTTGCACGTGTAGACCTCAAGCAACTAAACCCATGTAGATGAAGATGTGCGCCCTAGGGCTTGGAGCTTAGCACACGTCCACGCGCGCAAGAAGCACGCGTACACGCAACTGGTTGGCCCTAGCAACTGGATCTCACGTGCTTAGGGCGCAGGCGAGGAGGCTACAGGCGCAGAGGCGACGCACACGCACAGTGCTGGATCGCGCGCAAGAGGGCTACAACGCGTAGTGGAAGCGCGCTCGCGCAGTGCGCGACAGAGGTGCAGCACGAAGGCGCGTCCGAGGCGCTGCAGTGCGCAGCAGAGGCGCAGGGGCGCTGGCGCACTTCGCGCAGGGGCGCAGGCGCGTAGGAGCAGCAACACCAGCGCACGAGGGTGCTGGTGTGGCTGTGGTGAGCCTCGGCGGCGCCGATGAGATGGAGAGAGAAGAAGAGGCCGGCGGGTGGGGTAGGGTAGCGTTAGGGTTTCGAGAACTCCGGTTTAGGACCGTCGCTCTGATACCATGTTGGGAAAAATGAACAACCTGTTTATTCCATAAGCCCTAGGCTCTCTTATATAGGAGAGTAGCCTATGGGTAAATTACATAAAGCATACAACTGAAAATAAAAATAACGAAGGGATACAGACACTACAATATGCGTTAACAGTATCTACACTGCGCACGCTAATGGGTCTTGAAGTATGATTTCACCACAAACAACCCAAAATCATGTCGTTCAATGACCTTGAGAGGCGTAACGATGAAGTGTCACCTAGAGGTCTTGGTAGACCCCTACAACATTAAGCGGATGCCCAACATGGCACGACAACAATGTTGGAGCGGCAAAAGGCTACCGCAAGGGGTAGCAACACCCGCTGCTAGGTGACAGCGGCGACAACTACCATCAATGGAGACCGTTAGGGCATCGCCGATGGGGTGGTGATGACAACCATCATTGTTAGGGGCTGATGGGGTGTTATCGGTAGGGTGGTTGTGACAACAACAAGCCAATGTGCGGCTCCTGTGTGCCATCGCCAATGAGTAGGGGCCCCATCAACAGTTAGAGGGGGCCCCAGTGGTGCACACGTGAAGGGGAGTGGACGATGGGTGTGGAGGTGGTGCGGAGGTTTCAGAGCTCATGTCTACGACCTCCTCTGATACCATGTGGAAATAGAATAATGGTTTGATAATAAAAAAGGGGTCATATGGATCTCTTGCGTAGAGAGGAGAAATCCTAGAGGGCGAGTTAGATAATGCAGACATAAGAAATAGAAAATACAAAGATAACTCTCGACACCAACAAGGTAAAAGACATGCAATCATTTATCCATGTATTATTCTTTGTAATTGTATCATAGTACATGTAATTTATAGTTGTTGAGATATTAGTTATCTTTTATATTGTTTATGTAATTTCTATTTTCTTTATCTTAATCATGTAATTTTCCCAATAGCTTTCTCTCTTATATAAGAGAAACTTGTGGCCTTGTCAATAATGCAATTCATTGTTTCATCTCCATATGGTATCGGAGCAACGATCCTAGACTGGAGCCTTGACCTAGACCTCTCATCCCACTGCCAACCCTCCAACTTGGCACTGTCGCCCTCCGACTACTATCGTTGCCGCTGCCGGCTCTCTCTACCGCAACGGTATTGCACCACCGTAGCCCCCTGTTGTGCCTCTGTGGCATTGTCGCATTGCAGTAGCAGTACCGTTGCACCGTCATGGCCCCTTGCTACGCCCTCATGCCATCCTGCTTCACCGCCACAACCCCCTACTACGCCTCCGTGGCACTGTCACACCGATGTAGGGCCTTCCTTAATGCCACAGCAGCCCATATCTCCGTTGTGTATCAATATGCAGTTTGATTTGATCCGAAAATGATCTGATTTTGATCGAAAAACGTGATTTCATACCTATAAACGATGTTTTCCGATCCTAGCACGCTACAAGGATTGATGAGGATGGTTGTATGAGTCTACACATACAACCAATCCTTCGTATCATCGTGTAGACTCGCTCATATCAGTCTACTTCCCCATTCGAGTTCCATTTTTTAACGTTCTTCCATCATGTCAGAGAACATGGGTGATAATTTTTCTTTGTCTGGTGCCTTCAAGGGTTTGGATCTCAATCGTAAAGATGGATGGGATCAACTATGAGTTGTGGTCCATGCAGTTTCTTACTATTATGCAGTGCAACAATAAGGAGCACATTCGTATTCCAATTGAACACTTTCCATTTTGGATTATATTCAAAAGAGAATATTCTTCTTTTTACTGTGGATCAAATCCTAGTCTTAGAATAAGAACAAGAGATCTTTCTCGATCAATCCCCTTGCCCCTCATTCTTCGAGAATCAGAATGATCCTTTTCGAGTTTAAATTTCTCCATTTGGAAACTGAGTTTTTCGACTCATTTCTTTCTTTTTTCTTCTTCCTCTATCCCTGCCTCATTGGTATAGCGTTTGAATCAATAGAGAACCTTTTCTCTGTATGAATCGAGATTATTACATTTCAATTTCTTCCCGATACCTCCCGAGGAAAATCCCAAATTTGATCCCAAAATGAACGGGTTGGTGTGAGCGCCATTATGCACTCTTCAAGTAAGAATCCATTTTCTGAAATATCCTGGCTTTCGTGCTTTGATGAGTCGTCCGAGATCCTTTCGATGACCCATTTCCCATTGATCTGACCGTGATTTGAGATTTTTTATATATCTACTTTCCTATACTAGGACTTTCAGTAGGCTCTCACTTTCCCCATAGTTTAGTACTGGGTTCGCAGTGAGGTCAGGAGTGTTCAACGAAAGGAGAAGGGAGAGGAAGCAACCTTAGATATTGGACTTTAAAGGGCATTTTTGAGAGGCTTGAGAGAATTTCCCTGACCTTACGTAGGCCTCAGTTTATTGGATCTTGGGGAACCATCACAAAACTAGCCCCTCTTTGTTTGTTCGAACGAGAATGCTGTGTTGTCCAGCAGAGCTTAGAAGAAGGTGATTCGCGCAGACAGCTGACTCCTTCGGAAGCCAACTGGCTGGTCAATCTCATTGATCTTATCAGTCGACAAACCGGAGGCGGATGACCACGGTCCCGACCGTCACCAGCACTGTGACGTTTACTAATCAATGACTCAAAGGCTCACAGCAAGCCGGGCAGAGGAGGTGTGGGGGTGGTGGGAAAAAGGGAGCGTGCGGAGCCTCACCTTTTTCTGCAAGCTGTGAGTTGTAGCTTAGGGAGCGCTTTCCCTCCTTCTGGGAAGATTTTGCTTTCTCCTCATGACCTGGTCGAGAGAAACATCGGTGTAAAAGATTGAGCGGGATTAGTAGAAAAGAGAAGGGAAAGGGGGGCTCCTGAGACTCTCTCGGGACAGTGGCACCCCCGAACCTGCGGAGGCTTGGTGTGGCATATCCCCTGCTTGTTGGTCAACCCACATGCACCCTCTACGATTAGAAAGAAAAGCTGAGGCCTAAGGCGCTTTTGCTCCCGGCACCTAAGCCTCCCAAAATAGAGGATTGAGGATGAAAAGATAGGGATCAACGGTAAACTAAATAATCAGAACTCGGGAGCGTCAGAACCGACGGATAAGACTGGGGACAGCGCTTCGTGGAAGCAAGATGACATGTATGCACGTATTTGGCTCTTCGGGACCCGTACCACAGAGATAGCCAGTGACATCGTGAATCAACCTACTGCCAAAGCGATGTAGGTATTTTGGTTCCTCAATTCATATTGCATTAATTTCCATGTACAGTTACATATAACAAAAGAAACTGCATTATGTACATGTATCCCAAAATATAACAGAAGAAAAAAAAACATTTACATTATCTTGTGTAAAAGTTATAATCATGTGTACCGTAACAGAAGCTATGGAAGCTTGGGGTCTATTGTCAATCTACTGTTATACAGACGCCTTGCTTGCCATACATGTTAGGAACAAGAGAAATGTCAACAAATGTTGGTACAATCAAAATTTATTAAAAAAATAAAACAGGTTTTTCAGTAGTTTCAACAAGAAGCAAGCATATATGTTTTGTATTTAAATTTAACAAGCTACTTGCTTGAAAAAATGGTTTTCAAGTTGTTTTGTATGTGAATTCTCAGATCAACCATCACCGCATAATTTTTCGTATATAAACTTTTCATATATTAATTAATGATCCTTATGTAGGTTATTATCTCTTTTTTATCACTTATTGATCATGTTGATGGAACTTGGTATTATGGATGATGAGTCTCTGATCTAGACTTTGTCTATGTCAAATTTTCAAGCTTAGTGGATAGTCTGTGGTCTTGGTCTGAGTGTAACCTCACACTATGACTCTAAGACGTTAATAATACCTTAGGGTACATTTGGTTGGTGGGTTACTCCGGGGTAACCTGGGGGAGGATAACCCATTTTTTGTGTTTTGACGTTTAGATAGAGGGTTTTGGGTTGAGAGGGTTTTTTGTGATGTGATTGCATTAAAGTTTGTAAAAGTGGGTAGCTATTGTGATGTGATTGTATTGAAGTTTGAAAAAAGTGAGTAGAATATAATTTATAGATGATATGATGGTATAATTTATTATTATTTTGATGGAATGGATGAAAGAAAATGATTTATTTAATGTATCGAAAAAAGAGGTAAAGTGGACACCACATGAAAGAGAAAGTATGGGTTTTGGGGGGAAACCTCCCCAAGGGGGGTGGGTTAACTCCCTTGTCGAACATGGTCTTAGGGTTGGGGTGCCTCCGTATGCATGCGGTGGAGTATAATGTATCCTAACTAAGTTCCCAACACGTCCACTAGCTTCTCCCTAATATCTGTACTACTGGTTCTGAATTCTGATTTAAATGTCAATGATTGGATGATTGAGGATGATTGAGGATTTCTGTCTCACGATCTTTTCTTTACCCGACCTACTGGCGGAACAGTAAACAATCTCGAGAACATTGTCAACTCAACTGTAACTAAATTCAATTGTAGCCAACTCTAAACAGTAATAAAGCTCAACTGTATCCAACTCTCAACTGTAACCAAATTCCAACTCCAGCTGACATATAATATATGATCGCACGAGAAAACCGTGAATCCTATCCATTTTGAGCAAACGTTTGATGTATTGTTGTAATTAAAAGTTTGATTAAATATACGTCGAAGAAATTTACGTTATATGTCAAACATATAATATATGGCAGCATGATAAGTCGTTAGCCCTGTCTATTTCATTTTGCTTGACATATTGCAAAGTTCATTAAGTTTACGAGTATTGTTGGATTTGATATTTATGAATTCGTTTATTAAAAGAGAAATAGTAAGAGTTTGTGAAATAGTTGGACACAATTAATAATAAATATGAAGTTATGGGCACGAAAGAAACATCGGATTTAGGCATTTATGTCGTATAATCATTATACTAAAGAAGAAGATATTTATAAGCTTCTCAAACTACCAAATAAAACCACTAAAATCATAAAAAATACCTCAAAAAAGCAATAACGCCTCGCAACACGCCTCGACTGCCTCGAGGCAGAACGGCTCGAGGCTACACCTCAGCCTCATGAGACTAGATTTTTCATACCATGGCAGCAGCTCCACCTGCATGCAGTAGCTTCAAGAGAGAGGGGAGCTTGCTTGGACAGCAACTCCAGGCAGCAGCACCACGACTGCTGGGTAGCAGCAACTTTAGCTGCTGCAGGAGCTCCGATTGGAAGGTGTTGACGCATATAGTAGTACATGTATCTCTTTGTTATTTTCATTTTCTGTTGTATGCTTTATGTAATTTACCCATAGGCTACTCTCCTATATAAGAGAGCCTAGGGCTTATGGAATAAACAACTTGCTCATTTTTCCCAACATGGTATCAGAGCGACGGTCCTAGACCGTAGTTCTCGAAACCCTAACCCTACCCCACCCCACCCACCGGCCTCTCTCTCTCTTCCCGATCGGCGCTCTCTCTTCCGCAGCAAGTGCAGCGGGCGCCACCCTCCCTTCCGCAACACGTGCGGCGGCGCTCCCCTCGCCTGCACGAGCCCCTGCCTGCGTGCCTCTCCGATCGGCTCTCCTGCGCGTGCCTCCTGGATCGGCTGTTCCTCTGTGCGTGCCTCCCATGTCCTGCGCGTCACCGTGCTATAGCGCCGTAGCACCCCCGACGGTGCTCCTCTCCCTTGCGCACAGCCTGTGCGGCTGCGCAGTAGCATCTCCACGGTGCGCGTGAACTGCACCAATCCAGTGTGCGACCAGTGCGCACTACAGCGCACTACCAGTGCGTGCATCGCGCACCAGTGCGCGCGTGACTGTGCGTTCTCCCGTCGAGTTTGCGCGTGCGCGTGTGCCTCCTGTACGCGTGCGCGTGCGCAGCCCTAAAGCGCACAAAATCATCTCCATGGGTTTAGTTGCTTGAGGTCTACACGTGCAACTAAACCTGTCAATGTCATTGTAGACGAAGTTCATCATTGGGTTAATCGCTCCAGTCTCCAGGATGTCAGAAAACAAGTCAGATATCCCATCTATTGGAGCTTTCGTGGTCCAGCGCCTATAGTAAAGATGGATGGTACAAATTATGAACTGTGGGCAATGCAGTTCATGAGCATGATGAAGTCAACAGGCAAGAAGCACATCCTTACCGAACCAGAGCCTGCTGAGAAGACTGGAGCCAATGCCTCTTGGGAGGCTGATGATGCATATGCCAAGGTTTGGCTATCTGGAATGTTGGCTATTGAAATTGCCAATGACATCCTACATCAACCCACAACCAAGGACATGTGGGACATTCTGGCGGCTACATACTCGCAGGCGAAGAACGAGACCAAGATTCTGCAACTTCAGCATGATATTTTCACAATAAAGCAGAATGGTCGCCCTTTACATTCTCTCTATACATCACTGAGAGGGGATGTTCGAGAAACTCTATAGTTTCATGCCCCTTACAGCCACGCCAGAACAACAGAAGACGTACAGGAACGCGACTGTGGTGGGTGTGTTCCTGGCTGCACTCGATCCAGAGTATGAGGCGGCACGATCACAGATTTTGGCTGACTCTACTATTCCTCCCATGGAGGAAGCTTTTCATAGATTGAGTCGGATCACAGTTCCTTCTACGAGTGCGAATCAGAACACTTCAGCATGGCAGCCAATAGGGTCGCGGATTTCATCATCAGGGACGTGGACGTGGACCCCGTGGACGAGGTGGCCGTACTAGGCCAACATGCATCAACTGTCATCATGTAGGACACAATGAAGACACATGCTATTCGAAGCATGGATTTCCTGCATCTGCATGAGTCGCTGAGCAGATAGAGCCTCCATCTGCTGCTACTTTGGATCAGCGGTTCGACGATCTAGTTGCCCGTCTGAGCGGCATTATTCCCCCATCTGGTCCAACACCGACTACTGAGAGTCAATCTGATGCTGCCGCCTCTGCCTCTGCGTCGACCAGTGCTTCAGGTAGCATACTTGCATTCACCAGTAGTAGATCAGATATATTACCATGGATTATGGACTCGGGCGCTACACATCATCTTTGTGGCGACCAGAATCTACTCACAGGATACACTCAGATTCCTCCAGGCCGAACAGTGGTGATTGCCAATGGTACACATTCCCCCATCACTGGTCAGGGGAGATTCGATTGACATCTTCTATGCAGCTCAAGAATGTGCTACATGCACCTGACTTTTCAATGAATTTATTGTCAATTAGTCAGATTACGAAGGACCTACATTGTCGGGCTATTTTTGATCCATCTTCTTTGATTTTTCAGGACATCCATACGTGCAACGTGATTGGTCGTGGCTATGAGCAAGGAGGCCTCTACCGCCTGAATCAGACCTCTTTTGCTGGAACCTCATCCATTCCCACTGGACAAGTATCTACTATATTGTGGCATCTGCGATTTGGACATTTACCGCTTCAGAAGTTGCGTCACGTATTACCTTATGGTCTTCCTCACACCCCTATTCAATGTGAGGCGTGTCATTTGGGAAAGCATCACAGGTCATCCTTTCCAGTCGTCCAGGTCGGAGTAGTACCTCCAAGTTCGAGTTATTTCATATTGATGTCTGGGGTCCGAGTCGTGTACCTGATCATCAGGGACACAGATTTTATATAGTATTTGTGGATGATTTTTCTAGAGTGTCATGGGTGTTTTTGATGAAAAATAAATCTGAAGCAGGGAAATATCATTATCCATTTTCTGAATGAAATACAAAATGTTTTCTCCACATCTGTGAAGTTTGTGAGAAGTGATAATGCCTTAGAATTTTGCACCAATGTTCTTGCCAAGTACTACTCCTCAAAAGGGATTGTTCACCAAACATCTTGTGCTCATACATCTCAACAAAACGGAATTGCTGAAAGGAAACACCGTCACCTTCTTGATGTCACAAGATCACTTCTTATACAGAGTCATGTCCCCTACTCCTACTGGGGTGATGCAGTTCTCACTGCATGTTACCTAATCAATCGTATGCCTTCCTCTGTCTTGAATGAACAAATTCAGTTTTCCATTATCTATCCCGGGAAGAATCTGTTCAACCTTACTCCTCGTGTGTTTGGGTCGGTTGCCTTTGTCCATCAGTTGTCGCCTGGTACTGACAAGCTCTCTCCTAGAGCTGTCAAATGTGTTTTCGTTGGGTACTCCAGAACTCAAAAGGGGTACAAGTGTTTTGATCCTTTGCGTCGGCGGTATATGGTCAGTGCAGATGTTACCATTTTTTGAATCTGTTATATATTTTCAGCCTCGGGATACAAGCAGCTACTACCTTCATCTACTGATGCCATATACATGACACCACCACCACCACCACCACCACATATACCTATCTCACCACTACCGTTCCATTATACCCGCAGGCTTCCTCCCGCTCATGGTCATGACTCGTCTCCTAGCTCGCCTATGGTATGTAATGAAAATATTTCTATTGATGGATCTGACGACATTTCTGAGCAGGATATGCTGCAGGGGCTAGATGAGACTACAGTAGATTTAGATGTTCCCATTGCTCTACGCAAATCAAAGAGGAGCTGTGCTACATATCCATTGTCCAGCATCTGTGTCCTTTGAGAGACTATCTGGAGACTTCAGGACATTTGTAGTGGCATTGTCAGCTGTAGATATTCCGCGGAGTTATCAAGATGCTATGCAGAATAGCAGATGGGTGGCTAGCAATGGAGGAAGAAATGGCGGCACTTCAGTCCAGAGGAACCTGGAGTTTGGTTCCTACACCACCAGATGTGAACCCCAGTGAGATGTAAGTGGGTGTTTACAGTGAAGCACAATGCAGACAGTTCTATTGATAGGTACAAGGCACGTCTTGTTGCACGCGGCTTTACACAGACATACAGGGTGGATTATCTTGACACATTCTCGCCTGTGCCCGTCATTCCACTCTCCGGATCTTGTTGTCAGTTGCAGTTGCAAGAGACTGGCCGCTCCATCAGCTAGACGTGAAGAATGCATTCTTATATGGAGATTTGCAGGAGGAAGTCTATATGCAACAACCACCCGGTTTTGCTGTTGAGGGGGAGTGTTCCAAGGGTATGCAGATTACATAAGGCTATCTATGGCCTTAAGCAGAGCCCAGAGCATGGTTTCAGAAGCTTTCAGACCTCTTCGAGAAACAAGGATACAAACGCTCCAATGCTGACCATTCCTTGTTTGTACAGAAGACTGCTAGAGGTATTGTTGTAATCATGGTTTATGTAGATGATATCTTGATTACAGGAGATGATGAGCAGGGCATAAAGCAGGCGAAAGAAAAACTGGGTACCGAATTTGTCACCAAGGACCTGGGAGTCCTTAGAATATTTTCTGGGCTAGAATTTACTAGAAATCCATATGGACTAGTAATGTCGCAGAGGAAATATGTTACAGATTTGTTGAGTGAAACAAGTATGCTTGGGTGTCGGCCTGCTACGACACCAATGGATCCTAGCATGAAGCTCTATGATGATGACACAGAGGAGGTGGACAGGAGAAGATACAGAGAACTGGTAGGCAAACTATTGTATGTCACGATCACTAGGCCTGATATATCATTTGCAGTGAGTCGCGTGAGCCAGGTTCATGGAGCAACCACGTCAGATCCATATGGATGCAATACACATGATTCTTAGATATCTAAAATCATCTCCAGGTGCAGGTTTGCTATTTAAGAAGGGAAAGGAGATCTCTATCTCAGCGTGTGCGGATGCAGACTATGCAGGATGTCCCAAGGACAGGAAGTCCACCTCAGGATTTGCAGTCTATGTTGGAGATGCTCTAGTCTCATGGAGGAGTAAGAAACAGACAGTGGTAGCTAGATCCAGTGCTGAATCTGAATACAGGGCTATGGCCCAGGCTAGCACAGAGATGATGTGGGTGAAAGCTCTTCTTACAGATCTATGTCTTGATATACCGCTTCCTATGAAATTGGAATGTGATAATCAGGCAGCCTTGTTTATTACTAACAACCCATCATTCCATGAGAGGAACCAAGCATATTGAGTTGACTGTCACTACATCCGTGACATGATTCAGAAGGGGTTCATTGCTACATCTCATGTTACCTCAGAGAATCAATCTGCTGATATATTTACCAAGGCATTACTTCGAGGCCCATTGCAGAAGTGTGCCTCCAAGCTGAGCATGATTGATATCTATGCTCCATCTTGAGGGGGAGTGTTGACGCATATAGTAGTACATGTATCTCTTTGTTTATTTTCATTTTCTGTTGGATGCTTTATGTAATTTACCCATAGGCTACTCTCCTATGTAAGAGAGCCTAGGGCTTATGGAATAAATAACTTGCTCATTTTTCCCAGCAGAAGGAGATCAGCCAACTGCTTTGGCTACCTTGGAGCAGCAGCAACTGCTGTACAATTGCTTTGGAAGCAACAATAGGGCTTCAACAGGGACTTGGGCACCACCGGTTGCTTGGAAATAGCAACTTGCAAGGGAGATGGTTCGATGTTATATAAACAAGAAGGTGATGTTGTTTGCCAAGGGGAAAACAAATTTGGGGCTAAGTGGAGGGATATAAGGCCAAGTGGAGAGGTTAAAATGCCAAATTTGGCTACTGTCTGTTGCTGCTGGAATTGGAATTCTGATTTTTTTTAAAACATTTTTCTCTCATTTATTTGAGATATCAAAGTCATCCGCATTCGCGACTCGAGTTTCGGATTTTGATGTACAATATATTGTTTTGACCCGTCTATTCATGATGATTAAACGATATAAAGTCCATACTTTTCTGATCCAAGATGGATACAGAGATTGACGAAATATGATCTTAATTTTTTATTAAAATTTATGATTTTAAATTATCAAACGACCTCCGATTTCGTTGGTGTTATTTCGTCGAAACGATTTTTTATGGTTTCAGTTTGTTTTATGGTTTGGATTTTATGTTGCGGCTTTTCTGATAACACGCATTACGTTGCAACCGATTTTTGATCGATTAGTTCCAAAAGAATTTTGATCTACGATCTATGGATCGATTTAGATCATTAAATATTGACAGTGTTGTAAAAGTTGCCCGACTGGCCCGACTAGTAGTTCCGACTAGTCTGGTCAGTGGGGTGGCCGATCGAGTACCGTCTAATTCCGACTAGGCACATTAGTCGATTAATTTTTGCTTGAAGATACCATACTTTTTTATGTTTTGCTTTTTTTTATATGCAAACTTATTATAATATATTCAATCACTTCTTTTATTTTATTGTGATAGTATAAAAATGTACAAAATGTATGTAAATATATGTATCAAAATGAGTTATATATTTAAAATAATCGTAAAATTCAAAGCCGATTAAAGTCAGACTAAAGCCGATTAGTCGCCCGAGTGCCGATTAATCCTTAGTCAGTGACCTGACCGACCGAGTACCGACTACCGACTTTTGCAACCTTGAATATTGATCTATAATTTATTGGATCAAGTGCATCATATTCGGGTCGAGTTCAGGTTATTCGGATCCGGATGTCACAGTCATGGTTATACAATCGATTAAGATCACATCACCCTTGAGTATTCCTAATACCTGTACATCCTGCATACTGGAAGACCTAGAATAAACCTGAAGTTCTGATCTTATTTGAATCGTCTCCTTCATGATTTTATCATTAAGTTTCTCATTCGGTCATTGGGAATATGTATCGATCATATGATTTCCAAAAGCATATGTCATGCCTACAAATCATGTCTTGTTTCCAAACAAGACGACAGACGTTGGAATTTGGTTTACCCATGTTGGGAAAATCAAAAGAGTTGTTTATTCCATAAACCCTAGTCTCTTATATAGGGGAGTAGCCTATGGGTAAATACATCAAGAGTCCATAAGAATATAGAAAATATGAAACAATACAAATAAAATAAATTATATCTCTACACTCCCCCTCAAGATGGAGCATAGATATCGATCATGCTCAGCTTGGACGAGCACTTATGGAATGGTCCTCTAAGTAACGCCTTGGTAAAGATATCTGCAGTTTGGTCCCCTGAGCTATATTAAAATGTAGAAATAAAACCCTTCTGAATCATATCTCGTATATAGTGACAATCAACCTCAATGTGCTTGGTTCGTTCATGAAATGCTGGATTATTGGCAATAAATATAGCAGCTTGATTGTCACATTCCAGAGCCATATGAAGTGGGACTTCTACATATAGATCTATAAGAACAGCTTTCACCCACATCAATTCTGTACTAACCTGGGCCATAGCCCTATATCAGACTCAGCACTGGATCTGGCTACAACAGTTTGCTTCTTGCTTCTCTATGAGACAAGAGAGTTTCCAACATATACAGCAAATCCAGTGGTGGACTTCCTATCCTTGGGACATCCTGCGTAATATACATCTACGCACGCTGAGATAGCAATCTCCTTGTCTTTCTTGAACAATAGACTTGCACCTGGAGATGATTTAAGATACCTGAGTATCATATGTATAACATCCATATGTACCTGACGTGGTTACTCCATGAACTGGCTCACCCGACTAACATCAAAAGAAATATCAGGTCTGGTAATGGTAACATAAGGAAGTTTTCCCACCAGATCTCTGTATCTTCTCCTATCCACCTCATCAGTGTCATCATCATATAGTTTCATGCTTGGATCCATAGGTGTAGTTGCCGGTCGGCATCCAAGCATTCATGTTTCACTCAGCAAGTCAGTGTCATATTTCCTCTGGGTCATCACAATTCCATGTGGATTTCTGGTGAACTCCAGTCTCAGAAAATATCTAAGGACTCCAAGATCCTTGGTGACAAATTCACGACCCAGCATTTCTTTCGCCCTCTCAATTCCTTGTACATCGTCACCTGTAATCAGGATATCATCTACATACATCATAATTGCAATAATACCTCTGGATGTTTTATGTATAAACAAGGAATGATCTGCATTGGAACGTTTATGCCCCTGTTTTTCAAATAAGTCTGAGAGCTTCTAGAACCAAGCTCTAGGGCTCTGCTTAAGGCTATAGATGGCCTTATGAAGTCCTACACACCTTAGAATACTCCCCCTCAACAACAAAACCAGGTGGCTGTTGCATGTAGACTTCCTCCTGCAAATCACCATATAAAATTGCATTCTTAACATCTAACTGAAACAATGGCCAGTCACGAATAACGCAACAGAAAGAAGGATCCGTAAGGTGGAATGGCGAGCAAGGTTCAGAAAGTCTGGTATGCGGTATTCGTTCGGTCAGGCGGTCTGAAGCGAGTAAGCGGGCAGGTGGAAGTATATGCGGAAGTATATGCAGACTATGCGGTTTCTATTATTTTATTTACAAATAATTACCAATATAATAATAAATTCAAATACTAGACATTTTATATTTTAAAAAATAAAATGTAGGTATTAGAATGTGAATATTTTCAACCCAAGTTCGAAAATATTTCCAAAGTTGTCTATTTAGATAAAAGAGTGGATGATAAGATTCATAACAAAATATCTATGACAGCTCAAAAAAGGTTCATAACAACTCAAAAAAAGTTCATAGTTCATAACTTCATACACAAATAATCAAACTCCTAATCTAAATCGTCAAAAACAACAGGGGGATTTCTTCATCACTGTTCAGTGTCTGAATCCGTGATAAATTCTTCTTCCTCCTCCACACTCGGTAATGCATCCATGTTCCTTTGGCTCCTCCTATGCTACATCAATTCATCTGCTCTATTTGCCTCGGCCACCAAACTTCAAGTTAGTCCTGAGCCTTGAAACACCTCTTCTTCATCTTCCTCTTGTCCGATCCACTCACTTACATACGTCCTATCCTTAGAAATAAATGGGTCTCTTCCCTTATGAGATTGTTGCTCCATCAATTTTGAATTGAATTTCACAAAAACCAAGCCATTCAGTCTCTTGGTTTCAAGTTTATTCCTCTTCTTGGTGTGAATCTGCAATGCAAGTATTCAATGTTAATTGATTAAACAAACATTAGTCTAATCAATAATAGTAAATCCTAAATGTGGTAGCCTACCGCTGCAAAAGAGCTCCAGTTCCTCTCGCATCCAGAAGAAGAGGAATGTTAGCTTCATTATCTTCATTGCCATCACCTTCATGTTTGGTGTCTCACCACCAAATAGAGATCACCAATTAGCTAGAAGGAAAATTAAAAGTCAACCTCCTTTTTCATTTACTTGAAATATGTATAAAGCATATATTAGAAATGACACATCACACATGCTATACCTGGATCGAACACATCTTCTTTGACGGATCTCATTGATAGCAAGGGTTTTCCAAATGCACCTTCTTCATTTTTGTAAAGAACCATTTCTTTCGTTGTGACGACATCTTGAACTTCTAAATCAGGGTATAATATCTCCAAGCAATACAAAAATCCATCTATGACAAAGCTATCTTCAGAAATAGCTTTGTCATCATCCCTATAGAAATAAAAGGGGTTGAGATAATAAGCTGCAAGGTGAAGCGGACTATCTAACCTCCCTCTCGACTTTGAATCAATGGCATCAATGTACGGCTTATATGAATGCTCAACGTCTTTGAAAAGACTCTTTATCTCCTTTGCATCTTCAAGCCCTCCATACACAAAACTCAATGATGGCCTCCGATCACCATCAACAACACACAAGAGACGAACGAGCGGGGAAAAGATCTTCAAGGTTAAGGAAACTTGGCTCCAAAATGTTCTACTAAGAACAATTGATCCAGCAGTTTCACCTTTCTTAGTCCTGGACCACTTGCACTCTCTCCATTCATCAGAAGAAAACATCAATCTCAACTTCTCTTTTTTTCAAAGACACTTTGTAGCGTGAGAAAACAAGTGGCAAATCTTGTTTGCCCTGGTCTGACTATCTCACACTTTTGGGTAAAGTGTCGCATCAAGCTGAGCGTCTTTGCATGGCTGTAGACGAAAATAGTTAGTGTTCTGACCTTTGCTATGCAACTTTTGACCTTCGCCTCCTTTCCAATTTCTTCAAGCATGAGATCTATAAAGTGAGCGCACAAGTTGACCAAAATATGTTTGGATATTTGGTCTTGAGGAGCCTCCCAGCCGCCATATTAGCAGAAGCATTGTCAGTCACAATTTGCAGAACATTGTCTACTCCAACCTCCTTGATGCAATCCTCCACCAATGAGGATATGTATTCAGCAGTATGTGCATCAGCTGAAGCGTCCACAGACTTCAAAAAACATGTGCCCAAACTGCAGTTAACGCACAAGTTCATTATGCTTCTTCCCCTCATGTCGGTCCATGCATCTGTCATGATGGAACATCCACTTTTCTTCCATGCATCCTTGTGGTCTTTCAAAAATTCTTTTGTTTCTTCCACTTCATCCTTCAACAAAGGCTCTGCAATTTCGTAATAAGATGGAGGCTTATAGCCGCTTCCGTATTGGCCAATTGCTTCGCACATGCATATGAAGGAATTCTTAGTCGCCACGTTGAAAGGGATATCACATTCATAGAAGAATTTGGCTACATATTTGTTGACACATGCACGTTCCTCCTTGGCTAGTGTTTCCTTGATAACGGATTGCCGCAATGTGCCAAGTGTCTCAATTTCATCCTCAGATGATCGTGGTCTTTTCCCAGGACATGTTCCTTCATCTGGTGTTGTGGAAGATCCTGTCGCTCTAATAACCACCTCCTCTCTCATTTCTTTCAAAGTGATAGCTTTCTCATTCTTCTTCTTCTTCAGAATTCCCTCAACATAATCACGTATCTCCTTCTGCACTTCAGAATCCGCCTTAGGGCATGATTTGCAATTCCCTTTGATGTGACCAAGGTGTTGTTTCATTCGGTTAATTCTGCCTTTCAAGACCTTGCCACACAAGCGACAAATCACGGAATTTGGATCCGTCTTCTCCATAAGATACACATATTTCCATCCCGGATCGGTAGATCCGGGTGGAGTAAAAAACACTTTTTCCGCCACATGTGTTGGTTCCGAGTCCATGATGACCTAAATTCATGTCAAAATAGTTAATAAACTGAAATTCCATTGTATAAATAAAAGGAGATAAATATGCGGCCGCCTGGGCCGCCTTTCTGATCATTGGTTGGCATTCAACCACTAGTTGGGCTAAAAACACTTAGAAGGCATTACAAATAATAAGCAAAGAGAAAGCAATTTATTTTTGCAAAAAAGAAAATGGTGAATGACCTCACAGAAGCACTTAAAAACATGATCTGCAGAAATGAATTCTTCAACTGTAGAAGTGCGCAAAATGATACGCAGAATGGAATTTAAAGCCGGTTCAACTGAATGTTATATGTAGACATAACAGATAGTTGATAAAGATACATATAAGGCAATTTTTTATTTTCTTTCTAAGCTGAGCATCATCTCGTATCAGAAGCAAGTAGACAAATACAGAAATGATTCGTGTAAAAATCGGTAGATAACCGACACGCCAAAGAGAATGAAGAACAATAGCCAAGCAGGCAAATACCACGACAGATGTTACACATTTGCAAATAAATATTTCCAGCTACGTTGCAATTTGCCAAGTTATATATGAAAATATATTAAATATCAATCAGAAGACATACGAAATTGCGGAGTCGGAGCAGCTATTGGCGGAGTCGCGGAAAGAAGGCGGCGGAGTCGCGGAGTCGCCTTCGCAATGGCGGAGCCGCGGAGGAGGCAGCCAACTCGAGGGAGGGTGGAGGAGAAGTTCTCTTCGCTAGGGCTCGGAAGGAGGGAGTCGCTTGCGAGAGGGGTTTATCGCGAGCGGGCGCTAGGGCTGGAAGGAGAAAAGAAAAGGGGGCGGCTTTACGATTTCCGAAAACATAAATAAAAATTTTGGGGGCGAGAGTTCTATCACAAATTCGACCGCATATGCGGCATACTCGGGGCGCATATGCGCTTTGGCCGCCTTAAGACCGCATATCAAGTACTCGGAACGTTTGCTTGCCCGAGTACGCATATGCGGTCGCATATGTGGCCGCCTGGGCCGCTTTTCTGATCATTGATGGCGAGCAACCGACGAGAATGTATCAAGATAATCCACCCCATATGTCTTTGTAAACCCACGGGAAACCAGGCGTGCCTTGTATCTGTCAATGCTACCATCTGCAGTCTGCTTAACTGTGAAGACCCACTTACAACTCACTGTAGACACACTGGTAGGTGCAGGGACAAGGCTCCAGGTACCTCTTGACTGAAGAGCAGCCATCTCTTCTTCCATAGCTAAACACCATCGACTGTCCTTCAATGCATCTTGGTAATTCCGTGGAATATCCACGGCAGATAGTGCAATAGCAAAACTCCTGAATTCACCAGATAGACGATCAAAAGAAACCGTGGATGTTATAAGATATGACAGACAGCTACGCTTCTATTTCCGAAGCACAATAGGTAGATCCAAATCGCTTGCATCCTCATCTGTCCTCTGTAACACAACCTGCTCAGGTAAATCATTAGATCAATCATTAGAAATTATATTCTCAGAACATACCTCAGGCGAGCTAGATGATGAGCGATGACCATGAGCAGAAACAGGCCGACGGGTATAGTGGAGTGGCAATGGGGGAACACGAACTGTAACAGGAGGTGCAGGTGATGTAGGTAGTGGTGGAGGTGCAGGTGGAGGTGGTGGTGGTGGTGGCATGTATATGGCTTCATCAGTGTCTGAGGATACCAACCGATCACCTGTAGGAGAGATGTACATAACAGGCTCAAAAAAGGTGGCATCGGCACTAACAAGGTATTTCCTGTGCAACGGATCATAACACCCGTAGCCTTTTTGTGTCTTGGAGTACCCGATGAAAACACACTTGACAGCCCTAGGAAGGAGCTTGTCAATACCTGGAGACAACTGATGGACAAAGGCAACCGAGCCAAACGCACGTGGGGGTAAGTGAGAACAATTCTTTTTCAGGAAAAACCAAGGAGAAAGGAATGTTCTCAACTAAGACAGACGACGACATGCGATTAATGAGATAACATGCCATTAGGACAGCATCACCCCAGAAAGAATGAGGAGCATGACTCTGTATGAGAAGCGTCCTAGTGACATCAAGCAAATGGCGATGTTTCCTTTCTGCAACTCCATTTTGTTCGGAACATGGAAGGACATATCGATATCGATATCGTTTCGATATCGTGTCGATATCGATATATCGGCGATATATCGCCGATATATTGCTATATATAGGATTCTTTCTAAAGAAAATGCCTGAAATCGGATATATCGATATATCGATTTCGATATCGGTCCCATGTCGATATGGATATATCGGCGATATATCCCCGATATATCGGGATACGGCCTTCCATGGTTCAGAAGTATAGGCACAAGATGTTTGGTGGATAATTTCTTGTGTTGAAAAACAATTTGAGAGTATGAGTACAAAATTCCAAGGCATTATCACTTCTCACAATTTTCACAGACGCAGAGAAGACATTACGGACTTCATTTATGAATTTTATGATAATATTCCCAGCTTCAGATTTATTCTTTAATAGAAAGACCCAAGATAGACGAGAAAAATCATCCACAATGACAATATAAAACTTGTGTCCCTGATGATCAGGAACACGATTGGGACCCCAAATGTCAACATGAAACAACTCAAACTTGGGGCTATTGCTCCGACTCTGACGACTGGGAAAGGTAGACCGATGATGCTTTCCCAACTGACAAGCCTCACATTGAATGGACGTGTGAGGCGAAACTTGGTGTAAAACACGACACAATTTCTGAAGCGGTAGATGGCCGAAGCGCAGGTGCCACATGAATGGAGAGACAGGTCTAGCAGGAAGAGAGGAGATTCCGGCATATGGAGTTCGACTGAGGCGATATCGTCCATCCTGCTCATAGCCACGCCCAATCACGTTGCCCGTAAGGATGCCGTGAAAAATGAGAGAAGATGGATCAAAAATTGCTCGACAATGTAAATCCTTTGTAAGTTGGCTAATGGATAACAAATTCATAAAAAATCAGGTGTGCGCCGCACATTTTTGAGGTGCATAGATGGTGTCAGGCTGATCTCCCCCTGACCAGTAATCGGGGAGTGCGTCTCATTAGCAATAACCACAGTTCGTCCTGGAGGAACCTGTCGGTAGGCTATAAGTAGACCTCGATCACCATACAGATGATGTGTGGCACCAGAGTCCATAATCCATTCTAAAGTATCAGATCCACTACTGCTAGTGAATGCATAAGTACTACCTGAGGTACTGGTGGATGCAGAAGCAGCAACATCAGAATGACTCTCAGAGGATGGCGTTGATGTAACAGGACCGTATGGAGGGATAATACCCCTCAGACGAGCTACAAGATCATCAAATCGCTGATCCAAAGAAGAAGCAGATGGAGGTTCAATCTGTTCAGCTACACATGCAGAAGCAGGAAATATATGTTTGGAATAACATGTGTCCTCGGTATGTCCAGAACGATGGCAGAAAGTGCATGGTTGCCGAACACGACTCCCTCTGCCTCGAGGTCCATGACCACGAAACTGATGATAACCCCCACGACCTCGAGATGCTGCCATAGCTGAGGCGGTCTGATTGGCAGTAGATGAAGGAACAGTAATACGACTCAGTCTGTGAAAGGCTTCCTCCATCGGAGGAATAGCGGAATCTGCCAAGATCTGGGAACGTGTTGCCTTATACTCTGGATCAAGGGCTGCCAGGAATACACCAACCATAGTGGCATTCATGTAGGTCTTCTGCTGCTCAGGAGTGGCTGTGAGAGGCATGAAGCTGTAGAGCTTCTCAAACATTCCACGTAAAGACGTGTATAATGAGTGTAGAAGCCGTCCATTCTTCTTGATTGTAAAGATGTCATGCTGGAGTTGTAGAATCTTCGTCTCATTCTTTGCCTGTGAATAGGTAGCAACCAGAATATCCCACATTGCTTTTGCAGTGGGCTGATGGAGAATATCATTTGCAATCTTAATTGCTAACATTCCTGATAGCCAAACCTTGGCGTATGCATCATCAGCCTCCCATTAGGCGTTGACCCCAGTCTTCTCAGCAGGCTCTTCCTCGGTAAGAATGTGCTTCTTACCGGTCGACTTCATCATACGCATGAACTGCATTGCCCACAGTTCATAATTTGACCCGTCAATCTTCACAATAGGGGCAGGACATCTGAAGGTGTCTGTAGATGGAATATCTGCCTTGCTTTCTGACATGATGATAATAGAAGACTAGGGTTGTAGACTGAGGATATGGTTGTCGACACTGACATTCACAGGTTCGGTTGCATGTGTAGACTCAAGCAACCAAACCCATAAGGAAGAAGGTTCGGAGAGAACCTATGTAACGGTCCCGGCAAGAGAGGGCCTAGGCGGTGATGGCCTAGGATATACGGGGCGGTTCGAGGTAGAGGCGGCGCACGGACAAGATGCGCGCACAGAGGAGACCGCGGAGGTTAGGGGCGGCGTACGGTGTTGGCGCGCGGAGAAGGGTGTGGCTGCGCGCATAGGTTGTGCGCAAAGAGGTAGATGTGCGCACGGGGTTGACGGCGTACAGAGGAGACGATGCGCAGAGAAGGAAGGGGCGGCGCACAGAGGAGGTGGCGTGCGGTGGGGCTAGGGTTAGGGTACAGGAGCTTCGGTCTAGGACCGCCGCTTTGATATCATGTTGGGAAAATCAAAAGAGTTTTTTATTCATAAACCCTAGGCTCTCTTATATAGGGGAGTAGCCTATGGGTAAATTACATCAAGAGTCCATAAGAATATAGAAAATATGAAACAATACAAATAACATAAATTATATCTCTACAACCCCAATATCTCATGAGTGAGCTCATGTCTTCTAGTTCAGTAGTGAACATGTATGATCCTATTGAGAGATCATATAACTCATATGCCCTCATATGTACACCTGCTTGTCGATGTATAGACCTTGATTACGTCATCAACCTAATGATCTGCCTAATGTACATACTTAGACACATAGATGTTAAGGCGCACGCCTAGGCGCGTCTAGGCGGCCGCCTAGGCGCCCAGGCGCCCTAGCCCGTCTGCCTTGAACATGCGCCTTGCTTTTATTAAAAGAAGCGACGCCTTGGGCCGCCTAGGCGGCCGCCTAGGCACGCCTAGACGCCTAGGCACGCCTAGGCGCCTAGGCGCCCAGGCATAAAGCTCAGGCTGATGTGGTGAGCTCAGGCTGATGTGGGGGGGGGGGGCTGTCGGGAACTTCCTGGGAGTATACATAGGTTAATGTGTTATCAATTGCCCACATTTCTTTCGCATTCCCAGGAAGAAAAGATTATATGCGACATGTAGAAAGCCTATACAAGCAACACGGCATTTCTAAGAATGCTTTATACAATCTACTGAGAATGAATGTCATCTTTTATGAGAATCACGGTAAAGTACTATTTTTCATCTCTTGCACATTGTCCATATATATTCCTCTCATCGGAGTTGACATAGGAGATAACTTGTCTGTTCACGATAATCATGGAAAGTAACATTTAAGATAAGAAGGAGCTGTTCTATAAGCAACGAAAAATACTGTTATTATATATGCAAGCCTCTAATCGGCCATAAATTTCACCGTGAAAAAATATCAGAACAAAGTATATATCAAGACTTACTTTAACAGCTGTACTAAAATACTAAGAGCCCAATACATATGGAAATCTGGCATCGGTAATAGACTTATCGATAACCGGAGAGAACCTCATAAGAGTTTCCAGCAGAGCACAGATCATTACCAGGAATTACAAAAAACTTTTATGTTAGTTAGACTGATAATTAAATAATGATAAAAAAGGGTTTCTCAGGAAAACGCCTAGGCGCGCCTAAGCGCGCCTAGGCGCCAAAGCGCCCAGCTTCAACGCCTTGTCGCCTTGCCGCCTTAATAACCATGCTTAGACATATAGTAATACATTTGTCTCCGGTCAGAGATGCGTGCCTATACATAATAGCATACGACATTGGTCTTAGTTATCTCGATCTCGTTAAGTCAACTCTTTGACCTAACTCATCCAACACCTCCGAATCTCTATTTCTCTGCAGAGGACCTGCATCAAGAGGTTGGTCAGATGTCAGCCTTTAGAGTAAGGATTGCCATCTCGTATTCATAAGGTGACCTATGAACAAGGGACATTTTCATCCTTTATAGTGAAAAGATGATAGAAATGACACATTTATGTTAGATAAAGAGACGGAAATGACACATTTCCTTTAGATAAAGACCACATTGTCACAGAGTTAATAGATAATGTACCACATTGTTACTGTTTAAAATTTGAGTATGATATTATGAGGTTATGTGTATAGTTCAGGGACTTTTTTTTGTAATTGACTCTATTTATAATCAACCAAAATATACTATCCATATCCAAAAAATAATTACATATCCACATTTTGGTTGAAAATTTATATATCTATATTATATTTGTATCGGCAAAAAATTATCCCGATATCGTATTATATGTACATGTATTATTATAGTGAAAAAACATCCACATCTGTAGAAAAAAAATTGTACTCGTCTCCATATTTTGGTTGATTTTAAAAAAATACATTTATCTATGAGAAAAGTACTTGTATAATTTTTGGTTGAATCATTAATCCATGTATCTGTATATGCTGGAAAATTATATATCCATTTTGTTAGTATACACGGAAAAGTTATATGGATGTCAAATTATACACAGTTGTATCTTTGGAGCGAAAAATCATTATATGTATCCATAAAAAACAATCCTTATTTGCATATTATAGAAAGGGATTAATGGGGCTGTCCCGAAGGTGTTGGGACCATCGGATTACACCAAGGGCTAGGATGTATTGGATTTTTTAATTTTAAAATATGTCACATCCCCTTTCCCTGACACGACTCTTCCTCCTCGGAGAGAAAAACTAAAGGGATTTTTACCCGGCAGACCCAATAATCTTTTCAAATTACCTCCACGACCTTTGAAACAACCTAATTCCTCCCTCGACCCCGTAAACTTGTTAACCTTTACCCTACAGACATTGTTGTAACTCCTATCCAATTATTCGTTAAAACTAATAGGATTATGTTATCTTTTATACCCTTTTTATTTATCACATTTACTAGAAGTGCCACTCCCTCTCACCCTCTTCCTCTTCTCTTTTTCCCATCCAACACCCAAAAAAATCCCTAATATGTATACTTGTCCCTCTCGCATCTGCGAGAGAAGAGGAGAATGGAACAACAGAAACAACATTTGATGTTCGTGCCCACCACGTTTTTGGGTCACCTCGCCTCCACCGTCGAGCCCGCCAAGCTCTTCCTTCGCCTCTCCCCTCCTTGCAACCTCACCATCACCGTCATCATCCTCACCCCGTCCGTCCCCAACCCACACCTCTCCTCGTTCCTCTCCTCCACATCCCTCCCCGACCTCTCCTTCCTTTACCTCCCTCATGTCACCCCTCCTCAGACCTTCTTTATAACCCTCTTCGACCCTTACATACCCCACGTCAAATCTGGCCTCCATAACCTCCTCTCCGCCCCGAGCCCTCCGCCCTGCCCCAATCAGAGCCCTCCGCCCCAAGCGTCCCCAGCCCTGCCACGCCCCCGCCCATCGCCCCCGAGCCCTGGCCCCTGCCCCGTTCTCCCTGACGCCCCGAGCCCTATCGCCCTAGCCCCCGCCCCTGTCCCGAGCCATGCCACCGTTCCGAGCCCCTACTCTAAACCCTGTCGCACCCTCCCTGCCCCTGCCCTCGCCCCAAGCCCTGCCGCCCACACCTGGGCCCCCCGCATCCTGATGCCCAACCCTAGGCCCCCCGCAGCCACCGGCTCCCTTGAGCCCAACGCCTAGGAACCTTCTCGACGCCTAGCCCTCAACCTCGCCGGTAACCTCCTCTCAAGCCTATGGAAAGAACATGGGGGTGAAATATCCATCGTTGGATTTTCATTGTTTAGATTAACTCAAGACTAACCCAAATAATTGACTCAAATAAAGTTAAAACTGACAGTCGGGTCTGTGGGGTAAGACAGAGCAGGTTATGGGGTCGAGGGGGGAATTAGGTTGTTTCAAAGGTCGTGGAGGTAATTTTAAAAAGATTATAGGATCTGCCGGGTAAAAATCTCAAAACCAAAACCCATCCTATTCCCAAAGGAAACTCAACAACCTCCCTTCCCTAGAATCGGATCATCGGTGGTCCAACACCCTCCCCTTCTCTCGCATACCCATCGTCATACCTTCCCCTATAAACCCTCCCGCCCCCCCTTGCAATGACATCGCCGATTTCGATTCTGTGAAGATAGCTAAGCCCTAACATGTTGCTTGTCATCTCCCCAAACAGTGTGTCGCTTTTCATCTCCCCTCGACGTATTTGACAAAGCTACTCGTATGTACATGTGTGTGTTAAATTCCCGGGTATCATCTGGAAGAGATTATGATCATTTGCCAACATGTGCCAGTTGAATCTAGCTTGTTAATTGGGTTGAACCGAAGGCGAAAGCGGGAAAACTGGGACTTTTTTATTTTTCAGCAAACCTCTAATTTTCATATTCGAATGATATGGATATTTGCTCCAGGACCATTGTTCTAGTATGGAATATCTCTTCGTTTTAAACAGATGATCCCATTTGATTATGTATCTTTGATATTATTCTGTTCGTACTTTTTTGTGTTCTAGAGGGTACGTTTCTTCAAATTTTTTATTATCCTAACAAAGATGAGATCAGTGCATCCATCATATCCTTGTAGAATTGTTCATGTATAAGTATTTTACAGATCCACACCCCATCTCTAAGAAACATTTCAGTATTCCTTATCGCTGATTTAATTTAGTATGTTTTGCATGAACAAGAGAAGTGCATGCATTTCCAAGATACATTTTAGTGTTTCTTATTGCCCATTTATTTCTGACTATTCCGTATTTTTGCAAGAATGGGATAAGTGCTCGCGATCAATTGATGAGTATTACCTGTTGAAATGTGAATACCCCTCTAAGTTGTGTGAAGTGGCTTTCTTCTTCGATATGATCGTATTTTGTGTTCTGCACATTCGCGAGTGTATTTGGATATGATCCCCGATGCTTGTTTTACAAATTCTGCTTTAGTGTGGGATAACATAGGATCATTCCTCTGATTTATTTTTTTTAATTATAAAGACTTGAATCGTGTCTAGTTAGATCACAAACCTTGCAATCTTTGTAAGTAGACCACAACCCTATAATTTTTAATCTATTCAGGACATGATATGACATATGTGCTATTATGAGTTAGCAAGATTACATTGGATGTGGCTTAGTTACTAGTTCGAATTATAATGCAAGCAACATAAAGAAGACTGCATTATCTCGAAAAAATATGTAATGCAATCACAAGTCTTATCCCAAGCCATGTATCAATTCTTTCTTCTTCAATCATGTTGTGGATATTCTCCCTTTCAAAGCATTCCTGATGCTACGTCCAAGAAATATAACCCCTTGTATGACATTAGAATAGAACAACCTGATCTCGAACCATGTCATCATCCTCCGATGTGAAAAAAATCCAATGATGCTTTAATACAATACATGTTGGGTATCAATTCATGTAAAGAAGTAATCGTAAAAGCTTCTATGATGAGATGCAAATGCTTTACACAAAAAACAATCTATGATGAGGTGTGTGCATCAAAATCAACCATCTCTGTCGATGAAAACCAAGCGAGAGGTAGAAACTTAAAAACTTATTTGCGTGTTGAAGAAATAGATTGAAACACAACAACAACAACGAAGCTTTTTCCCACAATTAAGTATGGTCAACAAAGAAAGAGATTGAAAATTGAATTATTTAATATCTCCAATACAAAGTGGATAAAGATATAGTAAAATAATCTAGTCTTCTACTCAAATCCAATTTTCTTAGGAGAACGCCACCAAGCATTGTGCTTGAGAGCTTCAGAAGACAATGTGCATAAGCTCCATATATTGTGCTTGAGAGCTTCAAAAAGACGATGTGCATAAGCTTGCACATTCAGGTGTGCACATTCATCTAGAGGATGCCACCACAATATGCTGACTGTTGAATGACCTGGAAGATGTGTTATGGCAGTGCATACATTGGTCCATCAGCATCCCACTGCTGCAGTTCTTATAGAAATATTCAGTAAAAAGTTTACTGGAAATATCTTCAGAACAACTTGCATCTTGGAATCATCTTTATAATCAACTTGTATCTCGGAATTATCTTCATAAAGCCATCATATTTATCACAGTCATTTTTTATCTAGTTGCTCTAATTGGGGGGGGATGACATAATATCAAACTGGCTTTTTGAAAAAAAAATCAACATGAACTAGCATCAACTGTAGCATCAACTTGTTCTTCCAAAACCTAATTGCTAGAAATAGAGCCAAGTAGTATACGATTCAATTGTTTAGGGATTGTATGCTAATTCATACTCTCATTATCTCATGACTGGATTTTAATAGCTTTACATTAATGAAGAAATTATGATAGACAACTCAAACATATCTATATGTAGATAGACGTTCTCACCAGTAGAAGTTTGCAGGATAAAATCGAAGATCTCACCAATGCAAGTTTACAGTTTAAACCTAATTGTATATGAGAATATCACATATAATTTAAGATAAGAAGAGACAAATAGGGATAGAGAGGGAGGGGAGAGGGAATACACCGAGAGGGACTGGAATAAATGTCCAAAGGGTGAGATCTGAGCTTGACAATCTGCACCATTAAGAGGGCGGGTGGCGCATGAACTAGCATCAACTTGTTCTTCCAAAACCTAATTGCTAGAAATAGAGCCAAGTAGCATATGCTTCAATTGTTTAGGGAGAATATAATTTGTATGCTATTTCATCCTCTCATCATCTCATGACTGGATTTTAATAACTTTACATGAATGAAGAAATTATGATAGACAACTCAAACATATCTACATGTAGAAAGACATTCTCACCAGTATAAGTTTGCAGGATAAAATCAAAGATCTCACCAATGCAAGTTTACAGTTTAAACCTAATTGTATATGAGAATATCACATATAATTAAGATAAGAAGAGACAAATAGGGATAGAGAGGGAGGGGAGAGGAATACACCGAGAGGGACTGGAATAAATGTCCAAAGGGTGAGATCTGAGCTTGACAATCTGCACAATCAAGAGGGCGGGTGGCGCATGTAATGGGGGCAGGGGAAGATGTTAGGGTTTAGCTATCTGCACAGAACTGAGGTCAGCAACACCATTGCGAGGGGAGGGGAGGGTTTATAGGGGAAGGGATGACGATGGGTATGCGAGGGAAAGGGTGGGTGTTGGACCGTCGATGATCCGATTCCGGGGAAGGGAGGTTGTTGGGTTTTCTTGGCAATTGATGGGTTTTGGTTTTTCTTTCCGAGGAGGAAGAGACGTGTCAGGGACATGGGATGTGAGAGATTTTAGAATTCAAAAATCCAATGCATCTCCGCCCTTGGTGTAATCCAACGGTCCCAACACCTTGGGGGCAGCCAATTAGCTGCCCAAAGGGGGCAGCCCCATTAATCCCTTCCAGAAAACTGTCCATGTTCTTATCCACAAAAAAATGCATATCCGTCTTTGGTTGAAGATGGATGCAACAACATGTGTTAGAAAATAGGAAGTGGAAGCGGAATGATAAACAGAGTATAACTAAAATGATAAACATGAAGAACACAAAAGAATTTTTACGTGGAACCCTACTTCGTGAGGAACGGGATGAAACCACGGGAGAAGCCCTCAAAGGGCATGTTATCCATTGCACTTTCTCAATGGTAACAGGAGGTCTGGGGCTCCTTATATAGCCTCCACAGAGCCTCCGAGTCCCACCGCTGGACAATGTGGGACTAAACAACTGGATGCAGTAAATGGATCCTGGAGGGATCCATTTACCCTCCCACAACCCAATAGACGCACATAACAAATACTCCAACACTCCCCCTCAAGCTGGAGCATGCAATGCTCAGCTTGGACAAACAGAAAGAAACTCAACTCAACGCTACAGGACACTACGGACAATATCAACCCAATGCGCACAACTGCTACTGTCGAGGACGTTGCTTCTGAAGCCGTGCAGGTGAGGAGGACGAACGAGCTAGAGTGTGAGTCAACTGAAGACTCGGAATCTGACCATCAAGTCTGAAACTGCGCCTGAAGTCTCCTCGTCGGAGAACTGGGTCTCTCCCATCTTGCTCAGAGAATGGTGCTCTACTCTGGAGTACCTATGATACCACATGAAAACTCTGGCTTGACAATACAAGAATGATGGGGACCACGAAACTGAAGATCGCATACATGTGCGTCTCTGAAGCTGGAGGCTCGGAAACAATCGTCGAGTCTGAACATCTGTTGTAGAGTCTGGAAATCTGACTGATTTGGAATATCTGTATCTGGATCTGGAGAATAGACCTGTGACCCTACATATACTCCCCCTTTCTCCCATACTTGTCGGACAGTGAATATCGTCAAAGTTGGGAGAAGACAAGATAATATATAAATATGTGGGGAAAATAACATGAACATTCATAAAAATTTCTTGCAGCTTTTCCACTTTTTTTTAAAGTATTCACATTTTTAAGCCGTTTCAATCATCATTTTTTTCCGGCTTCCCCCTTTTTTTGCATTTTGCGTACGGTTTTTTTTATGTACGCGCTTTTTTTCCTTTTCTTTTTGGAATCGGTTTTTTTTTACAACACAAGGCCCAAAGGGCCCAAAACAGACCCTTTTTTTATTTGCAGCAGATTTTTTTTGAGCTGCAGCCAAATTTTTTTACTTTGCGGCACTTTTTTTTAAACGATGGGCCGCCCTCCATTTTTCTGCACACTGTTGGGCACTTTGTTTTTGGTAATACAGCCGCCCAACGGGGCCCGCTTCTTTTTATTTAGGGTTTGTGGGAACCCTTCTTTTTCCTCGAACACACGTCGCCCCCGATGTGGGGGGGGATTCTCACCGCCGCCACTGCACGATCTGGAGGTCGGCGCCGTCAGACTCGATCTGGATCGCCGCCGCTTGCTGTTGGTGGTTCCGCCAGGAGATGCGCCGCCACGATAAGGGGCTTCGATTGTTGTCGCCTGCGCGCCGCTGAAGAGATGAAGTTGTTACTGGGACTGCTGCGCCGCCTTGGATGCGAGGATGGCTCCGCCTGGAGCCCTTCACGCGATGGGGAGGTGCACCTGTGGAGGGCTCCACCGTCTTGATGTCGTTGGGCGGCGGGTAGGGCGTTGGGTCGAAAGATCTGGAGGAGAGGAGTCTCCTGTTCTATGTCGCCGATGGGACTGGGGTTGACGCCGACCGCTGGAAGGCCGACCACTAGAGCCAGTGTTGCAATAGTCCGTCGACTTTCCCGAATAGTCGGTCCGACTATGCGGTGCAGGGGTGTTCCGACTGAATAAACCTCCAGTCGGTCAATAGTCGGCCCGACCGAATAGTCGGCCGACTATTCGGCTGACTGGCCCGATTATTAGGCCGACTGGAGTTTGACTTTTGATTTTTTTATTTTTTTATTTTCAATTTTCAGTTTTTATGGGTTACATTTTACGACAGTATCGCAACAAATGTCAAATTCTATATATCTATTACATTGATTGATACTTTTATCTTTGATTCATGTTAAGTAATGACCATATATGTATAAAAATATAAGAATATATGTATTATAAATAATTTTTATATTAAAAATACAAAACCGAATAATTCCGAATAGTCGCCCGAATACCGATTATTCTCTATTCAGTGACCCCTTCTATTGAATACCGAATACCGTCTTCTGCAACACTGACTGGAGCTGCGCCGCCGAATGGAGTTGCGAGTGATGAATCTGTAGATGCGTATCTGGAGGTACACGACAGTAAAGATGCGGGGAGGGCTTCTTCGGCACCGCATGAAGGTTGCATGTCTGCGCCGCCTGTGATAGAGTTCGCGAGAGGCGGCTCCGCTGACACGATTATCTATATACAAGGAACAATAAAGAAAGGATTATGTAGCATTTCGTTTTGATACTTATCGAAACCGCGTTGCTGTGTCAGAGGAAGGATAGCTACACTGATTCGGTATACTCTAAATACACCTTCGGTACAATATTGACGATCTTACAAAGATAAATATCAGTAGTTTTCTATTTACTTTACTGATCCCATCTTTTACAGAATCGATTCCCTTTTTTGACTGTACAAGAATATGTGGAGCTCAGCATGTCTGGAAGCACGGGAGAACGTTCTTTTGCTGATATTATTACCAGTATTCGATACCCCTCGTTGATGGGAAGGGGGTGCCCTCGGGAGGAAGCTGTTCCTAGCCGCCATCATATAGAAGCAGGACGGTCATCGCCTGCTAGGATCGATGCGCATCTGTTGCGTATCTTCTGCACCTGGAATCTTGCAGGGCATGGAAATACGCCGTCAAAGGAATTGCGGCAACCAGAACTTCAGAAATTAGGGTTTCAATAGAAACCCTAGAACTTACAAAACTTGAATCAATAAGAACAACCGATAATTGTATCTCGAATAAAACTAATGGAAATAATTCTTCGAGAATCGATCCCGCTCTGATAACATGTTAGAAAATAGGAAGCGGAAGCGGAATGATAAACAGAGCATAACTAAAATGCTAAACATGAAGAACACAAAAGAATTTTTACGTGGAACCCTACTTCGTGAGGAGCGGGATGAAACCACGGGAGAAGCCCTCGAAAGGGCATGTTATGCATTGCACTTTCTCAATGGTTACAGGAGGTCTGGGGCTCCTTATATAGCCTCCACAGAGCCTCCGAGTCCCACCACTGGACAATATGGGACTAAACAATTAGACGGGGTAAATGTATCCCGCCCTCCTACAACCCAATAGGTGCACATAACAAATACTCCAACATCATGCAAATAGAAATATATATATATGTATCAGATTGCGTTCATATAACAAACCCACATCCATTTTCAAACCTGTATATGTATCCATATCCATATGTTTGCTAAAAAAACGAAAACAGAGTAACCTTGAATTTTATAATAATTATAATTAAGTAATAAAGAATATTGAGTAACCTTCAATTTTATGATTGAGAAATATAAGTATATTATCCCAACTAGATTTAGTGTATTGCTCTAGGCTAGATTGTTGCCACATGTAGGTGGGATGATTGAAGGATATGGAATTATCCTCAAGCGCATCACGAAGCGTGTGCATCGTATCGTATACGATGAAGAGCGACTAGTCGCACTAGTTGCTCGGTGCAGCTAAATTTAAAATTTTTTCTACGATGAAACCACATGATCCAAGAACATTTCTCGGATCGTTTCATCTAACCACATGCAAGATATAGGAATACCTCTTGGAGCGTGGTTGCGATCGAGTCTCTAAGCGAAGAGACCTCCTGTCTCAATTCCGATCCGTCGGAGCAGACGCTTGCGAGCGTGGGGATGAGTCGCGTGCTTCTCGCGATCCTAGTTGTTGATCCAAGCAATGGATCTTCTGATCTCGTCTCACGAGATCGAACGCCTTCTTCACGAGCGCCACACACCAAAGAAGGCGGAGATCCAAGAGTCGTCGGAGTGGGCACGACGACGAAGACGACCTTCTCTTTTTGAGAGTGGACGGCCACTCAAAGATAAGGGATGGAGTATGCGTGAGAATGAGAGGAAGAGAGAGAGAGAGACTTCGTCGAGATGACGTTAACTCGAAGAGCAAGGCATGCCTCTTCTTATATAGGGTTTTGGGAGTCCATGGATCCCAATCCATGGAGAACACACATTCAGTGGATGAGATTGATTTGTGTTTCTTTCAGTGGCTAAGATGTTGTAAAATCACAACATTAAATGATTTAATTTAAATTAACTTATATTGATAAATCAATATAATTAATCTCAAATTAAATCACATTTGACTAGAGATAGGATAATGAGAAGACCAACTTCCATCCCTAAAAGAGAGGGGACGGCTACTCCTCTCCACATGGAGAGTTGTAGCCGTCCCCTCCTCTTGGGAGGAATGGGTCCATCTCCCCAAAATATCATGAGATCTCATTATCTAATGATATCTCCTATGACTCTTGTCGTAAATAATTTTTCACAAAAATAATTCCAAATTATCTTGTGGAAAATATCAACCAAGCCATTAAAATTATGTGAATCTCATTCACAACCCAAAACTAAATGTAATTATATTTTCAACTAATCATTCAATGTGAATCCAATTCACATTAACAATTAATCAACAAATATAAATCACATAAGTCTCTCTCTAATATATATTATAAATCGTATCTATAATATACAAGTATAATTGGATAGTGCTATCCACATTATCCACATCCACATTAATTAAATCACATTTAATTACATTAGATAATCATTCTCTTGTATTCAGATAATGTGAATCAAATTCACATTATTCATGATAATTAAATCACATTTAGTTATCCATTTCTCAATGCTTAGATATAATTCAACCTTGGAATTATTCTTGAACTCTTTCAAGAATAATGCGCTTTCTCCGCAGATACTTGGAGATAAGGAAAGGACGATTGTATTGTTCCACGTATAGTGACTTGGATATTGAGATCACATCTCAAATCCAGATCTCACAGACCTCTCATAGATGCTTGATTTAATCAAGGCCGCAAATCTAATCTTCTCATTGCATCTTAACTCATTCAGATCAATGTCCAACACTTGGACCAAGATCAGATTACTTCTCTACTGAGAGGAGTCACTAAAATCCAGACCTGTTTCATCACTCCCTCGGAATGGAAGCGTCATGGTTATGCAATCGATCATGATCGCATCACCCTTAGGTATTCCTAATACATGTACATCCTGCATACGGGAAGACTTGTGATCAACCCGAAGATATAGATCAATTTTACACTGTCATCTTCAGGGATTCATCATCAAGTTTCTCAATCTTGGTCATTGGGATTTGGTATTGATCATATGCTTTCCAAAAGCATATATCATACCTTCAAATCCGTGGCATGCTTCTAAAGCATGACGACCATGCATGAAATTTGATCGGTCCCAATACCTCATGAGTGAGCTCATGTCTTCCGATTCAGAATTGAACCTGTATGATCCCTTTGAGAGATCGTATCACTTATATGCCCTTACATGCTCACCAGCTCGCCGATATATAGACCTTGGTTAGGTCATCAACCTATTGGTCTGCCAAATGTATATACTTAAACATATAGCAATACATCTGTCTCCGGTCAGAGGATGCGTGCCTATATCGTGACAGTATTCGACATAGGACTTTGGTTATCTCGATCTCGTTAAGTCAACCCTTTGACCTAACTAATCTGACACCTCCGAATCTCTATTCCTATGCAGAGGACATGCATCAAGAGGTCGGTCAGATATCAGCCTATATGAGAAAGGATTGCCATCTCCTACTCAGGCTAGAGATAATCTCTTAACAATCATTTGACGGTGTTTAATGAGTCGTCAATCCAACTCCTTAGATATTCATCCAAACACCAGCCTCTATGATTCTTGTTAACGCATATAGTAGTTTATGTGTGTCTCTCTGTTATTTTATTTTTCAGTTGTATGCTTTATGTAATTTACCCATAGGCTACTCTCCTATATAAGAGAGCCTAGGGCTTATGGAATATCATCTCGTTCGTTTTTCCCAACATGGTGTCAGAGCGACGGTCCTAGACCGGAGTTCTCGAAACCCTAACCCTACCAGACCCCACCCGCCGGCCTCTCTTTCTCTCTCCCTCTCATCGGCGCCGTCGCGGCTCATCGCAGCCGCACCAGCACCCCCGTGCACTGCTGCTGCTGCTCCCGCGCTCCTGTGCGAGTGCGCTAGCGCTCCTGCGCAAGTGCGCTGCGCGCTGCGCCTCCTCTGCCCACTGCGCCCGTGCGCCCCCTCTGCGCGCTGTAGCCCCCCTGCGTTGTAGCCCCCTGCCCTCTGTGCTGCGCCTCCTCGCCTGCCTGCCTGCACGCTAGCCCTCGCCTGCGCGCTAGTCTTCCGCGCGCCGCGCTCTTCGCGCGCGATCAAGCAGGCGACTCTGCACGTGATCCCTGCGTGCTCCCAGTTGCGGGTGCGCGTGAGCTCTGCGCGCGTGCGCGTGTGCTATGCCCTAAGCCCTAGGACGCACATCTTCATCCACATGGGTTTAGTTGCTTGAGGTCTACACGTGCAACTAAACCCGTCTATGTTATTGTAGACGAATCTTATCCTCTGTCAATCGCTCCAGTCTTCAGTATCCAGTATGTCAGAAAGCAAAGCGGATATCCCATCTATTGGCGCCTTTCGTGGTCCAGCACCTATTGTAAAGGTGGACGGTACGAACTATGAACTGTGGGCAATGCAGTTCATGAGCATGATGAAGTCAACGGGTAAGAAGCACATTCTTACCGAACCAGAGCCTGTTGAGAAGACTGGAGCCAATGCCTCTTGGGAGGCTGATGACGCATACGCCAAAGTTTGGCTATCTGGTACATTGGTAATTGAGACTGCCAATGACATTCTACATCAACCCACGGCCAAGGATATGCGGGACATTCTGGCGGCTACATATTCGCAGGCGAAGAACGAGACAAAGATTCTGCAGCTCCAGCATGATATATTCACTATAAAGCAGAATGGTCGCCCTCTACATTCTCTCTACACATCACTGAGAGGGATGTTCGAGAAGCTCTACAGCTTCATGCCCCTGACAGCCACGCCGGAACAGCAGAAGACATACAGGAACTCGACTATGGTGGGCGTGTTCCTTGCTGCACTCGATCCAGAGTATGAGGTGGCACGATCCCAGATCTTGGCCGACTCTACTATTCCTCCCATGGAGGAAGCTTTCCATAGACTGAGTCGGATCACAGTTCCTTCCGCGGCCACGAATCAGAATACTTCAGCCATGACAGCCAACAGGGTCGCGGATTTCATCATCAGAGCCGTGGACGTGGACCCCGTGGAAGAGGAGGCCGCACTCGGCCAACATGTACTTACTGTCATCGCGTTGGACACAATGAAGACACATGCTACTCGAAGCATGGATTTCCTGCATCTGCACGAGTCGCTGAGCAGATAGAGCCTCCATCTGCTGCTACTTTAGATCAGCGGTTCGATGATCTGGTTGCTCGTCTGAAGGGCATTATTCCCCCATCTGGCCCAACACCTACTACTGAGAGTCAATCTGATGCTGCTGCTTCTGCCTGTGCGTCGACCAGTGCTTCAGGTAGTATACTTGCATTTACCAGTAGTAGATCAGATTCATTACCATGGATTATGGACTCGGGTGCTACACATCACCTATGTGGCGATCAGAGTTTACTTACAGGATACTCTCAGATTCCTCCAGGCCGAACAATAGTCATTGCCAATGGTACACATTCCCCCATCACTGGTCAGGGGGAGATCAGATTGACATCTTCTATGCAGCTCAAGAATGTGCTACATGCACCTGACTTTTCAATGAATTTGTTGTCAATTAGTCAGGTTACGAAGGATCTACATTGTCGGGCGATTTTTGATCCATCTTCTCTTATTTTTCAAGACATCCATACGGGCAACGTGATTGGTCGTGGGCTATGAGCAGGGAGGCCTCTATCGCCTGAATCAGACTCCATTCGCTGGAACCTCATCCCTTCCCACTGGACAAGTATCTCCTTTATTGTGGCATCTGCGCTTTGTACATCTACCGCTTCAGAAGTTGCGTCTTGTGTTACCCCAGGGTCTTCCTCACACACCTATCCAATGTGAGGCGTGTCAGTTGGGAAAGCATCACAGGCCGACCTTTCCCAGTCGTCCAGGTCGGAGTAGTACCTCCAAGTTCGAGTTATTTCATATTGATGTTTGGGGTCCGAGTCGTGTACCTGATCATCAGGGACACAGATTTTATATAGTTTTTGTGGATGACTTCTCTCGTGTGTCATGGGTATTTTTGATGAAAAATAAACCTGAAGCAGGCAATATTATTATCCATTTTCTGAATGAAATTCAAAATGTTTTCTCCACATCTGTGAAGTTTGTGAGAAGTGATAATGCCCTAGAACTGTACACTCATGTCCTTGCCAACTATTACTCCTCAAAAAGGATTATTCACCAAACATCCTGTGCCCATACCTCTCAACAAAATGGAATTGCTAAAGGAAACATCGCCACCTTCTTGATGTCACAAGATCACTTCTTATACAGAGTCATGTTCCCTACTCTTACTGGGGTGATGCAGTTCTCACTGCATGTTACTTAATCAATCGTATGTCGTCCTCTGTCTTAGATGAACATATTCCGTTTTCCCTTATTTATCCTGGGAAGGATCTGTTCTCTCTTACTCCCCGTGTGTTTGGTTCAGTCGCCTTTGTCCATCAGTTGTCTCCTGGTACTGACAAGCTCTCTCATAGGGCTGTCAAGTGTGTCTTCGTTGGGTACTCCAGAACTCAAAAGGGGTACAAGTGTTTTGATCCTCTACGTCGGCGGTATATGGTCAGTGCAGATGTAACATTTTTTGAATCTGTAATGTATTTTTCAGCCTCAGGTGATCAGCAGCTACCTCCTCTGCCTACCGATGCCAATACATGACACCACCACCTCCAGCACCGTCACACCACCACAACCGTCACCACCACCACCACCACCACCAGAAATCCCTGTCTCACCACTACCGTTCCATTATACCCGCAGGCATCCTCCCGCTCATGGTCATGACTCGTCTCCTAGCTCGCCTATGGTATGTAATGAAGATACTTCTATCGATGGATCTAATGATATTTGTGAGCAGGATATGTTGCAGGGGCCAGATGAGGACACAACTGATTTAGATGTTCCTATTGCTATACGCAAATCGAAGAGGAGTTGCGTTACATATCCCTTGTCAGTTGCGGTGTCATTTGAGCGACTATCTGGGGGATTCAGGAACTTTGTTGTGGCCCTGTCAGCTGTAGATATTCCACGGAATTATCAAGATGCTCTGCAGGACAGTAGATGGCAGTTAGCAATGGAGGAAGAAATGGCGACACTTCAATCTAGAGGATCTTGGAGTCTAGTTCCTATACCTCCAGATGTGACCCCGGTGAGCTGCAAGTGGGTGTTTACGGTGAAGCACAATGCCGATGGTTCTATTGACAGATACAAGGCACACCTTGTTGCACGTGGTTTACACAGACATACGGGGTGGATTACCTCGATACATTCTCGCCACTAGCTCGTCATTCCACTCTCCGGATCTTGTTGTCAGTCGCAGTTAATCGAGACTGGCCGCTGTATCAGTTGGATGTGAAGAACGCGTTCTTATATGGAGATCTGTAGGAGGAGGTCTATATGCAACAGTCACCCGGTTTTGCTGTTGAGGGGGAGTGTTCCAAGGTGTGCAGACTTCATAAGGCTATCTATGGCCTTAAGCAGAGCCCCAGAGCATGGTTTCAGAAGCTCTCAGACCTCTTTGAAAAACAAGGATACAAACGCTCCAATGCTGATCATTCCTTGTTTGTACAAAAGACTTCTAGAGGTATTATTGCAGTTATGGTTTATGTAGATGACATCTTGATTACAGGAGACGATGAGCAAGGCATAAAGCAGGCTAAAGAAAAGCTGGCAAGCGAATTTGTCACTAAGGATCTTGGAGTCCTTAGATATTTTCTGGGACTAGAATTTGCCAGAAATCCGTATGGATTAGTAATGTCACAGAGGAAATATGTTACAGATTTGTTGAGTGAAACAGGTATGCTTGGGTGTCGGCCTGCTACGAGCCTACGACACCAATGGGATCCCAGCATGAAGCTCTATGATGATGACACAGAGGAGGTGGACAGGAGAAGATACAGAGAACTGGTAGGCAAACTGTTGTATGTCACGATCACTAGACCCGATATATCATTTGCAGTGAGTCGTGTGAGCCAGTTCATGGAGCAACCACGTCAGGTTCATATGGATGCAATACATATGATTCTTAGGATATCTCAAATCCAGGTGCAGGTTTGCTATTCAAGAAAGGAAAGGGGATTTCTATCTCAGCATGTGCGGATGCAGCCTATGCAGGATGTCCCAAGGACATGAAGTCCACCTCAAGGTTTGCTGTCTATGTAGGAGATGCTCTAGTCTCATGGAAGAGCAATAAACAGACGGTGGTAGCTAGATCTAGTGCTGAATCCGAATATAGGGCTATGGCCCAGGCTAGCACAGAGATGATGTGGGTGAAGGTTGTACTTACCGACCTATGTCTAGATGTACCACTTCCTATGAACTTGGAATGTGATAATCAGGCAGCCTTGTTCATTGCAAACAACCCAGCATTCCATGAGCGGACCAAGCATATTGAGGTTGACTGTCACTTCATACGTGACGTGATTCAAAAGGGGTTCATTGCTACATCTCATGTTGCCTCAGAGAATCAAACTACTGATATATTCACCAAGGCATTACTACGAGGCCCATTCCAGAAGTGTGCGTCCAAGCTGAGCATGATTGATATCTATGCTCCATCTTGAGGGGGAGTGTTAACGCATATAGTAGTTTATGTGTGTCTCTTTGTTATTTTATTTTTCAGTTGTATGCTTTATATAATTTACCCACAGGCTACTCTCCTATATAAGAGAACCTAGGGCTTATGGAATATCATCTCGTTCGTTTTTCCCAACAATTCTATTACTGATCAAGTCAATCAACAGCTGTATGATTATTAAGATGGTCATGGTACACAACCCTAATTGTACAGAGGGACCTTATAGTGCATTCATTCACTAATCTCAGAAAGGGAGTGAAAACAAATCAATAACTTTTATTGATAAATCAAACATTACAATAACATTTATTGTTGGAATGGTTCGCCTCGGGCTCACATTGCTAACAATGATGTGGCTCTCATCCATAGCATATTACTCACTCTAGGTAAAAGTTACTTTATCTAGATGATCCAAACCCCAGTTGTGCATGAGTAGTTTCGTGTAGAACTTTAACAAAGACTAATCACACTAGGGTCCCTTGGATCATGCGGGGTCCTTTTTTACCCGTTTGTCCTTTTTGTCTTCACAATAATAGGGTTGTGTAAGGATCCCACTGCTGTTCCACGCTCCTCTGATGGCCTACAGGTGTTTTCTTCATTTCTTATGAGGTAAGGTTCCATGTTCTAGAACCCTTTGCTGTGATGATGGTGTCAACTTTGTACAGTAGGGTGTGTACTCTCCCACATACACATCTTCTCCAAAAGATCTAGTGTTCCATAAAGGGAAACCTAACATCACTATTGTAGATAAAGGCATTCAGGATAGAAGCAACTCGATCTTCAATAACAAAATTAAAAGAACTTGGATTAACATAATCAAAATTAGATCAAAACTTAAAGTCATTAGAACTAACTGCTTTACTACCATGTGAAAATATAAAATAAAGAACGTAGATACAAATATCATAGAAAATTTGATTTGGAATTCTATGCCCTTAGTAGCGGGGTGAAGCCACAGGAGGAATTCACCAAGTGATAGGTTTTCTATTCACATTTCTCAATGATTATTAGGTGTGTGAGACTCTTTATATAGCACCACCAATACAACAAAGTCCCACCATCAAGCAATATGAGACTAAACAAAATTAGTTTTAATAGGACCCTGAAAGATTCTGTTACCCATCTTGTGCATACTTTAAGAAGTATGACATCGAGTTTTGTAGTTCAACCTCCCACACAACACTTCTGGTTGGATCTTCTCAGAGGTTTATCTCTTAACAAGTATTTACAAGTTGCACACTTTAGTGCAGCAAGGGGCAGTCCATCTTTGCGGCGCTCCATGTAATATCCCATGTCTGTTATATTCCTTTTCCAAGTTCCTTGGGGTCGTGACTCCCCTTGGATTATATAAATCATTCAATTTATGCCCATTTCAACCATTTAAATTTCAGTTTAAACCATTACAAAAAGCCCAACAAATTTAAGCACACACAAGGCATAATAAGGGCTATAGTCATTCACATGAAAAATAAGCATGTGGAGGGCATAATTCATTATTTGTAATCATAACAATTATAACATAACAGTATGATCACCACAAGCATTTCAACAGTCTGATTTGGTATTTTGTCGGGTAAGTCACTGGATATACAGTATTCAGGCGAGAATTCAGAATTATATGATTGTCTTTTTTATTATTTTATAAAAGCTATGTCTAATACAAATATTCTTATATATTTATGCATATGTGATCATTAGTTAACATGATAAAAGTACCAATTGAACTTCAATCAAATATTTGTGCATCTTACATGGTGGTGGTTGCTTTTACTTGTAACTGATGGAAACCATTGTCTTTAATTGAGAACAAAGGACACGTTTATAAAAGCTTCCATTTTTGACTCTCTTTCGGGATCCTATTTGATGTGACAAATAGCCAGGGATTCTGTTATTTAGTGTTCATAATCAAGAATTGCTTCCTATTTAATGTGCTTTTAAACCTATTTAATGTGCTTTAAAGTACGGGTAAATTATGATTTTAGAATCAAATTTTACTTTAGAATTTGAACTAACTTCAAAAGACAATTTATGCGAAGTTTATTTGCATGATTTGTTTTTCATCTGTTGAAATCAGAGAAGCGGAAGCGGAATCGATAAATCAAGAAACATAAATATGAAGCAAGAGATTTAACGTGGAACCCTACTCCCTAAGGAGCAGGATGAAACCACGGAAGAAGCCCTCAACAGGGCGGATATTCTATTGGAATTTCTCAATGAGTACAAGGGGTGTGAGGATCCTTGTATAGGTGCTCAAAGGAGAATATTCTATAGAATATTTCTCTTAACAAATAGCCACAAAGAATATCCTCTAACACTCCCCCTCAAGCTGGAGCTGAGAAAGCTGCAGCTTGCAACAAGAAGAAAGTATACACCACATCCTCACACGATACATCACAAGAACACATGTCCGCTGCTGGTAGAGGACCACGCACGAGGACGGGTCTGCGGCTTTCAGGTCATCGGAACGTATCTCTGTCATGCCTGTAGAGCCGCTGCGATATCAGATCACCGGAACATATCTCTGTCGTGTTTGGAGAAGAATCGCTGCAGAAGAAGTCCAGCGCGGGAACTGATCGGGTCGTAAAAGAAGTATACGCCTCGACGAAGAAGTTGATGCTCGGTGAAGACAGATGATCTTGTAGAAATCTGGAGTGTCAGTCTGTTGTGCAGATGTCATGAATAATTTAGCTCTGACTCCCCCTTTCTCCCATACTTAATAAAACAAGAATCATGGATCAAGTCGGGAGAAACAAAAGATGCATTTTTTTGTCTCTTTTTTTCTCTTTTTTTCTTCTCTTTTTTTTGAAAAAACTTTTGCGTATGTTTTTTTTATTGTACGTGACCTCTCTTTTTTTATTTTTTTTATATCCACTCTCGATCGCCCCAAAAAAACATCATTTTTTTCACGGATGGGCTTCCCCCTTTCTTTCTTTCTTTCTTTCTTTTTTTTTAATTCACTCGGCTTTTTTTTAATACAGCAGGCCCATTTGGGCCTAAACCCCATGCACCCCTATTTAGGGTTCCCCTGTTGGGGATACCCTCGTAAGCTCGTCGCTAGGGTTCCCCCGATGGGAAACCCCATCTAACGTCGCCGCTGCCCATGGAGTAAGCCCAGATCTGGAGCTCGCGCGAAGAAGATCGCCATGGAAGTGAAGGAGATCACCATGCGCCGCCAGCGACTTGATCTGGGAGAGGAGGGAGGTACAGCGGGAGGAAGCGTTGCCTGGAGCGCAAGACGCAGCTCGCCTGCGGCTGGGCGATCGCTTGCGGTTGGGCCAGAGCCGGGAAGAAGAGCGTCATGGAGAAGCTCGGCGAGATCTGTCATGCCGCCAGAAGCCCTAGCGCCGCCTGCGCGAGGGAACGAAGGTGCTTTGCGCGAGTCAAGGTGCTTTGCTGCCTGCGCGAGGGAACGAAGGTGGAGTCAAGGTGCTCCTGATGCACGTGTGCTCGAGGGCTGAGGCCTGGGTATGAATCGTTGCGTGTCGCTGCGCGCTTGGGGGGTTGCGCGGTGGCCTTCACGCACCTGGAGACAAGGGTTTCTTGTCTGGGGAGGAGCTACTCGCCTCATGGAGCTCGCATCGGGGAGGAGCAGCCTGGAGCGCTGCCAGCATCGCGCTGGAGCAGCGCGTGATGGTGTTGCGCTGCCTAGAGAGGTGTTTTCTGGATCACCTCCTAGAGCATGTAAGGGGCGACTGGATCTGAATGAGGCACCGTATGGAGGGCAGTCGCCAGGATCTGCACGACTGTTGCTTGAGAGGGTTCCTCATGCACAGGGGATGGAACTAATGGAAAAAATAATCATCTTCAAGAACAACCAAATCTCGAACGAACATATAAATATTCAAGAACAACTCATCGAGAATCGAACCAGCTCTGATACAATGTTGAAATCAGAGAAGCGGAATCGATAAATCAAGAAACATAAATATGAACACAAGAGATTTAACGTGGAACCCTACTCGCTAAGGAGCGGGAGAAACCACGGAGAAGCCCTCAACGGGGCGGATATTCTATTGGAATTTCTCAATGAGTACAGGGGGAGTGAGGATCCTTATATAGGTGCTCAGAGGATTCTCTATAGAATATTCTCTTAACAAATAGCCACAAAGAATATTCTCTAACATCATCAAACACTATGAGTTGGTTTTATGATCTACTTTTCAAATATTTCCTTTATTTCGTATATTTTAGTTTTCCCCATCTATATGTCAAATGGGTATTCCCTATATATATGTCAATTAGTTATTCATATAGATATGGTATGAAAGTTAATCCATATGCAATCCATTTGTGGTCCATTTGCACTAATAAGACTGCTTATCTTCTAGTTTTACTTCAGCATATGTTCTTTGAAAAAATATCAGTCTGCACTGTTTCTTGGTATTGTGTTTTCGATCCTTGCAATTCAGTAGGAATGTATCATTTCGCTATGTAATCCTTGCAATTCAGTAGGAATGTATCATTTCGCTATGTAATTGATAATTTTGATCGCTCACACTTGTAATGTTCCGATGCAAGCATGGGTCCCGAAACGCTTGATGAAGTTATATGTTGACTATTGTGAGAAGAGTTCAGAGGAGCCAAATTTGATATTGTTGAAAAAGTTGTATAGCCTTGAGGTAAAGATGTTTTTGTTCCCCAATTGGAAAGCTGGGTTGGCTACATATACTGCAACTCTTCGGAAGTACTGGCCTTTTGATATGGGTAATTCCTTGATTTCAATCTCAGGTATCAGAAGATGAAATTATTATATCCGACTGTGGATTGCAAGATACTTCCATATCTCCACTTGTAGAGGCCTTGCATGAACACAAGACCATTGCTCTGTTAGACGTTTCCCACAATTTGTGGGTAGAATTCTTCTCCTTGCCTTTCCTGGGTTGTGTGCATTATACTTTAAAGCAATATGCTTACAAAAACTGTCATATAGCTATGCCGACACTACCTAATAAAATATAATTATATAGGGAATGAGACAATGGAAAGACTCCGCAGGATGTTTAATTCATCAAGCCAGACATATGGTAGTTTGACCCTGGATTTGCATTGCAATCACTTTGGTCCAACTTCGTTGTTCCAGGTATTAAAATGACCATTCTTATTTGATGTTGCTATATCGTGTGAGAGCAGATGGTATGCTTCATGCCACATGAAATCATGATGTTTTGCTAGTAACTTGTGAAATACATCTGTTCTAATTTTGTTATGATTTGGGAATCAGAATGTGATTATCTTTTCTTTGCATTCTTGTTGGCAGATTTGTGAATGCCCTGTTGTTTTAGCTCGATTGGAGGTGCTCAATCTCTCTGGAAACCGTTTGACAGATGCTTCTTGTTCTTACTTATCAACCATATTAGCTAAGTGCAGAGGTTTGTGATTGGACAGTGTCTTTCCCTTAATTTCAGTTCATTTTGGAAAAGTAAAAGTATTTCACTGGGAAAAGCCCACCCCCCCCCCCCCACCCCCCAGAAGATATTACCGTAAAGAGTTTTTTCCAATGTTGTCATGCTGCTTATTTCTATTATCCTCTAAATTTTGCAGCACTCTACAGCTTGAGCATTGAGCAATGCTCTATCACATCTAGAACGATTCAGAGGATTAGCGATGTATTGGATGAGAACCACGTTCTCTCCACAACTTAATATAGGTGTTTTATTTAAAACATATCTCGATAACTTTATCATTTTGGTGTCCTAGATGTTAAATTATCTCTTATTCAGGAAAGAATGGTCCCATCTCTGGAAATTCTATAATTGGTCTTCTTACAAAACTTGCCAAATTGAAAAGGTCAGTCGGCATCAATTTTTTCATTATACTGAATATTCTTGCTATCATATTGACTAGGATGGTGCACTTTTATTTCCACTTGTAGATTTTCTGATTTGAGCTTGACCGGAATTAAATTAAACAAAAATGCGATAAGTAGCATTTGTGAGCTAGTTGGAAAATCCGATCTTTCAAGTTTGATTCTTGGAAGAACGGGCATCGGATCAGTAAGTTGACAACCAAGATCCCTTATTTGAATGTATAACTTTGATGTATAGCTTCTTCAATGGGTGTCACTGATAACATCTACTTGTTTTTTTGGTAGGAGGGTGCAGTAAGCATAACTGAAGCATTATCATCCACATCTCAGGAGTTGGTGAAGTTTGATATATCTTACTGTGGACTTATTGCTAAAGATATTTCGAAAGTATGTGCAAATGCTGCTCTTAGTGGCGGGCTCCTTGAACTCAACCTGGAGGGAAATTCACTTGGGATGGAGGTTAGTCTCCTGGTACTGGTACTCTCAGAACAAAGACATTACTATCTTTGCTTCTATTCTTAACTTAGTCTGCAGTACATATGATCCATTTTGACGGTGTTGAAAATATTGTATTAGGTTAAATGGATCTTAAGTGTGGATCCATCTAACCACATCCATATTATTTATATGTGTGTATAGGGAAAACTTCAAATGGAGCCGGGTCTTTTCTTGGAATAGGAAAGCAAATTATACGTGTGCATTAGATCAAAATTAAATGATCATGATCAAAACCACCCACGTGTTTCAAAGGCTGTTTTGTTTTATAATTACCATCCACTTTCCTTCTTTAATAAGATATCGCCCATCATTTTTAGGTATTTAGTTCTCGTTGCCATTTTATAAATCCATGTTCAATTATTTAGGAAACATGTTTCTATTTTTAGAACGGATAAATAATCAACATTATTAGTATCAATAGTTGAGTTTTTTTACAAAAATATTAATTTAATCCAATAAAAAATGACCAAGCCTTCTCCCACTATAGGTAGGGTCGGCTACATGGATTCTTGCTCAAATCCATGTTGAAAGACTCGACTATTTTTTACGTTGGTTGTCGACTACCGCAACACCGCAAGGGGGGATTTGAGCCCTGCTCTTTTGGGTGCCATTTAAGTGGGTACATATAAATGCATATAAATGTCGTAATTTAAAATGTGTATTCCAATTCTAAAATGAAATAATTAATTTATGTAAATAAATATATTGTGCGAGCTGGATCTTGGATGTGGATCAATTTGATTATGTCCTATATGTATTGTTGAATCTCTCTTTCGTTCCGTAACGGAGTAAAATGTTGCCGTTCGACGGAGATTGCTAGGTCATAATTCTCGTGATTTTCCCTCTCTTGTAGAAGAGGTTTTCCACGTAAACCATGCATCGCCATTGATGGTTTGCTCTGTTTATTGTCTTCTACAGAGAATGGTTCAAAGCATGGAATTGCTTATACAGCAATTCAGTCAATGTACCTTTAACAATGGGAAAATAACACACCGATTCCTTGTTGAAAACTAACAATAAAGACAAGAGAACAACAATCACAATATCAAAATATGAATTTACTTGGATTGAAACAGTTAGGATTATTGTCCTATTCCGTGGAAAAAGCAGTCTAGCATTCCTGTTTATATGTTGATTCTTCTCACCGAAACCTTTAGTACCCGTGGGACTAGATATATGACCCGTAATAAAAGTGGTTGAGTATTCCACAAGATTTAAATACATAATTGACTCAATCCCTTCCTATTCCTGACAACCATGATTCACAGAATTTGTAGAACTTGTAGCTCTTAAGATTTTATCTGGAAGCTGCAGCTAAATACTCCTTTCTTTCGTTCTTCTGGTCTAATTAATATTTGTGTGACTTCCCTTCTGTTATACATGATTTTAACTTCATTTCCTTCAGGGTTGCGATGCTCTGGGATCACTTCTGCGAGATCCACAATGTTCCCTGAAAATTCTCATTCTCAATACGGGTCAGCTTGGACTATCTGGAATTGTTAAATTACTCCAAGCACTTGAAGGTCTGAATGGTGCAAATTCTGCCATATCTTTTTATTCATAATCTTATGAAAACTGGTTGATTTCACGACACAGAAAATATTTCTCTTGAAGAACTCCATGTTGCCGATAATGCCAATGTAGTCCAAGAAGCAACTCTCCCATATGAAGCAGCCATGCATATCTCTTCTAGCAGTGAGAACGAAACAAAATCATGTGAAGCAATTTTTAGTTACAGAAACATGGAAGTTGCAGATAGTGAAGATGAACTCACCAAAGAGGAAGCCACAGCTGCCGTAGGCATTGGTGGGAGCTGCATTACCGCGAACCTACTCAATTCAAAACCACTTGCAACATGCCATGCAGTTCAAGAGTTATCCAGGGCTATTTCATCAGCGAAGCAGCTAATGCTACTAGACTTAAGCAGGAACAGGTTCTCCCTAGAAGATGTGGGCTTGTTTTATGCCTCTTGGTCCTCTAGAGACGGAGTTTCTGCTCGGAAGCATTTGACTGGAGACACTGTTCATTTTTTCGTGGAAGGAAAGACATGCTGCTGTGTCAGAGCATGCTGTAAGAGAGAAGGGACAGTGTGATGCTGCTGACCATCAAGGCTGCAGCTGTATAGCGTTCATGGATGAGTCAACTTCCTGAACATCAAGGATGAGGATGCGCAGGGTTCGTTGTTGGAATACAACAGTAATGGAAATGAAAGGGACTTTATTTTCTTCATGTTCCCGAACCCATTCAGGTAAGAATAGAGCAGCACTCAGTTTTTCATATATCATGGTCATTATCATATAATCTCCTTCTCTTGGCATTGTTATTAATTGATGCTAACAATCCATTGTATGTTAATTATTGAAAGATGTGCGATGATATCATCTATCAAAACACATGCGGCGATCTTGTCTGGTGATGACAATGTGCTAAGTAGAATATACACTAAATTAATTACAACTTTCATATCTATCTCAAAATAGTTATTAGTTGTATTTAATAGAAATGATCGTGTGCATATGTTCATGAGCATAATCGACTAAGGGGAATATATTCATAAATTAACGTTGCTATCCCTTGAATCATGATGAGTCAATTACAAAAATATATTTGGAAGAATTATGATCAGCAACCCATCCCACAAAACAATCCATAGAGCCCGGTGTTAATGAAATCTGGAAGAATTAGCTAATCCATTATATGGTATTCACCTTGATTTGCATGTGACTAATTGATAATGGTGAACTCAAATGCTCTGATGAAACTTTACAATGATGAAGCTTTACAAAGTGAGGGAAGGAAGCAGTGGGAGTTAGTCATGGGGAATGAGATGGACTTCATCAACAAAACGTTGGATTTAGTCCACATTACCAAAGGGGAAGAACTATACAACAAGTGGGTGTATATGTAGAAGGTTGATGCTAATGGTGTTGTCAAATAGCCTAGTGGCAAAGGGATTTGAGAAGAAAGTCGGAATCGATTTCACGAAGATTTTTGCATATGTTGTGAAGGTCTCAACCATCAAAATAAAGTAGCGATCATTGTTGCAGTTGATTACCTACATATGGAAAAGTTAGATGTCAAGATTATATTTCTCCATGGAGATCTTGAGGAGGACATTTACGTGCAATAACCACAGGTCTATGTGTCTTATGGAAAAGAACATTATGCAAACTTAGGAGAAGTCTTTATGACTTGAAGCGTGCGCTAAGGAAATGGTACCGAAAGTTTGATGAGTTCATGAAGAACACTGAATTCCACTAATGTCATGTTGGCTATTGTTACTACTTCGAAACATTTGGTATGTATGCATTGCATCATTCTATTATTGTGTGCATATAGCATGCTTGTTGCAAGCTCTAGCAAGGAAGAAATAACCAATTTCAAGATGATTTTGTCCAAGGAGTTTGAGATTAAAGACTTGGTCCTACAAAGATAATCATTGAAATGCAAATTAATAGAGAGAGGAACAAGAAACTTAAACTGTCTCAATTGGAGTAAAATGAGAAGGTATTTGAGAGGATTCATATAAAGCCTACTTGAACACCCTTGGAGAGACACTTCAAACTTTCGAAAAGGAAATAAGCTACTAGGAAGGTTGTGTGCATGTTATGGTACCATACCAATCTGTTGTTGGTAGTTTGATGTGCGTAGTATTTTGCATAAGATCAGACATATTAAATGTATTGGGAGTTGTGAGAAAAATCATGGCAAAACCTCACGAGGAGCATTGTAAAGTTGATTCTACGATATTTGACATATCTCTAACATGCCATTATCTTATGAAAACATTGACATTTGTGTTTGATGTTTTGTAGAGTCATATTTTATAGAAGGTATCACTGACAGAATAAGCACAACATGGTATATTATTACCTTGGGGAGTTGATCCATCAGTTGTTTATCCAGACTACAAAAGGCAGTGCTCATCTCGACCATAAAGACGTGATATGTGGCGTCGGTTGGATCTTACAAGGAAATTATATGGTTAAAGGGTCTGATGAAAGAACTAAACTAAGGAAAGTGGAGATTGTCAATTATTCAATGACTATCAAAGCAATTCATCTCGAAGAATTATTTCTTTCACTTAAGGACCAAGATATTGATGTGAGGTATCACTTCATTTGGACGTAGCTGGAAGATGGACAATTTACGTAGCTGGAAGATGGACAATTTATTTTAAAGAAGATTCATGCATTGAAAAATCCTACTAGTTTATTCACCAAAGTCCGTTAGAGTAGAGAAGTTGAAGAGATGTCCAACTTCTATTGGTTTTCAAGCATAATAGATGACAAGGGAAATCTCACACTGACATCATTGATGATGATAAAAACATGAATCAAAGTTTCGACATGTACTAGAAATCAACCTTCAAGTAGGAAGATTGTTAGGGTTTATCCTGAGGAGATTCGTTGGATGAGAATTAATGGGAAGGATACAGAGGTGGTTGAACCTCCTCCTACCTTGTTGATTAGTTAAGAGTCAATGGAGGGGGTATTAATGAGGTGGATGATCCTCCTCAAACCTTGTGACTGGAGGAGAGCTTATGGAGGGGGTATTACTGAGGTGGTTGAGAGTTGATAGAGGGGATTGTCGAGGATCATCCGTTTTTTTTTTTGCATAAATAGGGTCTTGGACAACCATATATTGTACTCTAAATGCATTCGAAAATGCGAGCAAGTTGAGTAGATATATTGTCGAACCACTGTAAATCATGGTGTTCATGGTTTGTGGTTTTCTTCTTTAATCATTGTTTAGCTTGTGCATTGCTTGATCAGATATGTTCTCAACCTGTTTTTGTGAGTGCTATTGAAACAAATAAATTTTGTTATTTATCTAGGTTGGATTCATACTTGGACCTCTTTGTATTGTGAATGCATATACAAACTCTATAAGATCAAGGTTATGATTTCAAGCATGCAATCCTCTTCTAACCTCTTTCTTATTTCCATGTAGTGAAGATTGATTAGTTGTTGTTGAGAGAGTCTAGTTGCATTATGCGGACCCTATATATCTGAATGCTTGCGTGATTTTTTTTGCTTATTATCTTCAATGATTAGGTTCGAATTGATACTAGTGTTGTCTACCTTTAGGTTTGCAATTAGTACCTTTAGTAACAATGGAATGAAGTTCTCCGTGTTCATCTTTTACATTGATGTTATTAAAGGTTATTCACCTCATCCGATTTCGCTACTATATTGCAATAAATCCATTTTCTTTAAATACAATCACATAGTAACATTTATATTTGTATCGTTTTCCAAGGATGCATTATTATCATGTGTTACAATAAATTTGGCATTCGTTGCCACATTATCCGTAATCTTATATATAACAAGGAATACTAATCGTTGCAAACTTATATTTGATCGTTTATATTCATTATGAATACTATATTTGTCAATACATCATTAGCAACAAATCGTATAATAATAGTTATATGCTTGCTTTTTTTTGCTAAACTAACCTCAATTATTACAATTTTTAACAAAAAAATCAAAGGACAATCGTTGTCATATGAGCATTTAGCAACGAATATGATATTCATTTAGAATTACAATTGCAAATTTTACTTTTTCAACAAATAAATTCGTTTCTAATAATTTAACATTAGAAATTACGTCGATGGATATTTAAATTATTCATTGTTTTGGGAATCCATAACAACGATTGCTGCACGTGTACCTATTGCATGCTTGGGTACCCTACCAGACAAAACGAGGGAGAATGCCAACCCAGTTACACAGTTTCTTCGCCACTGACCTCTCTTCAGTCTGAGACTTCCGATGTCGGGAGGATGAGCCTCTCCCCCTCATGTTTGGTAATAGCATCGGGTGGCTTGCTCTGACCGTCTTCATATTTTATTAGAGGCTTGATTCTAATTAATTTTTTTAAATGCATAATCCGCTTTAAAATCAATTCCCACCCTTATCCCATTTTGGTTGTCAAGACATGTAAAATGTGTATCTTCATGATACATTTATACGTTCCAGGTTTGGACTTCAAGTGCAAAGCATCTAAATTTGGACACTAATTAGATAACTGAATAACATGTTATTGTCATATTGAACTTACTTTATGGGCTCTGTTCATTAAGGCTAGACAGTCACCGTAGATGAGTTCCTATTAGATCTGTCTCCTCCTAAGTTTTGAGTTGAAGATTAAAGACCTGTCAAGTCCTTTTGTAAATGACTACACTATATATCTTAGGAGTAAAATTTCCACAATGAATGACGAGTTTCCTACGGACTTCTAAGTTAGATTTGACTCCTGGCTTCATGATTGAAATTTGAAGGTTTTACCATTAACATTGTTGTTATAATGTTCTATTGAAAAATCAATCATAAAAATTATTAAGCACGTCCATCCTCATCCCAATTTGCTTATTATATTTATAAAAAAATCCTTTTCCAGTTCCCATTATCTAATACTTGTACAATATGCCGAAATTGTATTCCAACACCCATAAATAGTAGTGTAAAAATCACTAAAAAATATCAAGAACGAGAAGGAAAAAGTAGATATACTTCTATACATGTATTTCCTTACTCCATAGGCTTCTTAATGATATTATACTAATTTACAGTTCCTTTATGTACAATATCAGATAGTGACGATCTGGTACTCGAGCAAGTGGAAAAAGATTCGAGCATCTTATAAATTTTTTTCTCCTTTATATTTTGAAAAAATAATAGGAAACATGCAGCCAGTCACAAATTAAAACTAATAAGGAATATTTACACCTATAATCCTGGATAAATTTATAATTATATCTAGAACACTGTGTAATTGTGAAGTACGCTCAGAACCTTAAATAATGCTAAGCGTTTGGTATGCGGGTTACCCTGGGGTAAACTGGTAGGGAGTAATCCGTTTTTGTGTTTTTGGTGTTTGGATAGAGGGTTAAATTTGGGGTGGGTTTGTTGTGATATGATTGTATTGAAGTTTGAAAAAGTGAGTAGTTATTGTGATGTGATTGTATTGGAGTTTCAAAAAGTAGGTAGAAGTTGGGTAGTTTATATTTTTAGATGATATGATAGTATAATATATTATTTTTTTGGAATAGATAAAAGAGAAATAATTTCTTTAATGTATTAAAAAGTGAGGAAGAGTGGGCCCCACATAAGAGAGAAAAAGGGAAGTTTGTGAAGGAAACCCCCCCAAAGGGGGGGTTTAAACTGGTAAGCGAACATGCACTTAAGTACATAACCACGTGTCATGTTCCATCCATTAAGAAGGAACAGCGCCCATCTTCTTCCCCTTGCGGTTTCGCTACATCCAACTGTTGATTCCATCTCCAATCCAATTACAGATCTTCAATCACCTCCTGATTACTCTACCAACCATATGCCAATCCCCTTCAACTCCTTGGTGCTTCTTCGCTGGAACAATGGCTCGCACATAGGAGGAAGGGCTGGCATGGAAGAGGAGGAAGCCCTTGAGATGGGCACGGAAGAGGACAAAACCCTTGAGATCGGATCCAAGCACCGGCCTCTGGGCCTCGCATGTGTATTGCCCGAGCGTGCTCTCCACCAGCACCGCTACCGTGATACCATCACTCGTCACGAACCAGATCGGCCCGGAGCTACCCACCATGCTCACCGAAACAAGGAATCGAGCAATCTTTGCCTCGGTCGCAAGATGGAAAGATAGCCAAGAAAATTTGTGAAATCTGCACGTTCATCGTGGTGTGTCCATCTTGACGAGAAATGATGTGGTGGGTCGTTCAGGGATCGAGGTCGAGGCAGGGAGAGAAGGTTGGATGGGTGGGGGTTGTCGACTGAGGAAGGGGAGCTAGGGAGGAAGAAGGAGAGGGGTAGGGTTTTTTTGCTTTTGATTTAGTTCAATTGTTGGATCAAGGATAATTTAGATTAACTCAATGATCTGGTTGAATTAATGTATTAGACTAACATAGGGTTATGAGTGTAAGATGAAGCATTAATTCAGGGTTCTGGGTGTAATTCACAATTACGCTAGATTTTGGGATAATTGCGAAACTACTAAGATTTATGGATGTAAATATTCCAACTGATAAAATCTAGAATAAGTTTCTGTAAAGAATTATAACTTGCATCTTGATGTTGATATGAACTAATATTAAATGCTGCCAAAATACCCTTCTATTCTATGCAACTGCATGTATACTCTTTAGTTGTTGTTTTCCTACGCATAGGCTTGTCTTTTATTTGGTGTCAATATCTTAAATAATACCTGGGTTGAATTTCAATAATGGTGGAACCATAAAATGAATAGGACAACTTAATATATCACTCAGATTTTACTAACATATGAAATGACATATGTGTTAGGGATGTGACACACAAGGAGTATCCTCTAGAACTGTCCTACAGCAAAGATGGCACCACAACAATATGTGTTCCCCATACGGGAACTCAATGGCAACAATGATAGAACAATCACAAGCAAGCACAACAAGCAACCACACGAGACAAGGATTTTTATGTGGAAACCCTTACTCCATGTGAGTAAGTGAAAAACCATGGGGCAAGACCGGCAACGAATCCACTACGGTCAAGATGAGCCAATGTTCTTCTCGGTTTTGTTGTCCATAAAAACCGAGGTACAAGCCACACATACAATAGATAGTTCTTCAATAAGTATCTAACTATCCCTAGGTATCTAACAATACCAAATGTGCTCTAATCAAGAAGATAAGGTGGCTTCTCTTGTGGGCTCCCGGATGGAGACCCAAATTGATGCTCAGCTCTCTTGAGGTCGTCCGCAACGACTTCCAACTGCCGCTCCTCTCGAGCACGCCCAAACGACTGTTGTCCAAGCCCAAACCGAATCTGAACTGCTGCTCTTCTAAGCTCTGAGCTGATGCTACCTCGCTCCCGCTCGGCCTCTCTCTCGCTCGCTCTCTCGTGCGGAGGAAAATGGAGAAGATGGGGTTTACGAAGAACCCTTGTTGCCGGTCACTCGAAATGGAAAATGGGGAGGGTTGTCGTTCTTCTCTGGAATGGAACGAATAGGGCAAAAGAAACGCCTCTTGTATTCTGGAAATTGGGATTCCCTAGAAATGGGGCTTCAATCCTAGGCAAATATCAAAGAAGCCCCTCCCCCCAAGTTAGTGCAGGAATGCTAAATACCAACAACCTCCCCTCCCAGCCCCAACGGGGAGGTGTTGTCCTGTGATGGAGATAAAGAACAAGTGACACCGCTTAGCTCTCTACAGAGCTGAAGCTTATCATGAGTGATTGCCTTGTTCAACATGTCTGAGGGATTCTCATCAGTGTGTATCTTCTTCAACATGAGTTGCTTTTGTTTAATTGCATCCCTCGGCCAATGGTATCACATCAATGTATTTTCTGTGAGCATGGTGCATGGTACTCTTGCTCAAGTCTATAGCGCTTTGGCTATCAGAAAACACAACCGGCTCACTGCCAATCAATCCAAACTCACCAAGAAAGCATTGTAGCCACAACACTTGTTTCCCAGCCTCTGCTGCTGTTATGTATTCTGCCTCGGTAGTGGAGAGAGCAACACATTTATATAGTTTGGATTGCCATGATATGGCTCCCCCTACAAATGTGAAAATGTACCCTGAGGTAGACTTTCTCTAGTCCATGTCACCTGTCATATATGCATCAGTGTAGCCACATAGTTTGGGATCTGACCTACCAAACACAAGACATATACTTGAGGTCCCTCTCAGGTATCTCAAGATCCATTTCACTGCCTCCCAATGGTCCTTCCCCGGATTGGACATGAATCTGCTCACCACGCCCACTGCATGGGCTATGTCGGGTCTAGTGCAAACCATGGCGTACATGAGGCTCCCAACTGCATACTAGTGTGGAATCTTGGTCATCTCCGCCTTCTCCTCAGAAGTAGAAGGACATGACTCTTTATTTAGCTTGAAATGAGAGGCTAAAGGCGTGCTGACATGTTTGGCTTTCTTCGTGTTGAATCGCTCCAACACACGTTCAACATAGCTTTCTTGTGACAACCACAACATGCGCTTCTTCCTATTATGTGTAATCTGCATCCCAAGGATGTGGCTAGCCTTGCCCAAATCTTTCATCTCAAACTCCTTGGAGAGTTCTCTCTTGAGTTTCGCAATGAGGTTGAAATCATGACCTACAATCAACATATCATCCACATAAATCAAAAGAATAACGAACCTGTCATTGGGAAGGCGACGAACATATACACATGGATCGACTGAAGTCCTCTTGAAGCCCGGATTTGCCATGAAAGCATCAAACTTAAAGTACCATTGTCTCAGGGCTTGCTTCAAGCCATAGAGACTCTTTCTCAACCTGCAAACCATGTGCTCTTTTCCTTTCTCTTGAAATCCATGTGGCTGCTCCATGTAGATCTCTTCTTTCAAATCACCGTGAAGGAACGCCGTCTTCATATCCATATGCTCCAGCTCAAGGTCCATGCTAGCAACAAGTCCTAGCATCACTCTCACTGAATTCATCTTCACCACTGGGGAGAATATCTCATTATAGTCCACTCCTTCCTTCTGGCTGAACCCTTTCACCACCAATCTAGCCTTGTACTTCACCTGCTTGCCATTGTCATCTGATTTCAGCTTGTAAACCCATTTGTTCTTCAAGGCTCTCTTCCCTTTAGGAAGCTCAACAAGATCATAAGTGTTGTTTTTCTTGAGAGATAACATCTCTTCATTCATTGCATTGCGCCAATGATCATTATCCTTATGCATCTGTGCCTCCTCAAAGGTGTATGGCTCGCCTGCATCTGTGAGCATTACATACCTGGAAGTGGGGTAACAGGATGATGGCTGGTGTGTCCTCTCAGATCTCCTTACCTGAGGCTCTGCTACTTCTGCATGTAGATAAGGCTGCTCCCCCTGCCCCAAGTCCACTGGACCTGCATCAATGGGGTTTGCATCTGGCTCGTGTTGCTCTAACTGCCCATCCTCTCCACCTGTACCATGTACTGGAGAGGGATCCATGTCCTCATCACTGTCATCATTCATGGAAAACTCATATGTATCACCACTCTCAGTGGTGTCCTCAACCAATGTCTGATTCTCATAGAAAATCACATCCTTGTGTCTGGTGACGGTCTTCTTCCTTGGATCCCAAAGACTGTATCCAAACTCCTGATCTTCATAGCAAAGAAAAATACAAGGTACTACCTTGTCATCCAACTTCTTCCTCTGCTTCTTTGGTGCCAATGCATAAGCCTTGCATCCAAACACCCTCAAATAAGCATATGAGGGGTCCTTTCCTGTCCAAACACGCTCTGGAATCTCAAAGCCCAAAGGAACCGATGGAGATCGGTTGATCAAGTAACAGACGGTGCGAACTGCCTCAGCCCAAAAGGTCTTGGGCAACTTCGTTGTCATCAGCATACAACGAACTCTCTCAACAATTCATCCTCTCAGCAAGACCATTGTGTTGGGGTGTGCCTGGCTCTATCCTCTCATGCCTGATGCCGTGCTCTGCACAGTAGCCTTGAAATCTATGTGAGGTGTACTCTCCCCCATTGTCTTTGCGTAGACACTTCAATAATTTTCTTGTCTCACGCTCAACCATGGTATGGAATTTCTTGAAGCAATCAAATACATGATCCTTCAATCTCAGCACATACACCCACACCTTCCCAGATGCATCATCAATAAAGGTGACAAAATACATGTTGCCTCCCAAAGAGGATGTGTCCATGGGACTACAAACGTCTGAGTGAACCAGCTGTAGAAGATCTCTCTTCCCTTGGATCTGACTCTGTATGGCGCACTCCTGCTCTTCCCAACCTCACATGCATCACAAGGAGACAATGTGATGTCATTGTGATAGGGGATCAACTCTTTTTTGCTCAGAAGCTGCAAGCCCTTCTGGCTCATGTGGCCAAGTCGACGGTGCCACAAATTTGAAGGATCTGCCTCACTAACGTGCAAACTGTCATCCATGACCTTCACTCTAGTCATATAGAGTGTGCAACACAAACTGCCTCTAGCCATGATGAGAGAACCCTTGCTTATCTTGCACTTGCTGTCGCCAAACTTTAGATGGTAGCATTCACTATCTAGTTATGAACTAGATATAAGGCTAAGTCACACATCAGGAACATGCCTCACATTCTGAAGAGTCATTGAGCACCCAACATCCGTATGAATCGAGATGGTGCCCATGCCAATGATCTTAGAGTAACTTTCGTTACCCATCAAGACTCTCCCATAATCACCACTGGTGTAGGTGGGAAAGAACTCCCGGTATTGAGTTACATGATAGGAGGCGGCCGTATCAACAACCCACTCCAAATCACTCCCTACATGCAAGCACTGATCCTGGATGGTGAGAAGCACCTCATATGCATTGTCATCTGCTACAACTGCAGCTACATTCCCATCTTCCTTTTCTGATCTTTCTTGACTTCAGCTTGCTCTCTCTTCCAAACCCTGCAATCTCTCTTCCAATGATCGGGCTTCTGGAAATGGTGACGCTTTCCTCTGCCCTTGGACTTGTCTCTGGATTGTTGCCTCTCCTGTGACTTTCCTCTGCTACTAGATCTTCCTCTCCTCTCAACTGCATACACATGTGAAAAGGAGGATGTCTCTCTGGATGAGGGACGTCTAATCTCCTCATTGAGGAGACTGCCCTTGACCATAACCATGGTTACTTGTTGTCCTCCACATAGTTGCTCACGGTGACTACTAGAGTCTCCCAACTATCCAGCAATGAACCCAATAAGAGAAGTGCCTGCAACTCGTCATCTACTGTCAAACTCATGGAAGTCAACTGGTTGATGATGCTTTGGAAATCATTCAGATGCTCTGCCACATTGGTTCCATCTTTGTACTTCAAGTTCACTAGCTTCCTAATCAAGAAATCCTTGTTGGTTGCGGTCTTTTGGTCATAGAGTTCGGATAACTTGTCCCACAACTCCTTCGCATTCGTCTCCTCAGCCACATGATGGAAAACTGACATGTCAAGCCACTTCCGAATGGTCCCAATGGCCTTTCGGTTCAACTTTGTCCACTCACTTGCGGACATGTTCTTCGGTTTGGCGCTCTCTCCCTCCACCAGATTGTGGAGGTCTTTGCAATACAAGATGTCTTCCATCTTGGCTTTCCAAATCTGCCAGATGCTACTTGTGAGCTTAATCATAGTTCCTTCATCATCTTTGCCCATTTTGCTCAACCTGAGCTCTGATGCCATTTGTTGGGGATATGACACACAAGGAGTATCCCCTAGAACTGTCCTGCAGCAAAGATGGCACAACAACAATATGTGTCCCCCACACGGGAACAAGCACAACAAGCAACCATACGAGACAAGGATTTTTACGTGAAACCCTTACTCGATGTGAGTAAGGGAAAACCACGAGGCAAGATCGACAACGAATCCACTACGGTCAAGATGAGCCAATGTTCTTCTCGGTTTTGTTGCCCACGAAACCGAGGTACAAGCCACACACACAATAAATAGTTCTTCAACAAGTATCTAATTATCCCTAGGTATCTAACAATACCAAATGTGCTCTAATCAAGAAGATAAGGTGGCTTCCCTTGTGGGCTCCCGGATGGAGACTCAAATCGATGCTCAGCTCTCTTGAGGTCGTCCGCAACGACCTCCAACTGCCTCTCCTCTCTAGCACGCCCAAACGACTGTTGTCCAAGTCCAAACCGAGTCTGGATTGATGCTCCTCTGAGCTCCGAGTTGCTGCTACCTCGCTCCCGCTCGTCCTCTCTCTCTCTCTTGCTCTCTCGTGCAAAGGAAAATGGAGAGGATGGGGTTTATGAAGAACCCTTGTTGCTGGTCACTCGAAATGGGAAATGGGGGAGGGTTGTCGTTCTTCTCTGGAATGGAACGAATAGGGCAAAAGAAACGCCTGTTGTGTTCTGGAAATTGGGATTCTCTGGAAATGGGGCTTTAATCCTAGGCAAATATCAAAGAAGCCCCTCCCCCCAAGTTGGGGCTAGAATGCTAAATACCCAACAATATGTAATACATAAAAAACTTAAAAAACAACTACATATCTATGTATAATTAGAAAACATTCATAACTACATACACATTGTTTGTTAAACAAATCAAGGCACAGGTTGACACTGGTTGTACTGATAAAAAAATATTTACAATGAACCTAAACAACATTAGCTTGATTGTTATAAAAACCATGACAACATGTTCCCTAACTTAGGAATTTCGATTGACCGAGTCAATCACCTATGCACTATCTCGAATTATTTCCCCACGGATGACTCAACTGCTTGCAAATGCTTTAGGTCACACACCAAAGACTTTCTTAAAACTTGGATCAATTATCAATCTCATTGTACACCTTGGATCAAACATCAATTGGTGTAGTGCAACAATTAGTAAAGACTGCAATAACCAGCAAATCCTCAAACATAATACGCAATGAGAATGAGGCAAATAGATGCACGCTATAATTAAATAAAGAAAAGCAAATAGAGTGTGTATACGACTGGCTCTCAAGATGACATCTTGAAGTAGAGAATGAGAAAGACTACCTCGAATAGAGATTTGATAGAGACTAGAGAGATTGAATTGAGTTGTGTGTCTACAACCGAGGTATATGGCTTTACTTAGAGTGGTAGGGGACATCCATTCAAGTATAGCTGTTAAAAACAAATCTAGCAAGAAATAAACTAGATTTGTACATATTATCGATCATATAAATAAGATGATCGATCGTTCAAGTTGATTGATTCAAGGTGATAAATCATTTGATAGTCGTTTGAAGGTTTGAATTCAAATTGTGATCGATTATGGAAATGGGTTGGTCGATCCAAGGTGATCGATTAAGTCAAGTAGGTTGATCGATTCAATGATGGCTGAACATGTTAATCAAGGTGATTGATCAGATTAGGAAGATTGATTGATCAAGATAGATTCAACCTACTGTACCTATATGATACACATGCTCATATATTGAGACTTTGTATATGTGGATATTACAAGTCTTTGTTCTTCTTTGCATTTGTCTACTGCTTTCAACTTGTCTATTAAATGTTATTTTGTCATCCTTGTACAACATATGCTTGAGCAGTTAAATATCTTTCCTTTTGTTCTTCATTCTCCATAATGCTACTCTTTTGTGTTTCATGCTTGGAGTGAAGTTATCTTGGAATCTGCAACACTATATGTATTGAAAAATTTTGTTATCATCAAAATAATAATACAATTACTATGCAAGAGGTACTAACATTCTCCCTCAATTGACTTTGAACAATTTAATCATATGCTTTTCAAAGTATATATTAACTTTCTCGAATTTGTATATGTTCCAAAATAGGATGGCCACATGTAGATTTCATTATGACACCAACATCTCATGTGTGAGCTCTTGTATCACATATCATTAAGTATGAACATGTGTAATACGCCTCAAATGTCCTTATATGCACAACATCTTATCGGTATACGATGAATCCACATTTCATCATCTTTATTCTATCATTTTGGCCTAAAAAACCCTAGCAAATACGTGTAAATACCCTTAATTCTAGCATCTTAGCATTCATGCATGTGCATGTAAATAGTGTATAAAATACTGTATTTAAAGCCAAAATTATAGAATAAATAAAAGAAAAGAAAAAGAATAAAATATTTTAAATATTTTATGACCCGAAACCCCGAGACGTAGACATCTCGATGAATAGGTCGACAAGGAATAAAGTAGGAGGAGATAAGGGCCAGATACAATAAAAATACCTAATCATTTTTATTCATTCTTTATTCATTTTGGGATCCATTTTTGGTTCCACTTTTTATACCTCAAATAAAGAAACTTTGTACATGAAAGTTGTAGATAATTAAATAAATAAAAATATAAAATTGATTTCACTCAAAAATAATGTACAGGTAAAGAGTTATGATCTGAATAATAATCCAGAATCCCAACTTCCCAGACTTGTATCTCCCTAATAAAAGATCGAAATGCATCAAAATCACCTTTAATTGTATATAAGTTAAAATAAGTTATTTAATGGCGGTGGTTTCGCATTTGGCGGAGCTACGGTTTGAAAGTTGAGTTTTTGACCCCCTATTGTATACTTGTACATATTAAAATATTCATTTTATTATTTATTCATTATTTTTATAATTTCTTATTTTTATAATTTTATAAATATTATTTATACTATATGTGTACATTGAAATCAGAATAAAAACTCAAAGAAAACTAAAAATAAAATACTTGTATATAAAAGACATAGGTATAATACATATATATATACCTACAGAATTAATACTTTTATTTTATTAAGTGTATAAAACACATCAGGAAAATAAAATAAAAATATATTTAAGTGTATAAAAGTATTCTATAAATTTATAAAATAATAAACAAAAATAATAAAATTAAATACATAAAATAAAAATAAAAATAATAAAATATCTAGATATATGTACCTATAAAGGCTATAAAAGGTAACTATTATTTTTACACCTCATAAAAATAATTAAAAATCATAACAAAATACCTCATAAAATTATAAACATTTTTTATTTTATAACCTAAAAATAATAAATCCCTTTCCTATTTTTAATTGAATTTACAAAACATTTATCAGGGAGTTTTCCTGGTTGGTCCACGTGGACCAACCAGGTGATAGTCCAAGTTGACCTTGGTCAACTGGTTGTTCCTCTCCCATGTGCGCCTGTCAGAGCCTCGTTTGACCTCGATTTCAAGGATTTTTTGAGGCTTGCCCTTTCATCATTTCATGAAACGTCCTTCTGCATTGTTTCGCCCGATGCATCTTTGAATCACGCCCTAGGCTTTCCTAGGACCGACGACCTGCGATTCGTGCCATTTCTCTCGATCTTTGGAGCGTCAGAGACACATTGTCAAACCATACTTATTGACCCTCCGACTTTCGAACCCTCTTTGAACCCCTCTTCCATAGGCTTAGCTCCCTCTCTCACTCCCGCGAGCTCGAGAAAGGTGACAGCTTCCTCTCTAGAGCTTCAGGTCGGTCGAGCGACGCCCGAGGCGGCTCCACCACCTCCGCCATCTCCGGCGTCGAGGTATACCTACCCTCTGGTTCTATCCATCGAGGCAGCTATTTTCTCCTTTTATTTTCTTCGCATACTGTTCCCCGTAGCCGTAGGATCATTACCACCCACGAATCTTCGAGTTTTGACCATTGAATCCCCCTCGTGTACCCCTCACCGGAGAGCTCCTCCGGCCACCATCGTGCGCCACCCTTCTCCGCTTCACTTTCGCCACCGCGGGATCCAGGCACTTTGCCCTGGACCCTCTCACATCTTTTTGTAGGTCCACGCGCTTTGAAGATCACCTGGGCTCGTTTTGCTCGCTCGTCGGAGATACTCGGAACCCGTAGCTCCGCCGCCTTGTAGCGAGCGCCTCGGCCGTCGCCGAGGAGTTTTGAAGCCCCCAGGAGCTAGAGGAGGACCGCAGGAGGTTGCGAGCCACTTTTGAAGCCCAAGGAACGTCGGACGACGCCGATCGAGGGCGGGGAAGCTCGCCTCATCGGCGTTGCTTCCATGTTCTTTGTCCACGCCTCTCCGCCGTTAGATCTCGGCCGCCCTCCAGATTGCACAGGAGCCGTTGGATCTCCTAGAAGCCCCACCGTCCGATCAGCGAAGGAGATCTAATCCGGAGCGTTGAATCTTGAAGCGTGATCGTCGCACGTGGGCGTGACATGTGGCAAGTGGAGCGCCCTCAACCGTTCGATCCGTGCCTGATCTGGGTATTTTGCATTGACAACTAGACTCTTTTTGTATTTATTTTTAGTCCATAAACTTTCGTCTGTGGTTTAAATATTTTTATAATATTTGCATCTAGGCCCCTGAACTTTGTTTATTTGCATTTAGGTCCAGTCCACGTCACCTCACGTGATCTGTGCATGTGGGGTGGTGGTGATTTTTCACTGGACCCCCTACGGGTTTCGTTATTCTGATTTAGTCAAGGAAGTATTCTATCACGTGTAATATTTTTGGGTAATTTGCATGTAAGCTCTTGGAAGTTTTGTATATTGCATTTAGGTCCTTCCCAAACGCGTGCCAGTTACGCGTAGGGGTGGGTATTTTGCAGGCGTGCCCTTGCGGCTTGTGGTATTTGTATTTGGTCCTGGAAAACACATTTATAGTTACAATTTTTGTGGAGAAATTGCACTGTGGCCTTTGAATGTTTTCTTATTTACAAATATACCCCTGCCAGTTGTGTAGCTTTTATTTGTTGTTTGTATTTATTGAATGCATCTATAAATTGCTAAAAATCACCAAAAAATTAGGTTAAGCTCCTGTTTACTTGCTCTTCCACGCCATATTTTTTTTTGCATTTTTCTTGCATTTTCATATTTATAAAAATTCAAAAATATGCATTTTTAGCACTGTTTGCATTAGAAAATACCAAAAAATATTAAAACTCCTTTAAAAATCCCAAAAAATTACCTTTAGTATATTTTAGTGTATTCTAACTCCTGTCCAATAATCATTAATAATTTCAAAACAAGATCCTTAAAAATTAAAAAACTCCAAAAATCTTCCTAAAAATCTAAAAAATTCAAGAAAAATCCAAAAAACATAATCTCAGCTTCTGTAGTTTCCTTGTTTTATTGCCTTTATTTTAAAATTAATTTGAGGAATTTTGGATACTGTTTGATATTTTTAATCCTCATTTTAATTTCGGCCAGTAGCTTAGTTCACTGTTTTCTAGTATTTTGACTTTTTAAAATACCAAAAAAATTCAGAGAAAAATCTAAAAATCACAAAAACATCTAAAAATTATAAAAAGATCAAAAACATTTTATTTCCTGATTTTTGAGCATTTTCCCTAATTTTTATAAATACTCTATCTTTCTCTTATCTTATATTGTGTATATTCTATTTATAAAAACATAAAAAAATACAAAATATAAAAAATACAAAAATCAGTAAATTAAAAATCAAAATATAAAATTAAAAAATTAAAAGAAATTAAAATTAAAAACCCACAAAAATTTGCATATTGGTAGGCATTTGATCACATTCATTTTTGCGCACTTTGCCTTGATCTATCTTGCTTGCTCCATGTGTTCGACCTCTACACACTTGCACACTATACACATTTATGTAGAGTTATAATAAATTTTGACTCCACCTCTATTTTCATTGCTTGATTTGATTGCCGTGGGTTAATTGTTGATTGATACGGGTTTCGTGAGCGGTCGCTGCAGCGACTCTTGTCTCCGCCTTGTGTGAGATGTTTAGACTCTCGCCGAACCCGTTGTTATCAAATGGCGCCGTTGCCGGGGAGCAACAGCCTATATGTCATATTTTTGTCTGATTGTGATTATTTGTTTACCATTATTGCCTCTTTTATTTACTTTTTATTTGACTTATATTTTTGAGCTATCTGACCACTCTCTTTGTGTCTTTGTGCGAGGTATCGCGGAGCGAGGGAGGCGGCTTTTCCTAGTCGCCTGGGCACCCACGTGAAGCCTTCTACCCGGGCACGAGGAGACCTAGAAATTTTGTAGATTAGCTCTTTACTTTCTGCCTTATTTGTGTAATTTGTTGTGAGAGAGAGACCCACTATTTATTGTAATAATACAGGTATTTGGACTTGGACACTCGGGCCTAATTTCCAAGTGTTTGTACACTTGGGGGCTCACCGCGGCTTTTATCGGTTTTCATCGCATTTTTTCCCTTTGTTTTCCGGTTCTGTTTTCTTTATTTTGTGTGATTGAGCTCTAGCTTTAGGATTGATTGGCGTAAGATTAGGTCCAAACACCTTAATCAACTTTGCATGCACCTAAAGTCTCGACTCCTTGGACTTAGTCAAATTTTGAAATCAGTTCTTCACGCTAATATTATATCCTCACCCTAGGGTGATTTCATCGGATTGCATACCGCATATAGATTAGGTTTATAAATTCCTGCGTTGCATCCTGCATGAAGAGAGCTGGAGGCACTGTAAGTCTTCTTACTTGAGCATTCATCATTCAGGCACGGAGGTGAGATTTCCATCTTCGTGCCGACTCGCATTGCTTTTTTCGACTCTCTCCCTCTGTTTTTGGATCAAATAGGAATCAAGGAAAAATACAAAAAATGTTCGGCGCTTGTATTGAATTTACTCAAAGCAAGTGATAACACCAAAAAAATTAAAAAGGGACTGCTAAAGAAAACTTGACCTAAATAAAATCGGTTAATTGGACACATTGCTTGGGGTGAGCAAAGCCCTCATTTGTATTCAGGTTGCATGGGAAGGTCTCCTTCCAAGTGAGAGAGCGGCTTCGTAAGGATTAGAGCCCAAAACCCAGTCTGTGGCTGCCTTCTGTATCGCCTGGATTTCCGAAGTATTGGCGCTTCTATCATACGTAGACAAGTAGGGCTTGGTCGCCATTGATGATCTCTATTGTGTAGAGCATTGACCTTGTCTGAAGTATCGAGCATAGGCCACGCCTTCACATGGGTATCTGTCTCATCATCTTGCGTCCGAGTAGGATCTTGCACGCTCACGGGTGATTCCGTTTCGAGCGAGATCCGAAGTATCGGTTTCACCTATCAGCTTCCTCCCTCTATTTCTTTGTCTGAGTAGGGATCCAAGAAGGGTTACAAGGACTTCAAAAAGTGAAGACTACAGGTTACACAGGAGGAGGACAAGTACGGGATTCTTTTCTGGCAGTACTCTCTCCTATAGACGTAGCGCTCTAAGGACTCGTTCAAAGATAATTGCCTGAATTCAATCTAAAAACTACAAAGATAATAGCCGATCCTTCACGTCTTCACACGTTGAGTTGGTGAACCCCTTGTATTGTGTTTGATTAACTAGTTGAATTAAGGTCAAGATCAAAAACATTGCACAATTGTGCGCAATTTTGCCCCCCCCCCACTCTTCATTTCTCAACCTGGCTCTTCTCAATAATCACGATGATGGGAAGGAGATCTCTTAGGCCTCTCTGGCGGCACCGCTATCCAGCACTCCTCCCTATTCATCTAGGTCGGCTTCGGAGAGTCTAGACCCACTCTCCGAGCCTGAGTTTACGTCCACCCTGTTCCCCCTCGACCACCCTTCTTCTTCCATCAGTCCAAGAATGTCAGAGTTTAGTGCAGCACAGAGCTCAGATAATTTGTCGGCACCTGAGATGGGTTCTTTTGCCTTTGCAGAGACCCAAGACATGGATGGCAGAGAGGAACACCCAGATGAGCAGAGACCACCACCATTCCTATATGATCAAGCTGCCATCAACAACTCATTGTTAGCATCCCTGGAGACTATGCAAAGACAGATCAAAGACCAGGGAGTTTTCATGGGTGACCTCATGAGGGAGATTGCGCAGATGCGAGAGGGAAGAGATGACATACCTGAGGGCGGTGGAGGAGACATACCAGAAGCAGCAGGTGGAGGAGGAGAACCTAACCAAGAGAGGCCGCCACCGATGACCATGATGCAGTTGCACAACCCAGCCACGACCCTCACTCACCGATGGATTCAGCTTCCTCCCATTGTTGGGAACTTTGAGCTTCGTCCGCAGACCATCCAGGTATTGCCAAAATTTCACGGGCTAGCCACCGAGGAGCCTCATCTCCATCTGCAGGAGTTTGATATGATTTGCAGCACTGTCCACGACAGATTAGTGGACGAGGACACGATCAAAATGATTGCCTTCCCATTCTCATTCGCTGATAGAGCAGCCTACTGGCTGAAACACCTTGGAAGGTACGTCACCTCATGGGCACAACTCCAGACCACATACTTGAATAAGTATTATCCTCTCAGCCCGACCAATGCAGCGTGAACTATGATCAGCAACTTCACAATGATCCCAAATGAACAATTCCACGAGGCTTGGGATCGCTTTCGAGAGCTCATCGACCGGTGTCCACATCATGACATATCAAAGCCCAACTTGGTTCAGAATTTCTTTTGTGGGATGACACCGGAGCTGCAGGGGCTTGTCAATGCCTCTTGTGGTGGATCTTATTTTTCCAAGGGTAAAGATGACGTTTGGGCCATTTATGAAGGGATGGCAGAAAACTCGACAGTCATGGCCCAAGCCCGAGTCTACACACAGTAGAAGCCCCCCCAAGGAGCAGGATCATTTCAGAGGATCGCCCGCATCGATGCCGGTCCCCGTACTCCGTCAGCAACCGCCACACAAGCCGAATCCACAGCAGCCGACATGGGGATCATTAACGAGAAGTTGGACCGCATCGAGATCCTCGAGAAGAAGCAGAGTCAGGGGCTGGCCCAGATGGACCAGTTGACGAAGACCATGAGTAACCTGAAGACACAGATCTTGTGTATTCATGAAGCACAGACGTCCACGTAGCCCCCCAGATCACGGGCTGATCTCAGCAATAGCAGCTCCACCCAGCCCTCTGCCCAGTACCGTCAGGTCCATCACATCCAGGCAGAGCCGGTCCAGCAGCTACAATATTTCCCGTCACAGCCACCATCTCAGGACACTCAGATGGTGGTCTATCAGCCGGATCAACCACTAGTAGTTCTTCCACCACATCCCGATGAGCAGGAACCATTGATGAAAGTCAATGAGATTTGGTACGACCGGTACCCACAATAGCCCGGGATTCATCGTGATCAACCCGGATTCCGTTGGACCACTGGTGGCACCTCATCCCGGCAGCAGTCTCCAGCTCAGGGCCATCAGAACAGCCAGCAGCAGCAGCAGCTCCAGTATGCCCACTAGCAATATCAGCAGGGTCCTCGTCCTGTCTATCAGGGACAACAGTGGAGGCATCGTCAGCAGCCTCACCAGACATACTCCCATCCTCCCCACTACCAGCAGCAGCCTCATTTCCAGCAGGGGAACACTTTCGATTCTCAGGCACCTGCCTTTGAGAACCCAGCTTTAGATGACCTCGCCCGTTTGATTTCTGACTATCAAGCATCCTCCCGGCGGGAAATGGATGAGTTTTGGCAGGAGATGAGGGATATCATCAAAGGCAAGGCCGCCATACCAGCTCAGATTGAGCCCAATCCGAACAATCTAAAGAGGAAGTCTGAGCAGGTACAGTTTACAGAGGATACCTCTCCTAGTAATTATTTGAGTGACACGTCTTCTTTTTGTGATGTTGATTTTGTGACTACTAGGAGCGGTAGGATGCCAGCCAGCGGTGCCTCATCTGAGCGACAACCGCATGAGGAACCACGAGCGCTAGATGAGCAGGGTAGCGGTGCTGATGCTGTTGAGGATAATGTTGATGACTGTGGTGTCGAGGCCACCAACGATGGAGATCCAGATGACGGTGATGAGGCCGTCAAGACACCAGATGCAGACGGTGGAGCTGAAGCCACCATTTTTTATCCAGAGCCAGAGCACGGTGCTGATGCCGCGAAGACAGATGCCGTTGGTGGTATTGAGGCCACCACTTCTACTTTTATTGAGCTCGCCCATGTTGTGTTGCCACCTTTTGTATCTCAAGACTGTGGTAACAACAAAAAGAATAGAAAAATGAATAAAGGAAAGGGTTCTGTATACACTTCAGATCCATATGTGTTGCATGATGATCATTGTATGGATTCTATTCCTTCACAGGCATAGGAACCTCTCCCTAGTCCTCCATCTGAGGAGGCCCCTTCCATCCCCTTCCCTCAAGCACTCTGCTTGGCGAAGGGGAATAAAAGAGAAAATCACAAAAAGACTCAACATGTAGAGTTCAGCAACCAGATGATTGATAGATTCCAGATCCAGCTGACTCTACAAGAAGCACTTGAGCACATTCCCTTTCTTCCAAAAGAGTTTGAGAGAAAAGACTACAGTCCGCAGGAAGAGGAGGAACCACAGAGATCAGATCCATGTGCTCACCCATTCTACTTGTTGTACCATTCAGAACCGATTGCCAGCCAAGAGACCTGATGCAGGAGCTCCCTATGTCAGATGCGAGATTAAGGAGCAGCGGTTCGATCGTACTCTATTAGAGAACGGCTCTTCTATCGACCTCCTTCCGACAGCCTTACTCGACCGATTTGAATTTGGTCCTCTTCTTCGGAGCAGGACAGTCCTTCAGTTTGCTGATAGGTCGACTAAGAGGCCGAAGGGGTTGTTGAGAGACGTGGTCGTTACCATTCAGGGCCTGAAATTCCCCGTGGACTTTGTTGTATTGGACATGGAGATCCTTGAGTCGGTAATCGATGCCCCCATCATACTTGGATGCCCGTTCTTGGCCACTGCCAAGGTGGTGACCGATCATGATAGTGGGAAGGTATGCTTTCGCGTAGAGGGCAAGATCATACAAATAGAGACGATCGAGGAAACCAGAGCGAGAGAATCAGCATGCTCAGAGCAGTCCAATGACATTGAGCAGATGACAGAGGATGAGCGAGACATCTACCAGGAGTGTAATTTTGTGATGACTGATGATGAATCCAATTGGACATATCCAGTAGCACAAGCCCTTGCCTTGCCCGCAGATTCACCATACTTACAGCTTATGGCAGTTGAGAGCTTGGAGAGCACACCCCTGGACGAGGATACCTTTGAGGCTGACAGTCGTGGGACGAGTGGTGATGCAGAGTTTCAGTCTTGTTCTTCTAGTTCAGATCCCTCGGATTCAGACATTGATTGGGATGATTTTGATGACTACTTGTCGTGTCTGATTCCTTCTGAGCCGACAGCTAGGACGGAGTGCGAGCCAGTACAGTTCATAGATGATTCATCAGGGTTCCCTTCGTCGGAAGTTCATGAACAACGAGAGGTCTCACATGCAGACCCGGTAGCTTTTACACAGACATATCAGAAGCCAGACCTGCCACCTCCCAGTTGTCCAGAACTGAAGCCCTTGCCGCAGTCGCTGAAGTGTAGATTCCTTGCGGGTGAGCCAGATATGCACCCAGTCATTATCTCAGCAGGTTTGACTGGAGAGCAAGAATCTTGTCTGATGGAGGTTCTTGAAAGAAACCACAAGGTGATAGGATGGAGTATAGCTAACCTCCAGGGGATTAGTCCGGCTTTATGCTCCCACCACATCTATCTTGAGGAGGACGCTAGGCCTTCACGTGAGTTCCAGCAAAGGCTGAACCCGAATCTTTGAGACATGGTCATGAAGGAAATATCTAAGTGGTGGAGCATCGATTTTATCTACCCCATCTCCGACACCAAGAAGGTTAGTCCATTACATGTGGTACCCAAGAAGACGGGTATCACTACAGTTGTGAGTGAGTCTGGAGAGGAGATCGCTACCCAAGTACCCACTTCTTGGAGGGTCTGTGTGGACTACAAACGATTGAATCAGGCCACCAAGAAGTATCATTTCCCACTGCCATTCATTGATCAGATTATCGAGAGGCTAGCTGGGAAGAGTCATTGTTTTCTTGACGGGTACTCCGGTTACAATCAGGTGGCCATTGTGCCCGAAGACCAGGAGAAAACGACATTCACCTGTCCGTTTGGAACATATGCTTTCAGACGGATGCCCTTTGGTTTATGTAACGCCCCGGAGACACTCCAAAGGTGCATGTTGTCCATTTTCTCGGACATGGTGCGTGAATGTTTAGAGATCTTCATGGATGACTTCTCGGTCTATGGCGATAGGTTTGATGCTTGTCTTGACTGCCTAGACCGTGTGCTTCAGCGATGCATAGAGGTCAATCTTGTCTTGTCTTGGGAGAAGAGTCACTTCATAGTGACTCAAGGGATGGTCCTTGGTCATATCATCTCCAACAGGGGCATGGAGGTCGATCTGACCAAGGTGGATATCATTAGCAAACTCAATCCACCGTCTGATCTGCGTCAATTGCGATCTTTTCTGGGGCATGTCGGTTTCTACCGACGGTTCATTCATGACTTCAGTCGTATTGCCTGACCGCTCACTGATCTGCTGACGAAAGACACCGAGTTCATTGTAGATGATAAGTGTCTTGCGTCCTTTGAGACTCTCAAGAATATGGTTGTCATGGCTCATGTCCTTCAGCCACCCGATTGGTCTCTCCCATTCGAGATCATGACAGACGCTTCTGATTTTGCCGTAGGGGTTGTGCTTGGACAGATGAGGGATGGATTGCCGTACGCCATTCACTACGCTAGCCGGACTTTGGATGCCGCTCAGCAGAATTATACTGTGACAGAGAAGGAGATGTTGGCCGTAGTCTTTGCTCTGGATAAGTATCGATCATATATTCTCGGATCTAGAGTGACTATTTTTACAGATCACACCGCCATCCGGTATCTAATGGCAAAGAAGGATGCCAAAGCTTGTCTTACCTGATGGATCCTTCTGCTCCAGGAGTTTGATATTGAGATTAAGGATAAGCCTGGAGTTAAGAATGTGGTGGTGGATCACCTCTCCCGCTTAGAGAACCTTGAGGAATCTGAGCCCAGCGCACCTATTACAGAGACGTTTCCAGATGAGGCGATCTTGTCTATCACCTCGCTCCCATGGTACGCCGACGTTGTGAACTATCTTGTTGCCAAGACGTTTCTACTGGGTTGGCCTAGGCAGAAACGTGAGACCTTCCTGGTGAAGGCCAAGTTTTATCATTGGGAGGATCCCGCCCTTTATCATGAAGGAGGGGATAGCATCTAGAGGAGGTGCATTCCCTAAGAAGAGCAGCATAGCGTCCTCACCTACTGCCACAAGCTTGAGGCAGGAGGACATCATTTTGGTAGACGGACATCACAGAAGGTGCTCCAATCCGGCCTTTGGTGGCCTACTCTTTTCAAGGATTCAGATGAATTCGTGAAGAGATGTATTGACTATCAGAAGATGGGTAATTGCGGACAGAGAGACATGATGCCCATGCAGCCCATTCACTTTTGTGAGGTTTTTGACGCATGGGGTATTGATTTTATGGGCCCATTTCCTAAGAGTCAGGGGTTTGCGTATATTTTCTCGTTGTAGATTATGTGAGCCGATGGGTTGAGGCCATCCCCGCCCGAGCAACAGATGCTAAGACCGTGTGTCGCTTTTTGAGGAAAAATATCATTTCATGGTTCGGTGTACCTAGAGTTCTGATTTCAGTCGGGGGGGCTCACTTTATCAATGACAAGGTTAGGGCCCTTGCAGACGAGTTTAAAATTGACCATCGTGTTGCCACGCCGTATCACCCTCAGACTAATGGTCTTGCTGAAGTATCGAACAGGGAGATCAAGACTATCTTACAGAAGGTTGTCCGCCCAGACCGAAAGGATTGGTCGCAGCTTTTGGACTCGGTCTTGTGGGCCTATCGGACTTCCTTCAAGACTCCATTAGGGACATCGCCCTTTTGTCTCGTCTATGGCAAGCCGTGCCATTTGCCAGTGGAAATCAAGCACAAGTCACTATGGGCAGTCACTGAGTTATTATTGGATACCGAGAGTATAGGAGAACAGAGGAAAGCAGAGTTGGCAACCCTGGAGGAGTTGAGAGATACAACCTTTTCTAGCAACCTACACTATAAGGATAAAGTGAAGACATGGCACGACTCTCATATCAGCCATAAACAGTTTGAGCCTGATCAGCGTGTATGGTTGTTTGATTCCAGGCTAAAATTATTTACAGGGAAATTACAGAGTAAGTGGAAAGGTTCGTATGTGGTCAAGAAGGTTCATGACAATGGTAGTATTGATATATCCGAGTCGTCATCTTCCTCTACCTTTCGTGTTAACGGTCAATGCCTGAAGCTATATCTAGATCATGATCCACTGACCGTTGACGTTGCCCCCATTCTTCTGGTATGAGATGCGCTCTTTAACTCATATCATTTGCATCTCATACATGGTGATCAATTCCATCTTCCGCTGTATAGATCCATCTGTCTATATCATTCTTTCATTCTTCCGTTATGTCTGCTACCTCGACTTCATCTTTTGATTTTGCTATACTTAGGACGCACTTTGTCCTAAGTATAGGGGGGTACACACACTGAGCAATGATCTATTCTTTTCTTCTTTTCTTCTTTTCCTTTTCCATCTTCTTTTTGTATCAAAAAGGTGTCGCCCTTGTAGACAGTTTTCTGTACTTAGGATGTACTTTGTCCTAAGTATAGGGGGTGTGCACCCTGAGTTTCTCTATTCTTTGATCCTCTCCATTGTCTCCTCTTCTTGTCTATACTTAGGGATATCTGACCCTAAGTATAGGGGGAGACAATCTGAGTACGATCTGTTCATTCCCACCCTTGACCCTCCCTGCTTTGTGTACAGTCTGTTATACTTCAGATTATTTGATCCTAAGTATGGGGGGGACGGTCAACTTCTCAATTCGTTCATTCATTCCTTTATTTATTTATTTATTCTTTTGACTTGTCTATACTTAGTACGAGTTATGTCTTCTCTTTTCTCTCTGATCTATGAGGATATAGCTCAAGATAAGTATAGGGGGGTCGTATGTACTACGCATATACTTTAGCCATAACTCGTACTTTCTTAATAATATGGCTAATAATTCTTTATAATTCATTAAAAACCTTAACAAAAAGATATGATCATTCCTCAAATTCTTTTTGTATGTACTGATTAATAAATCATGTGAAAATATTTTTTGCAAAATGTTTGAAAATCTTTGTGAAAATCTTTTGAAAACTATTTGGAAAACATTTTGTTACATGTTTTCAACCTTTGTAAAAACATTTTGGTTTGTAAAGTTTATTTTCTTTGTGTGAAGTAAAATGTTTGAAAAATAATTTGCAAATGGTTTGAAAAATGGTTGCAAAAATATTTTGAAAAATCTATCTATACTGTTTGAAAAACCTTTGCAAAATGATTTTCAAATGTGTGTACATGTTTGCAAAAATATTTGTGAAAATTATTTTGGACTATAGTTTTCAAAATTGTTTGAAAAACCTGTGTCAAATAAGTTTGAGGAATAGATACATCTCACCAAAATTCACTATATCTATATCTATAAAATTGATCACTTACCCTGTGAATTCTTAAAATCCACTTCTTGTATATATAAGAAGCACTCATGTGTAAATATTTGTACCTAGTTTTTATCCAAAATTTTTTGCTTTCAAAAATCCCAAAAACATTTGCAAAAATTAAAATACCAAAAACATTTGAAAAATCTTTTTGAAAAAATACAAAAAAATGCATATGCATCATCTTTTCAAAAATCCATAAAAAGTTCAAAATCTTGAAAATTACATCACAAAAATATTTTCTACATTCTGCATATCATTTGCATAGCATGAGCAATTTTCGGATTGAGTTTGACAGTTGAACAAGTCTAAGTAAAATCCGGAGATTGGAGCTTGATTGGACCTTAAAATCTACCTAATAACAGGAAGCTTATAGGAACTGGGTTTGAGGTACTTCAAGTCTAGTTGACTTAATTCTTTGAGGGTGTGTTCGCTTGGGGGGTTACCCCCCACTTTGGGTGGGTAACCCTCCAAAACCCACACTTTTAACCCATTGATGGGGCCCACTCCCTTCCCATCAAAAAAATTATATATTATACCATCATATCATCTAAAAATCATAAAATACTCAACTTCTACTCACTATTCCAAACTTCAATATAATCACATCACAACAACCACCCACTTTTTCAAATTTCAATACAATCATATCATAATAACTATCAACTTTTTCAAATTCCAATACAATCACATCACACAAACCCTCCCAACCCTTAACCCACCAACCAAACACGAACACAAAACTGGGTTATCCTCCCCTGGATAACCCACGAACCAAACGCACCCTGAGGATCACGGGACTTGGTTCAATGGATTCTTGACTGTCTAAGTAGAGTATTTTGGAGCACACGCACGACTCTTGTTGATAATGACCTAACTTGGACACATGCACCTTTCACATGGCTCAGCTCAGTTGGAGTGATGAGGGGATTGGATTTGCCGGTATGAGACGCACACAAGTGGAAACACTTGTCCTCCTCTAGGGAGGGAAGTGCACCCCAATCCGTCCAGTGATGAGGAATTTTAAAGACATGAGAGTGTGGGTTGCAATAAAGCTTCGAAAGAGGGATAGTCTACTGGCTCAAGAGGAAAAACTCCTTATGTAAATGCTGTTGTGAATAGTACTTCAAAAAAATGGACAGGCCTGTACAAAAATAAATGCCTGCCAAAGTATGTGAATATGTTGTATAGTCAATAAGCAAGCTTGAGCTTCAAAGTCAAACATGTAAGCCTGCAGCTGGATGACTTGACTATACTGGTCTTGCAGCCTATGATAGGTAGCTACACTGGCTACCGTCCATTCTTCTCTTCACCCCCTCCTCTTGAGTTGGTTGCCACTTGGACTTAGAAGAGAATACCCCGCTCCTCGAGGGAGTTATTGGATTGGGGAATCATTGGGTTGTCATACTGGAGAAGTCAGCCTCTTTATCATTCTAGTTGGGGAGAGTCACAATCACTTACACTGTACGAGTCAGATTGATAGTCGTAAGGGTTTGCGTATGATTTGAGATATTTCTGACCTGGCTATTGAGGAGACTTGGATAGAGTTTTGGGATTCTCGAAGGCTGTTGGATTTCAAATCCGGTTCTCATTAAGGTTCCGCCCGCACTAAAATTCCAAAGGTCCGACTTAAGCTCCAAACTTTGATTTTGTGAAGACAAGTTTGATAATTAAACTTCATCCATCTTTCTTCTTTTTCTTTTCTTTGTTTTTATTTTCTGCACTTATTGCATAAGTGTTTGCTAGGGACTAGCAAAGGCAAAGTATAGGGGGATGATGAACCCACATTTCATCATCTTTATTCTATCATTTTGGCCTCAAAAACCCTAGCAAATGCGTGTAAATACCCTTAATTCCAACATCTTAGCATTCATGCATGTGCATGTAAATAGTGTATAAAATACTGTATTTAAAGCCAAAATTATAGAACAAATAAAAGAAAAGAAAAAGAATAAAATATTGTAAATATTTTATGACCCGAAACCCGAGACCTAGACATCTCAATGAATAGGTCTACAAGGATTAAAGTAGGGGGAGATAAGGGCCAGATACAATAAAAATACCTAATCATTTTTATTCATTCTTTATTCATTTTGGGACCCATTTTTGGTTCCACTTTTTATACCTCAAATAAAGAAATTTTGTACATGAAAGTTGTAGATAATTAAATAAATAAAAATACAAAATTGATTTCACTCAAAAATAATGTACAGGTAAAGAGTTATGATCTAAATAAGAATCCAGAATCCCAACTTCCCATACTTATATCTCCCTAATAAAAGCTCGAAATGCATCAAAATCACCTTTAATTGTATATAAGTTAAAATAAGCTATTTAATGGCGGTGGTTTCACAATTGGCGGAGCTACGATTTGAAAGTTGAGTTTTGGACCCCCTATTGTATACTTGTACAGATTAAAATATTCATTTTATTATTTATTCATTATTTTTATAATTTCTTATTCTTATAATTTTGTAAATATTATTTATACTATATGTGTACATTAAAATCAAAATAAAAACTCAAAGAAAACTCAAAATAAAATACTTGTATATAAAAGACATAGGTATATTACCTATATATATACCTACAGAATTAATACTTTTATTTTATTAAGTGTATAAAACACATTAGAAAAATAAAATAAAAATAAATTTAAGTGTATAAAATATTCTATAAATTTATAAAATAATAAACAAAAAAAATAAAATTAGATACACAAAATAAAAATAAAAAAATATATAGATATATGTACCTATAAAGGCTATAAAAGGTAACTCTTATTTTTACACCTCATAAAAATAATTAAAAATCATAATAAAACACCTAATAAAATTATAAACATTTTTTTTATTTTATAACCTAAAAATAACAAATTCATTTCCTATTTTTAATTGAATTTACAATACATTTATCAGGGATTTTTCCTGGTTTGTCCACGTGGACCAACCAGGTGACAGTCCAAGTTGACCTTGGTCAATTGGCTGTTCCTCTCCCATGTGGGCCTGTCAGAGCCTCGTTTGACCTTGATTTCAAAGATTTTTCGAGGCTTGCCCTTTCATCATTTCATGAAACGTCCATCTGCATTGTTTCGCCCCATGCATCTGTGAATCACGCCCTAGGCTTTCCTAGGACCGAGGAGCTACGATTCATGCCATTTCTCTCGATCTTTGGAGCGTCAGAGCCACATTGTCAAATCATACATATTGACACTCCGACTTTCGAACCCTCTTTGAACCCCTCTTCCATAGGCTTATCTCCCTCTCTTACGCCCGCGAGCTCGAGGAAGGTGACAGCTTCCTCTCTAGAGCATCAGGCCGGTCGAGCGACGCCCGTGGTAGCTCCACCACCTCCGCCATCTCCGACGTTGAGGTATACCTACCCTCTGGTTCTATCCATCGAGGAAGTTATTTTCTCCTTTTATTTTCTTCGCATATTGTTCCCCGTAGCTGTAGGATCATTACCACCCATGAATCTTTGAGTTTTGACCATTGAATCGCCCTCGCGTACCCCTCGCCGGAGCGCTCCTCCGGCCACCATCGTGTGCCACCCTTCTCCGCTTCGCTTTCGCCACCACGGGGTCCAGGCGCTTTACCCTGGACCCTCTCACGTCTTTTTGCAGGTCCACGCGCTTTGAAGATCACCTGGGGCTAGTTTTGCTCACTCGTCGGAGATACTCGGAGCCCATAGCTTCGTCGCCTTCTAGCGAGCGTCTCGGCCGTCACCGAGGAGTTTTGAAGCCCCCATGAGCTAGAGGAGGACCACAGGAGGTTGCGGGCCACTTTTGAAGCCCAAGGAACGCCGGACGCCGCCAATCGAGGGCGGGGAAGCTCACCTCACTGGCGTTGCTTCCCTGTTCTTCGTCCACGCCTCTCCGCCGTTAGATCTTGGCCACCCTCCAGATTGCACAGGAGCCGTTGGATCTCCCAGAAGCCCCACCATCCGATCATCCAAGGAGATCTAATCCGGAGCGTTGGATCTCGAAGCGTCATCGTCGCACGAGGGCGTGACGCGTGGCAAGTGGAGTGCCCTCAACCGTTCGATCCGCGCCTGATTTGGGTATTTTGCATTGACACCCAAACTCTTTTTGTATTTATTTTTAGTCCATAAACTTTCATCTGTAGTTTAAATATTTTTGTAATATTTGCATCTAGGCCCCTGAACTTTGTTTATTTGCATTTAGGTCCAATCCACGTCACCTCACGTGATCTGTGCATGTGGGGTAGTGGTGATTTTGCAATGGACCCCTTGCGGGTTTAGTTATTTCGCTTTAGTCAAGGAAGTATTCTGTCATATGTAATATTTTTGGGTAATTTGCATGTAAGCCCCTGGAAGTTTTGTATATTGCATTTAGGTCCTTCCCAGGCGTGTGTGAGTCACGCATAGGGGTGGGTATTTTGCAGGCGTGCCCTTGCGGCTTGTGGTATTTGTATTTGGTCCTGAAAATCAATTTTATAGTTATAATTTTTGTGGAGAAATTACATTGTGGCCTTTGAATGTTTCCCTTTTTACAAATATACCCCTCCCAACTGTGTAGTTTTTATTTGTTGTTTGTATTTATTAAATGCATCTATAAATTGCTAAAAATCTTTAAAAAATTAGGTTAAGCTCCTGTTTACTTGCTCTTCCACGCCATATTTTTGTTTTGCATTTTTCTTGCATTTCCATATTTATAAAAAAATCAAAAATATGCATTTTCAACACTATTTGCATTAGAAAATATCAAAAAACTATTAAAACTCCTTTAAAAATTCCAAAAAAAATACATTCAGTATATTTTAGTGTCTTCTAACTCCTATCCAATAATCATTAAGAATTTCAAAACAAAAACCTTAAAAACTAGAAAACTCCAAAAATCTTCCTAGAAATCTAAAAAATTCAAGAAAAAATCCAAAAAATACAATCTCAACTTCTGTAGTTTCCTTATTTTATTGCATTTATTTTAAAAAATAATTTGAGGAATTTTGGATACTGTTTGATATTTTTAATCCTCATTTTATTTTCGGCCGGTAGCTTAGTTCACTGTTTTCTAGTATTTTGACTTTTAAAAATACCAAAACAATTCAGAAAAATATCTAAAAATCACAAAAACACCTAAAAATTATAAAAAGATCTAAAACATTTTATTTCTTGATTTTTGAGAATTTTCCTTATTTTTATAAATACTCTATCTTTCTCTTGTCTTATATTGTGTATATTCTATTTATAAAAACATAAAAAAATACAAAATATAAAAATAAAATACAAAAATCAGTAAATTAAAAATCAAAATATAAAAATATAAAATTAAAAAAAATTAAAATTAAAAACCCACAAAAATTTGCATATTGGTAGGCATTTGATCACATTCATTTTTGCGCGCTTTGCCTTGATCTATCTTGCTTGCTCCCTGTGTTCGACATCTACACACTTGCACACTATACACATTTATGTAGAGTTATAATAAATTTTGACTCCACCTCTATTTTCATTGCTTGATTTGATTGTCGTGGGTTAGTTGTTGATTGATACGGGTTTCGTGAGCGGTCGCCGCAGCGACTCTTGTCTCTGCCTTGTGTGAGATATTTAGACCCTCGCCGAACCCGTTGTTATAAGTATATGGATCTTACCAGCCACCAACCTAATGGTCTGTTGTCAAATGCACACACACACGCATACCCATGCACACCCACACACACACACGCACCCCCACGCACACCCACACGTACGCACGCACCCACACACACACACACGCACACCCACATGCATGCACGCACGCACGCATCCACACGCATGCACGCACGCATGCACCCACACACACACACGCTCGCACACCCACGCTCACCCACACACACCCACACCCATGCCCCCATACACCCACGACACACAAGCACACCCACACACCTACACGTATGTGCACCCACACACCCACGCACACACACACGTACACCCACGTGCACCAACGCACCGCGCACCTGCACACACCCACGTGCACCCACACCCAAGCACACCCATGCTCATCCACACACACCCACGCACCACGCACCCACACATACCCACGCACCACACATCCGCACGCACACACCCACCCAAACCCCCCCCCCCCCCCACACACACACCCATACACCCACCCACACACACCCACACACCCACATACACCCACACACACCCACGCACACCACACGCACCCACGCACACAACACCCGCTGATGAATCCACGATTCATCATCTTTATTCTTTTATTTTAGCTTCATTTCCTTAGTCAAGCACCTATAAATACCCACTAATTTCATGAAATTACCCTTTTGCATGCATTTATTAAATATGCATTTTTACCATTTTTTTTTACTCAAATAAAAGAATAAAGAAAAAAAGAAAAAGAAAAGAAAAATGAAGGATGTACTTATGGAATAAATGCAGACTGACCCGAACACCGAGAGAAGGTCAAGAGTTGACCTGATCGATCAGGAATAAAGTAGGGGAAGATATGGCCTTTAATTCAAAAATCCAAAAATAATTTGTAAATATTTTCCCCTGTATATATTGTACAAAACTTACACTATTTTATTTGTCTATAAATTGACCTCAAATTAAATATTTTTGTAAACAAAAGTTGTAAATAAAAATGTGTTGTAAATAATAAAAATAATTGCACAAATTACAAATAATCACACTCAAAAAGAGCCGTAAAGCGATAATTGAACGATCAAGTTCGGCTCCATACAGACTCCAATTGAATCAAACTCACTTCCATTATAGTCTAAATTAAATTATCTTTCAAATGGCTATGATTTCATAATTTTTAGAGTCACAGTTGAAAAGTCGATTTTCTGGGGTGGTTTGTGCAGTTTTACCATTTATTGTATATATATTTATTCATATTTATTATTTTTTATATACACAATCTACATAATTACAAATATTATCTTCTTTATTAAAAATAAAAATTAAAAAATAATAAAATTAAAAAATCATTTAAAAACAATTTCCTTATCTATACATGTGTATATTATATTATATGTACATAATACTTGTATACAATTCATTTCCTTAAATAAAAATCACCAAAAAATTAAATATCTAACATTAATTAATTAAATTAATTTGATTACGAAATTTAGATTTAATTATTTAATTTATTCATTTATTTGATTTGAAAACTTACCTTTTATATAAAGATTTGATTCTATGCCTTAAATAGCCACCATTAAGGTGGATAATTAATTTTTGTAAATTTATTTATTTATTTATTTTAATAATTCCGAAATTTATTTTTAATTAATTAATTAATTTATTTATTTAACTATTTTATTAATTCAACCACTAAACACCTTCCTCTTTTGTGCATCCTTTCCTTTTGTATTTTTCTTCTCTTTTTATGGGACTCCTCCTCCCTCATTTGTCATTGATCAATCTTTGGTGAAGAGGAGCCCGATCTCCGAGAGCGATCTTGTCGAAGAAGGGTACCCATCCTCCGAGCCGTCCGGTGACAACGAGTCGTCCCTCGTCGAGGACATCACGACGTATCCGATCCTGAGGTGAGATCCATTTTCTTTCCCGTCATTTTTCTTATATAAATATTAGAAGTAATTTGTGCTTCGATTTCATTAGAATTTAGACCTCAAAAATCCCCAAAAAAATTTCCACCCCGATTTGATCTGCCTCCGAACCCGATTTTTCACCTCACATCTCGACCTCTTCATTTCCATTCTATCTCACGCAACCACGCACCTCCGACAACATATGGTGGTCGGAGGCACAGATCCTTTCCTCGCTTTCCGTCGGATCCCCGTTCACATCCTATTTTGTTTATAAATAAATAAATAAACATATAATTGTTTTTCTTCCTAACATTTGTTTTGCAGGAAAACTAAAATATATAAAAATAATAATAATAAAATTATTCTGTTTGTCTACGGTTCCTGCTTCAAAAAGAAAAAAATAATAAAAAATTATTTACAACTTTCTGCTTACAATTTTATAAAAAATTATATAAAAAACAAAAAAAACACATCAGTATGTTTACACCGCCCGCGTCGCTGTTTCGCCACCACGCCAACAGCTCTGTCACGCGGCCGCCCGGCTGCCTCCTGCGGACCACCACGCGGCCCGCCTCCGCTAGATCTCCAATGCCCCTACGCCGCACCGCCTCCCACACGGGCGTGCGCCGCTCTCCGCGGCTCCACAACCCGCCGCCTGGAATTCTCTACTGGGGGGAGCCTTTGTCCTCCTCTCAACGCTCCTCCCTCGACACCGCCCAGCCGACACAGCGACCTCCTCCAGCACGCGTGGCATGTGCGCGCATCACCTTCCACGCTCCAGGTTCGCCAAACCGCCATTCGCATCCGTCTCCACCTCCGTGAAGATCCGCGCCACTATCGATCTTGAAGAGAGGGAGGGCGCCTGATGCCTTCTCCTCTCTGACAGAATGAAGCACACATTGAACCCTAAGTTGGTTTTTTTAATAAAATAGAAAATTTGGAAAAATTTGTGGTCAGGACCCTGAAAGATTCCTTATCACCGCCATCACAGATCACGTGCTTAGCACGCCACCACTGGGTAATTTGCATATTCTGCTCGTATGTTTTTTTATATATTTTAATGTAGAAACTCTTAATAACTGCATTTTAGTCCATGTAATTTCCAAACTTCAATTGCACTTTCTTTTTTATGAAATAAATGGTTTATGTTCTGTAAATTCCGCAAAAATTTATGTATGCTCCTGCTATGTCCTTGATCATTGTATAAATTTTCATCGTATTTCATCATCATTTGATATTTAAAAAAATCAAAAGACAGTGTCTTTTTGTCTGCCTGAACTTTAAAAAATCATACAAATTCGAAAATTTGTCTAAAATTCCAAAAAAACACTGTATGTGTATTTTATTCCTTTTTAATTTCTTTCCAAATTTCATGCAATAAACATTTACAAACCCAATATAATTACGAAAAACTAAAAATCTTATAAAAGTTGTATAAAATTATAGAAAATTCCAAAAACATCTAATTTCAGTCTACGTTTGTAGATATTTAAGTGTTTTTTAGCATAAAAATAAGTTACAGGAGTTTTGGGCACTTAAAATATTTTTAAGTTGCAAAATACTCTTGGTTGTTCACTGTTTACCTTTGTTTGCATTGTTTGATTTTTTTATAAAATCACAAAAACACCAGAAAAATTTAAAAAAATACCAAAAATATTTTAAAACCTGTAAAACCCAAAAATATATTTCTGTAATTTTCTGAGTATTTTTGAAAATTTTGAAAAATATAAAAAGATTGTGGTGTGTGTATTTTTATATCCATTGTGCATTTGTTCCTAATTTGAAAATTAAAAAAAAATGAAAAATAAAAAACCACTAAATATTTTATCTTCAAAATTTGACTGCTAAGTTTTTAAATCGTGCTCCTTGTGTTCGACCCTGGTCGCTATACCAGGTAAATTGAATAGCGAAACAACTTTTATTTCATTGCTTGATTTCTTTAAAGTGGTTTATAAAATTTTTTTCGTTGATCACATTTGGCGATTCGGGTCACAATGACCCTTCATTATTTGATACTTAACCCGAGTTGTCAGGCGTGTCATCAGATCCACGCACCCCCACGCATGCACCTATGCACAAGCACACGCACACACCCACACCCACATCAAGCAAGCACGCATATATATATATATATATATATATATATATATATATATATCATGTCATTGTTTAAATTTCCCAAAATATATGTTATGTATTCATTGTAGCTCTTGCATAAAAATCCCCAAGAAATTTATTGTACTTTGGTCTTAGAATAATTAGTTCTTTTATTTTAGGACTTAAAAAAAGAATACACTTTATGTTATCTTGTAAATTTAAAAATGTCAGTATGTGCCTTGCGACATTTGGTATTTTTCATGAATTCATTTCCCTAAAACAAACACCGATCACTTGAAAATTCATAATAAAGTCATTTTGTCTCTGAAAATTACGAAAAAAATCACAATAAATGTATTTTTCTTTGATTATATCCCTCCCAAAGATCTTTTAAGCACTTGCATGTAGCTCATAAGATCCCAAAAACGTGTGGTTGTGCTTTTGCTTTTTTATCATTCGATGCATGAAAAAATCCAATGAAAAATGTTGACTATAGCAATTTATATTGCCCATTTATGAAGCATATGCATTCATTATTTTCTATGTATTTAGGATCTCGGTTGTTATATTAAACCTCCTAATTTATGCATTATATTTTTTAATAATTATTTTATTTGATTTGACAAACACACAAAAATCACTTGCGCTAATTTTTATTACTTTGAGTCCAAAAAAATTTATGTTTTATTACTTTGAGCCCAAAAAATTTTATGTCCTATTTTGCTAGTGTTTTAGATACCTTATTAATGCATTTTAACAGTGTGCCTTTCTCTTTCCTTTACATTAAAAAATCAAAATTCACAAAAAAGATAACATGGGATGCATGGTGTGGTTTCTTGACTTCCATGTGGTTATCCTTGAATAATCACTAACATGGTAAATGAATAAAAACTACACTTTGTTCGACACTTGCTACAAGGAACTTCAGCTGACAATGTTTATAACATTAAAAATTCGATAGTAAAAAATGATGCAGTTGTTGGGGACTCTTAGTTATATTGATTCTTTGCAAGGGTACGCTTGTAAGTTCTTCAACCCTTCATCTACTGTGGGGTAATAATCCCATTGACAGGATCCATATGTTTCCACAAGGCGAAGAGCAGTGACTTGAGTTCTTCCCATGTTCTTCCCCACATGCATCTCCAAGTGAGCTCCATGGTGTATATTGGCGGTTTAGCGAAGGTAGCGAGGCTCCGATGGTGTGTTCCCTCCTTAAACAAAGCAAAAAGAAGAGAACATGTAAGAAAAGAAAAGGAACTAAAACAAATGGGTGATGCACCCGTGGTTTGTGAAGCTTTGAGCTTTACGGTGATCGTGGGCCGATGAGGTAGTAACACGAAGCTAAACATGTAGTGGTTGCATGATATAAGATAGAGTACCTCAGTCCCACCTCCTCTTCATTCGCTTCAAGTCGTCATCATAAACCATGCCACAATCGGGTCTCTTTAAAGGAAGGCATCACTTCTCTTTCTCTCTTTTTCTTTTTTTATAACTTTATTTTCATCACTCTTTTTCTACATTGCTTTTCTTCTTTCTTTCTTCTTTTTTTTCTTCTTCATTTTTCTTCTATTTTACTTTCTCTCATTTTTTCTTCTCTTTTTTTATCTTTTCCTTCTTTTCCTTTTTTCCTCTATTTTGTTTATATTTTTCTCTTCATTCTTTTGTCTTTCATTCATTTTTCATTTTTTTCTCTTTTTGTTTATATTTTTAATGAAGCACATAGAAATTCTACATATGACAATTTTATGAGCTAATGCAGTGAAATTAGATGTGTTTTTGGTGGGGATATTAAGTTAGGCAAATTACATATACTGTGTATCTTTTATACTTGTTATTTCAAAATGAATTTATTATGAATTATGGAGCCAATAAAGACGTATTTAGGGTATTTAAGTCAAAAATTATCAAAACATAATAATTTTACAAACTCAATATACCACAATTTTTTTTATTTTGCAAATAACACAAATTAGATTTTTCAAGAATTAATCCCTAAAATAAAATATATATATCATTTTTAAGCAATGGATGCAATATTTTTCATGTGGCTTTTGACATGTGATAGAGCAACTAAAAGCTACACAATGTGTTTTTTTTTGCATTTTTTTGGCAAGCGCAAATTACTAGGAATTGAATAAGCAAAATGGATAAACCTCACCAAAGAAATTCTCGCAATCAAATCTTATTTCATAAAATGACGAATAAATATGCATTGAGACAAGCATGATTCCTCTACAACATAGTGCAACGGCTTAAAATGATGACGTAAAAGCATGCTCAATGTCAATGGTCTATTTGATAATAAGCAAAAATAAAATTTATAGATAATAAAAGGAGAAGGGACTATGTGCAATTATTTTAATGATATGATGTGGCACTTGAGGATAAGTCTGGCATCAATGAAAAGACAGAGGGAACCCAATCTCTCAATTCCTAGACCAAACACACATTCACTCATTGCTTTATTTCTCTATTTTTGTTATCTTTGGTCTTTTTATTGTCTTTCATTTGATCGTCGGCGGAGAAGCACGCAACTGAGAAGCAAAGCATCACCAAAGCCACTATGTCTTGTTGGAGGCACCTAGAGTGTCACTATTTAGGGGAAGAAGTCGACTTCCAAGTGGGCGACACATTGTGGCATTGCATCCACTAAATCATTGTTACTCCATTCCAAACCGTAAGATAAAGAGGTTGAATTTTTACATCAAGACATGCATTTCGAGCATCGACTTCTGGGCGTTCACCCTCTTTTCTAGTCAAGTCTATACATCCTCTTTTTCTGAAAGATTTTGCTCAGTCTTTTCTTCCATAAAAACAAAAAAATAGAAAGTATCAAAAAAATAGTTAGAGACATCCAAAATGGAAGCACTATTAGGAGATCATGTTAAAGCTTCCATTAATCAAGGCACTTGATTACATTCCTACCCTCAACAACTAGTTGAAGCAAAGGTGTATACCCGAGGATGAGTAGGAAAAGGACTAGAATAGAAAAACAACTTGTTTTCGCGGCCAGTTCTTTGGTTTTAAGGAATGCCAACATAAGAACAAGAGATTGTAAGGTAGGACTATATTGATCACATCATTGCCAAGATGACAGTTCACTGTACTTTTTTAGATAATGATTCTTCCATTAACATCCTTCCGACCTCTAATCTCGATAAGTTTGAGATTGAACACCTACAGAAGACGAGAATGATCATTCGATTAGTTAATCAATATATTAAAAGATTGCAAGGAATGTTGAAGAACATCACCCCTTCCAAGGTTTGCAATTTATGGAGTACTTTATTGTCCTAGATGAGGACTTCCTTATAGAGCTATCACAATCACTGATGAATCTCGTATTCATCATGTTAAAATTGATAGATTAGGCTCTGTTCCCTAAGATTCACATGCATTTAATCATTAATAGAGCATTATTAGTATTCATACATGTGTGAATAATATTTGCATTTCATCATGCATATCTACATTAAAAATTCCAATTGTAAATTAGCCCAAAAAGCCGCTAACTTCTCATATTTGTAATTAATTCATCCTAACTCTGATTGACCCCAAACCACCTCCATTGTGTAGATATTACTAATAAGAATAAATAAATAATACAAAAAAATTACTATTTCAAATAAGTGTCAAATAATCCCAAAGTCTAATTTCACATCTGACGGACTAAAACGAGCATATCTCCCTCATACAGTGTCCAATTTTGGTCTACTCACTTTTAAAGTACTCCTTTTTCCAATACCTTCAAAACAAGACCAATTTCGTAAAATTCGGAGCTCATATGTGAAAGTTGGGTTTTGGGCCTCTTTGCGCTTTTTAACTTTTTGCTATTTTTGACCTGAGATTTTATGTGCATAATTAACCCTTTTAATTTTATTTCTTCTTTATTTGTGTTCTTTGATGAAAGTTTTATTAACCAATCCAGATTAAAACTGAAATCAAAGAAACTGACTTAGTCCAAGTGTTCGTTATGAGTCTGTACAAAAATTGTGTGTTTCTTACTTCTATTTTATTTTCCTGTTTCCTTACTTACTAAAAATCCAAAAAAATATTAGTGTGTAATTAACTTCCTTGTATTTTATCGTATTTTGTCTAGATTTTTGCCCTCTCTAAAACCACAAAAAATTACAAAACCCCAAAATTCCGGTTTTCTATACACATGGAGAACCATCAAAAATACCACTTCTCATAGGTGACCTTTTTGCTCCTGGATCCTTAGTGAAAGTTGTAGATCTCGTCGAGACAAACAACTTTCGTGAAGGAATTTTTTCGATCCGAGGTCTCCTTCTATTTCTTTTCTATTTTTCATTATCTTTAAATTTTGAATTTTTTTGGGGTGCCACGTGGCACCCCACTTTCTCTCACTCCAGCGCACCCGGGTCACGTGCGAGGCACGTGCCCTTCCTTCCCCTTCCTCCAGATGTTGCCAACCCTCTCTCCCCCCGGTCCTCTCCTCCCTCGTAACGTCCGCTACCGCCCTCACCATGGCCTCTGGTCGTTACATCCTCTGCGTAACACACCTCCGTTCGCCCTCCTATAAAGACCCCCTCCCCCCCCCCCCCCCCCCGCAGCCGCTCCCCTCATCCACCTTTTTCCAAAACTTCCTGCCTAGCCGCTATCCTCGCAGGTGATAGCTGCGAGCTTCTATGCCGGTGAAGACGAGCAAGGTGAGATCCTCGGCCATCTCTTGGCCATGTAGCTGCTCCATTAGCAGCAGAGCTCAGGTTTCTTCTCGCCAGAACCTTGAGCAAACACCGGGGTGTGGCCAACGCCACCTCTTCTTAGGCGATTCGTCAACCTCCCAACCTCCTCTTCGTGTCATTTCCAAATCCCTCGCACCTCCGACCTTGCAAAGGTCGGAGTTTGGCTTCGATCCAACACGCCCTCGACACATATCCCTGATCACCTTCCTTCGTTTTTCTTTTGTTATCTAACGGCTGCAGGTGGATATCGATCCGCCCGTCGAGCCCCGCTGTCGCGCGACTCCACCTCGCCACTCTCGCTCTGACCGCCTCCTCTTCCGCCGCGGCAGCACCCACCACCCCGTAGCACACGGGCCACCCTCGCACCGTGTGTCGGTCGAGGTGCAGCATCGCCTCCTTCGGCCGCCTCCGCCTCCGCCTCCTTCGGTCGGCAGCACCCCCGCCTCCAACTGCCATTGGATCGGGCGGTGGCCCTTGATCCAACGGCTACTGAGCTGCCACGTGGAAGCATCCAGCCCCCCCATACCACAGGCTCGGCCCATCCGAGCCTCCATTTGTCGCCCGAGCCTCCGGTTCGACGCCCGAGCCTCCGGTTCGACGCCCGAGCCTCTGGTTTGATGCCCGAGCCTCCACCTCAGCTGCCGAGCCTGAGGCCAGGCACCCGAGCCTCAGCCCCGGGCCGCCCGAGCCTTTGCCCCATTCCCGAGCCTCCAAGTGCACGTGCACTGAGGGAAAATTGCATCCATACCCCTGGATGTTTCTTAAATTACAAATATACCCCCACCAGGGGTAAATTGCAGTAGAGGCCCTCCGACTTTGAGAAATTACAAATAAGCCCCTCCAAGGACCTATTTGAAGGGAAAACTTTACTTTGATTACATTTTAGTCCCTGCAATTTCATTTTAGCATATTTTTCTCATACGAACTCCGTTTTTAGCATATAATATGTCATTTTGAAGCTCTTTTGTGGACAGATCTGAGACTGTTTATTGATAATTATTATTGAGGATATCTATTGACTCTTGCAGGCTAATTTTGACATATTTATGTTAGATTTTCATGGATAAATTGATGAATCAATTCTTACAGGGGTGTTCTTATGAAGGATAGATATTGATCTCTCATTCTTTTACATGATCAATTTTATTGAGGCTTCGATCAGAGAATAATGATTTATCAAAAGAATCATTTGCCTTATCCAAGTAATTTGCAGGATTGTTTCTCAGAAATATTTTCCTTCTTGTCTGCTTCTGGAGATATTTTTCTGTACGTAATTTTTTCGATCTGTGATGTAAATTGAGGATTAATTGACTGCATTAATTGATGATTTTTAGCGTGAAAAGTCACAGATCCTGAGCTAAATTAGTGTCTCTATTTATTTCCTTGTCATTGCATTTCTTCGCATTTGTATTATATTTCCCAACACAGAAATTAACCAAACATTAATTGATTATTTAATTTAATTTAAAACCATGCAACTAAGAATCACCATTCTCTGTGTTCGATCTTGGTAGATTTGCCAAGAAAAATTTTCCACAACCTTCAAAGATTGTGATTTTTGATTGACCGATTTTCGCCTCCTATACTACAATTATCGATTATTAAAGAGGCGGATTTTGCGTTCATCAAATGGCACCCTTGCCAGGGAACGGTGAATTTTTAGGGTTTTAAATCAGTTTTTATATTTAATTTTTGTGAAATTAATTTTTGTGTCATTTTTTTTGCATTTTGCATTTCTCTCTTAATTCAGATACGAACCGCAATTTCTCTCTTTGCAGACTTCTAGAAGAAAAATTTTGGGATATAATCAAGGATCAGCAAGGATGGAAAATTGAATTTTAATCTTTTTGAGAGAGAGCTTAGTTTAGGTTTAAATTTATGCATTATTCTCAGGGTCCCTCTCTTTGACCTTGTAATACAGACTGAACTTTTCTATGGTGTGTCGGGTCTGTTTCAACCCCTTCTGTGCGGTTGGGACCCGGCTTGAGTGGCGTATGACTTTGGCACATATACGCTTGCTTACTTATCATTGATTGTGCTCGTAATTCTTAGGTCACACTCTCACTAACTAAATGCAATGTAGATCGTTCATCATTAGCCAAATTTTGAAATCAATTTTTCCCACTATAGAACTATCTGCTTAGGGCGTTTTTCATCTGTGCATATCATTTAGTGTAATTTAAATTCCTTGTCTTGCATCTCACTTGAAGAACGCGAGGATTCACTGTAAGTCTTCTTCGTAAGCATGCATCATTGATTTACGTCTGCATTGGCTTTTTCGATTCTCCTTCCTCAAGTTTTACAACTTAGGAATTAAAGGAATTGGGATTGTTCGTTAGGCGTGAATTTTCATGCTCACATAATTTCAATGATAACCTCAATTTAAAATTGAGACTACTAATCAAGGCGACTGTAAATAAAACTGATAAAGTAATTAACATGTGTTTGGTGGAGAGAAATCCACTCATTGTTTGTAAGTACAAGATTGCACACCTTAGGACTAAGCCAATAACCGAAAAGTTCCATTCAGACTACTGATTTTAAAAACAATTAGCTACTTTTCAGTGAGGGTCTCGGGTAGCCGTTTCACAGTCCGACTTCCCTTAGCAGAGTAGGTGGTTTAGAGGACACTGCAGAAGGCTCCATCCTCAAGTATCCCGGGTAGCCGTTTAAACAGTCCGTACTTACACCTATACTGACTGAAAGTAGGTGCAACTAGTTGTATGATCTCGGGACAATCTTTGTGAAATATTTCGGCACCTAACAGCTCCGCTTAATTTTCAATATTGTTTTGTCATTAAATTAAAATTGAAAAGATAAGCAGCCAAGCCATAACGTGCCTTCACCAGTGTAGAGTGGGTAAATTGACGGGTTTTGAATTGTGTTTGTTTTGAGAGGGTCCTCTGTGCATTCATACGCTCTGTGGAAAATCCCTTTGTACAATGGACTCTTCTGAAAATCTTCGTTCAGACTCTGCGAACAAATCTCTGAGCTCCTCATCTCCTAAATTTCAAAATGACTCTCTTCTCGAAACTCCATGGTATGGAGACAACCTTCTCTCCACACCTTGGTCCATCCCATACCTCTATGGATTAGTCAACCTCAGACTAACCTTGTTTCTTACTCCATCCCTGCCAAAGAAACTTTTATCTTTGGCAGAAATACTGAACCTTCTAAGCACGAGCCTAACTCAGATTTATTTTCATCTGAAGGTGAAGAAGAGGACGAGATGCCTCCAAAGAAGGATGAAAACGACAATGACCCTATTCGTGCGCTTTTGGCTAGAATCAATGCTGCTGAACAACACAATGAACTCCTTAGAGCCTAGATGGCAGAAATGCAACGTGGTGAGGAGGCTATGGAAGATACATACATCCCTGAAATTGATGAAGACAATAATTGGTTGAGATCGGTACCCCCTGAGGATGCGTTCGAACAGAAACTACATTTCCTTGCACTGTTGCCAAAGTTCGGAGGGAATAATCATGAAGAACCATATATCTTCCTCCGTGATTTCGTAGTCTATGCTAACCTATGCCACCCTAGGGTTAGACAGGACTACATAAGATTGAGAGTTGTCCCCTTCGCCTCGATTGATAAGGCGTCTTACTGGCTGAAAAATTTAGGTGTAGTAGTCACTACATGGGCCACATTCAAGACTCTATTTTTAAAGAAATTCTACCTAGTTAGTAGAATCAATCAGATGAGGATCAAGCTCACGAGCTTTACCCAACACCCAAGCGAACCATTCAATGAAACCTGGGAAAGATTCACAGACTTAATCCAGAGATGCCCAGGACACGGGATAAGTAAAATGATGCTGGTCTAAAGTCTTGTTAGCGGGTTGAACCCTGAGACTCAAGGGTTAGTAAGTGCATCCTGCGGAGGAAGCTACATGGGACGCCACGAGGACAGCGTCTACAAGGTGTTCGAGAGACTTGCTGATCCAGTCATGCACAAACCACCAGCCGAGCTTACATAGACGGCTCCAAAAAGATGGTGAATAATCTGACGACCGATCAAAGTGCTAACATGGGAATAATAGCTGATAAGCTAACTATGGTCGAGCAGATTTATAAAAAGGTGGACAAACTCTATATATCATCTGATATGGAGAAATTGGCTAAATTGCCTAAGCAAATGTAGGAATTGGTTGATAGGGTATCTAAGATACCTGCCCTGACTTCACCCCCCGCATCCATACACCAAATTCACTACATTCAAGGTCAAGGGATAGGGTAACAGAGCCAGTAGGGTGGAGACCAAGTCTTGTCCCATCAAACTGAAGAAACCTTCGCTCAAACTGTTTATGAGGAACCTCCACAAGTCATGGAGATAAACGGAGTTTGTATAACCTGGAACCGTTCAACCATTCAGACCAAAACTCTACTCCGAACCCTCATCCACCGCAAGCCCAACCTACCTACCAGCCTCAACCGCAGCATCGACAACAGTACCGCACGGATTACCAGAACCCGCAACCATATCCACAGCAGAACCAACGCCAAGGTCAGTTGGGCCAATTCAGATAATATCAGCAACCTCAGGCCAGGCAGGGACAAGGCTCCTCCTCTTCTTCTTCTATCTCTCCGGAACTCCAGCGAAGGATGGACGAGCTTTATGACATGAGAGTCGACATAAATCGACTCTCTCGATGAAGAGATTAGGTGACCGCACCCTAGACCGTGATTCCAGCTCAAGTCCAAGCTAACCCAAATAGCCTCGAACATAATCAGTTATTAATCTCTGAGTATTCCGTACATCAACTGACCACCAATTTCCCTGCTTTTAGTCCGAGTCATGTAAACAATTTTTCATTCAATAAAAGTGATGTTTTTGAGCACAACAAGTCCATCCCTTTCCCATGTGCTCTTAAGGAAGGAAAGAAGAAAAACATAAAAAACCAAAAAAATGATGATGAGATGGCCCGTATCTGTAAGGAAAATATTAAGGTCACTCAGTACCTAGACGAAATGATAAAAAGGGACTCGGCTTTTCAAAAGTACGTTAAGGTGAGATGCACACCAACAAGGGCCAGTAAACAGACTCCTAGCCGAACAAAGAAACACATACTCTCAGTTGCCACATCTCGTCTTATAAAAAATGAGCTGCGAAGGAAGAAAAGAGACATGGGTGCTCACTTTGTCACTAGCCAAATCAAAGAAATCAAGTTTGCAAGAACATTGTTAGACAACAGCTCATCCATCAATCTCATGTCTGATAAACCGCGAATTCAGCCCTTTAAGAGTGACGAATTAACACTTAAGATCGTCAATTCGGTCCATCAAAGACCATCTAATTTGGATATGTCATTGGAATCAGATGGTCGTGTTTTTATTTTACTTGGTAAGAAACCAAGGTTGAACTCAGGGACACGAGCCTCTCTTGTGATTATTCAGATTTTCATTCATTAATTAAGTGTTGAGTTGAAGACAAATAGGTCAAACAATGCATGGAAACAAGACAAATCAATGCATCAAGCAAATGTAAAACATGCATTTTTTTATTTTATTAAATCATGCAAGAAGATGCAATTAAATGTGATGAGAACATGCGTTAGATCAGAATAATGAGCAAAAAGAAATGAATCAATTTCTAGTTTAATTTCAAGTGACAAACTTGATGGTTAATTTAAACAAGGCATAAGCTTGAGAAATCAGAGACACTTTTCTATTTAGAATAATACATAAGAATCACATTGTCCAAAATAAGAAATAAATATGCCATTAAAAAGATCATCAAGCAAGCTTCGAATGAAACTGAAATCAACTAAAACAGAGGTGCGATTCTCGAGATATGCATGAAAGAAGAAAAGGGCATAACTGTGAGAAAAAACATGAAAGATAACTACAAACAGGTCCCTGGAGCGACTAAAATGCAAATAAAATTAAGCGCGAGACCTTCCCTGTAAATGTTCCACACGCGTGGGGCATATTTGCAATTATTAAAACCATCGAGGGTCAAAGTGCAAATAACCACAGGCACACGTGGCCTGCACGTGAAACGAGGACCTGTCTGCAATATGGAGAAGTCGGCGGGGTCTCCCTGCAAATTTGCCCAGGTTCACGTGGCTAGCACGTGCAATCCAGGCTCGGTGTTCGCTGAGGCTCGGAAGCAACTTCGGATAGGCTTGGCAGAGTCTCGGGGGCCTGGAGAGGCTCGGGATAGGTTCGGAACCCCCAAGCCTAGAGTTATGGTGCTGTGATTCGGATGTTCCCTGGAGTTGACACGTGGCTGGTCGATTACCGTTAGATCTCAAGGATCCAACAGCACCTGGAGATGGCGCTCGTTGGCGACGTGGGCGCTCCTACACCGTTGGATGTGATCCGGAGAGAAGCATCCAACAGCGCATGTATCGTCATCTTCGGCTGCAGCTGGCGGCGGAGTTCGAGCTCCGACGGAGGAGCTGCATCTCCGCCTCCATAGCCGGAGCATCATGAAGGTCCTCGGTGGCTCCCTGATGAAGGAATATACTCGACAAAGTTCGGGGAATCATCTACGGGATCCAGAGCACCTGTGGAGGCTTGGATTCCGGCAACGAGGTCGAAAGACTCTACTCCGGCGAACTCTCCGACCATTGGCATATATCTGAAATGTTAGTGCCGCAGACCAAAGCGAACGTTCGTGTGGCACGCATGTGAAGAGTGACGTGGGATGGGAGCTACTGCGAGTGGAGAAGGTGGAAGTTCAGAGCTCCCCCGCCAGAAATGGCGGAGGAGATGGGTCGGAGGTGTTATGGGGTATGGAGGAAAGAAAGGGTGAACGGAGAGCTGCGCGTGAAAGGTAGAGGCGAGGCGGAGCTTGAGAGATGAACGTGTTAGCAATGTGAGCCCGAGGCGAACCATTCCTACAATAAATGTTATTGTAATAAATGATTTATCAATAAAAGTTATTGATGTTTTGTTTCACTCCCTTTCTGATATTGAATGAATGAATGCACTATAAGGTCCCTCTGTACAATAAGGGTTATGTACCATGGCCAACTTGATAATCATACAGCTGTTGATTCAATGAATGAATCATAGAGGCTGATGCTTGGATGAATATCTAAGGAGTTAGATAGAGGACTCATCAAGCATCATCAATGATTAACAAGTAGTGATCTCCAGTCTGAGTGGGAGATGGCAATCCCATCTCATTAGACTGATATCTGATTGACCTCTTGATGCAGGTCCTCTGCATAGGAATATTGATTCGGAGGTATCAGATTAGTTGAGTCAATGAGTTGACTTAGCGAGATCGAGATAACCAAAGACCTATGATGAATACTGTCACATCACAGGCAAACATCCTCTGACCAGAGACAGATATATTGCTATATGTCTGAGCATGTACATTTGGCAGACCAATAGGTTGATGACCTAATCAAGGTCTATACACCGGCGAGCTGGTGTGCATGTAAGGGCATATGAGTAATATGATCTCTCAAAGGGATCATACAGGTTCACTTATGAACCGGGAGACATGAGCTCACTCATGAGGTATTGGGATTGACCAAATTCCATGCATGGTCATCATGCTTTAGAAGCATGATATGAATTTGAAGGTAAGATATATGCTTTGTGAAGGCATATGATCTGTACCATATCCCAAGGACCAAGATTGAGAAACTTAATGATCAGACTATGAAGATGACAGTGTAAAAGTGATCTTTATCTTCATGATGATCATGAGTCTTCCAGTATGCAGGATGTGCAGGTATTAGGAATACCTGAAGGGTGATTTGATCATAAACGATTGTATAACCATGACGCTTCCATTCCGAGGGAGTGATGAAACAGGTATGGATTTTAGTGACTTCTCTCATCAGAGAAGTAACCTGATCTTAGTCCATTTATTGGACATTGATCTGAATGAGATTCAGATGCAATGAGAAGATTAGGTTTACGGTCTTGATTTGATCAAGCATCTATGAGAGGTCCATGGGATCTGGATTTGAGATATGATCTCAATATCCAAGTCACTATACGTGGAACAATACAATCGCCCTGTCCTTATCTCCAAGTATCTGAGGAGAAATAGCATTGTTCTTAAATGGTTTGAGAACAATTCCATGAGATCTAAGCAAAGAGAAGTTGATGATTAAATGTGATTTAATTATCATGATGTATGAGAAATTATCCAATATAATTAAATGTGATTTAATTATTATGGATAAGAATAATGTGGATAGTAATATCCAAATTATTCCTAATATATTATAAATGTGATTTATAATGTATTAGAGAGAGTTAAATATAATTTATATTAGTAGATTAATTATTAATGTGTATTGGATACACATTGTCTAATTAATTGAAAATGTAAATTACATTTTGTTTTGGGTTGTGAATGTGATTCACAATATTCCAATGTCAAGATTGCAATATTCCCAAAATTAATTGAGAATTATTTTTGGTGAATAAAAATTGTTGGAAAATAAGTAGAGAGAAAAATTAGGAGTTATGCAAATCCCATGTAATCCATGGGATTACCTCCCCATAAGGAAGAGGGGGGGCGGCACCCATTCCCTTTAGGACTTGGTGGCCGTCCCCCTCTCCCTAATGGGAAGGTGGCTCCCAATTGCCTTCTCTCTCCTTATTTAATTGGTTTGATTTGGTATTAATATATATTTGATTTATCAAATATATTTAATCAAAATTAAATCACAAGTTGTTGGCTTTTACCAACAACAATCTTGACCATTGGATTATCATAAATCAATCTCAACCATTGATTTTATGAGACACATGGATTGAGATCCATGGATCCCAAAACCCTATAAATAGAGAGGCACCCTTGGCTCTCTCTTTACACATGCTATTGTAGCAAAAACTCTCTCTCTCTCTTTCTCATACTCGAGCCCTCTTCTTGTCTTCTCTTCTTGGTGGCCGTCCACCTTGGTGGAAGAGAAGAGTCGACGCCCGCGCCCTCGTGCTGCTGCCTCGACGCTCTGCGGTTCTTCGTCTACTTGGAGTGCTGCACTCGCGAGGGAGACGTACGATCTCGTGTGTCGAGATCAGGAGCAACCGCGCTTGGATCAACATCTTGGATTGCGAGGACACCGCGGTTCATCCCCGCGCTCGCAAGCGATCTCTCCGACGATCGGACTTGAGACAGGAGGTCTCTTCTCTTAGAGACTCGATCAACCACGCTTCAAGAGGTATTGCATTATACTTGCTGTGGTTATAGATGAAACGATCCGAGAATGGTTCTTGGATCATGTGGTTTCATCGAATAAAATTTTTTAAATTCCGCTGCACCGAACAACTAGTACGACTAGTCGTTCTTCGTCGTATCCGATACGACGATCACGCTTCCGTGATGCGCTTGAGGATCTCTCCATATCCTTCAAGTGGTATCAGAGCCTTAGGTCGATGGTTTCGAATAGTGATTCGTTAACCAAGGACGACTTGGGTTCGTTTAGGTCGCGAAAGTTTTTCATCGCATTTGATTTCGCAGATCTGTTTAGTTAAGAAATTCGGCACTGTTTAAATTGTTTAAACACGAATTTTTTAATTGGATTATGTTCCCCATTAAATAAGGAAACCATAGGATCTGAGTTTGCGTAAATCGGATTTCGTATGCTCGAGATATGGTCGTTTTAATGGACATATATGCACTGTTGCGAGAACTGTGAATCTGAACGTGATTAAAATGTTAATTACTGTTTAGACTTGCCTCGAAATGCGTGAAACATCACTTAGGTTCTGTCCTAAATCAAATTAGCAAACTTTAGAAATTGACTTTGCTTAATTTGGATTTAATATGATTGAGATATGTCAATTTTAGTAAGTAGGGGTCACTGCTGAAATTGCCTTCCTAATCTAGAACCAAGTGATTGTCAATTAGAGAAATTAATTGTTAATTTCGTGAAATAATCTTGAAAAATATTTGTGAAATATTGAAACATGATTATTTGCCTAATTGACTTGGCCCCAACCAATTAAATGATTAGATTTGATCTAAACCTTAATTGGAACTACAATCATCAAACTTCTTGCTTGAATAGGACTTGGGAATTTGTCTAGCAAATTTCCTTAAAATCAAAATTGTTTTGATTACTATATGGTATAATTTCGGTTGAGAAACCGATGATCATCTCAAGTACAAAGTAATCAATTTGGCATTATCCTTTCCCGAGGTGGATATGGTGTCTAGTCGGGGATCGCTGGATCAGCGGGTTGCAACGTATGTGGTCCGCCCCACTCCCGTCGGTACTGGCCATGACAGCGGGTAGGGCCGGGATAATGTCCGAGGGATTATGATGTATTTTTTTCTAATTATTAAAATTCGAATTAATACGTACTTTGAGAATAATATCATATATGTATATTCAAGCATAAAACTAAGTTTGATTGATTAAATTGGATTGATAATTAATTTAATATGATTAAGTTAATTATATCCAATTGAGAATACTCTAATATGATTAGAGTTGATAATTCCCTTGGAAGAATTAATTATATGAATATGATTCATATTAATTAATTAAATTTGAATAAGAGGTGGAGGATCACATAAGTGACATCCATGGTCTCCCGTCAAGGCGAAGGGTTTCCGTCGCCAGGGATTGTATATAGGAGACGCCTGTACGTAGTGACAGCTCCTATATACAAGCGCATCTGGATCGGACTCTTTGCTTCTCGAAAGAGTAAGGCCGTATGCGTAGTGACCCCAATATCGGATCCTCATATTATTGGGGCGATATTGGATTGCGCATAGCGAGTTCTAATCCTGTTGACGGTTGGTTCAATTAATGACAGGTCAACATCACCTTAGGGGTGGTGGGCCTGGGTATTAAAGACCGAATTGGGAATGCAAGTTGGACTTGCAAGGCGGAATGTGTTCCCGCTTCTCTTTATTGGAGTTACAGTTTCTCATATTATTGGGATGTAACAAAGATAAAGAGGAGATCCCAGTTCTTGCTTGAGATATATTGGTAAGTATATCTCCTACTTTGAAAGTGAATAAGGGAATAAACTTTCATAGTTGACATAGCAAGACTAATTTGATTTAAAATGCCTTAATCAAATAAAATTAAATTGAATATATGATTATATGTTCTAATATAGTGCATTCTCAATTTCAGAAAATGAAGGCCATGAACCCACTGAATAGGCTTCTGGAGGTCAACCAATTGACCGGACCGAATTACTCGGATTGGATCCGTAATTTGGAGCTTGTGCTTTCAGCGGAGCGCATCAGTTATGTGCTCCATGATAACAAACTTGAAAACCCTAAATCCAAGGAAGAAAAAGCATATAATGACAAGTATGATGAAGATCATGTCTTGGCTAGATGCTATATCTTGGGTTCTCTCTCCAATGTTCTTCAGAAGCAACATGTGGAGATGAGCACTTGCCAGGATATCATGCAGAATCTGAAGGAAATGTTTGGTGACATTAACCGCACCCAGCGGTACAATGTTATGAAAGATCTTCTTCGCTGTAAGATGCAGGAAGGGACCTCGGTCCGCGATCATGTGCTCAAAATGTTTGGGTACTTGTCAGAGCTTGAGACTCTGGGGGCGACGATGGATGCAGATATGCAAGCTGATTTCATTCTGCTGTCATTGCCCAAATCTTTCAATAACTTTGTAGTGTCATTCCACATGAATAAGCTGGAACTGACAAATGCTGGGCTTCTTGCTGCATTAAAGTCTGCAGAAGACGTGATGAAGAAAGATGGTCCCTCTGGCACTGCAATGGTTGCACAGGTCAAAGGGAAGCGCGGTCGGAAGCAAGGTTCTCGGAAGGGCCCGGCCCAGAAGAGAAAGAAGAAGGGACAAGGTGTTGCCTCATCTTCCAATGCATCCACTTTAATGGCGTCAAAGAAAACCGACGTCTGTCACCACTGCAAGAAGCCGGGGCACTGGAGGCGTAATTGCCCGGATTACCTGAAGTCGGTCGACAAAGGTAAAGCCCCAGCAGGTATGAAATCTACATTCATCATTGAAACCAGCTTTCTCGTTGGACGAGAAGGAAGTTGGGTAGTTGATTCTGGTGCTTCTGTTCATGTATGCAATTTGTTGCATTTGTTTCAGGAAACTAGACAGCTTGAGGAAGGGGAGATAGTCATCCAGATGGGATCTGATGCAAGTGTTGCAGCAGTCGCCGTCGGGACCTGCAGACTATCATTATCTAGTGGTAGAGTCCTAGTACTTAAAGAGTGTCTTTATGTACCTGAAGTCAGAAGGAATTTAATATCTGTATCTAAGTTAGTTAGAAGTGGGTATTCATTCCTGTTCTGTAATAAATTAGTCATAAACCGTTATGATAAATATATTGCAGATGGTATTTTGACTTCTGGAGGACTCTATGAGTTGTGCATTGATAATTGTGTTATGAATGTTACAAGCACTAATAAAAACCCTAAAAGATCCAGGGAGAATGAAAATCTCTCAAATGAGATTTGGCATCAAAGGCTTGGTCATTTGTCTGTTGATAAGATCAATAGATTAATTAAGGATGGACCTTTAGACTTTCTACAGGTTCAACCTTTGCCTACTTGCAAGAATTGCATTCAAGGAAAAATGACCAGGATGCCTTTTCGTAACAAGGTTACAAGATGTGAAGGTATTATTGACCTAATACATACTGATGTATGCGGTCCCTTCAGTACCGCGACCCGAAATGGTTATCGATATTATTTGACGTTTATTGATGACCATTCGCGATACGGGTTTATCTTCCTATTACGTCATAAATCTGAAACCTTTGAAAAGTTCAAAGAATTCAAGGCTTTGGTTGAGAACCAAACCGATAGGAAGATTAAACGAATTCGATCTGATCGAGGTGGCAAGTACCTATCAGATGAATTTAAGGAATACCTTAAAGAGAATGGAATTATTTCCAATCTCACTCCCCCTGGAACTCCCCAACTTAATGGTGTTGCTGAAAGACGCAACAGAACCATCATGGATATGGTTCGTTCAATGATGAGCAAAGCACATTTACCACTTAGTTTCTGGGGATATGCAGTAGAGACTGCAATATATATCCTGAATAAGATTCCTAGCAAATCTGTACCTAAGACTCCTCATGAGCTATGGTATGGAACCAAACCTAGTGTTAATCACTTGAGGGTTTGGGGTTGCTTGGTCCATGCAAAGAATGTGGATGCAAGCAAGCTGGAATCTCGCTCTCGTGAGTGTTACTTCATTGGGTATGTTAGAGATGGTATTGGATATCAACTCTATGACCCTGAGACTCAGAAGGTTTTTGTTTCTAGAGATGTGAAATTTCTGGAGAATGATTTCCTTAAGGGTCAAGATGAATATGAAGTAAAGGAACTCATTGAATCTCCTGAGGATTCTGAGCTTCCTGAACCAGAAACTGAAGAAATAAATAAAGATGATACACCCATGCCTCTTCGAAGGAGTTCGAGGGTGGTTGCACCACCTGAAAGGTATGGATTCCATGTGTCAGGTGAAACTGACAATGATCCTACTTCATTTGATGAAGCACTCGCGGATCATGACATGGATAGATGGATGCTAGCAATGAAGTCAGAGATTGACTCCATGCATAAGAATGGTGTATGGACCCTAGAGGATCCACCTAAAGGGGTAAAACCCATTGGGTGCAAATGGATCTTCAAGAGAAAGAGGGGACCTGATGGGAAAGTAGAGACTTTCAAGGCACGGCTCGTAGCCAAGGGCTACACACAGAGAGAAGGCATCGACTACGATGAAACATTCTCTCCTGTGGCTATGCTTAAATCCATCAGGGCATTGTTAGCTATAGCTGCATATCTTGACTACGACATCTGGCAGATGGACGTCAAGACGGCTTTCCTCAATGGATACCTCGAGGAGGATATCTACATGGAGCAGCCCCAGGGCTTCATAACTGAGGATGGCAAAGTATGCAAGCTGAAGAAATCCATCTATGGGCTCAAGCAAGCTTCTCGTAGCTGGAACATCAGATTTGACGAAACCATAAAGAGTTATGATTTTGTGCAGAATCCTGATGAACCTTGTGTGTATAAGAAGCTTAGTGGGAGCGCCATTGTGTTCATCGTGCTTTATGTAGATGACATCCTTATCATTGGGAATGATACAGGGATGATGACCAGTGTGAAGATTTGGCTGTCCAATACCTTTGAGATGAAAGATCTTGGAGAAGCCTCTTACATCTTGGGTCTGAAGCTGTTCAGAAACCGAGAGAAGAGGATATTGGGATTGTCACAACAAGGATACATTAAGAAGATTCTTGAACGATTCCGTATGGATAGTTCCAAGAAAGGATTCCTACCCTTAAGACATGGTATCCACCTGTCTAAAGGAATGGCTCCTCAAACTGTTGAGGAAAAGAAGGCCATGGCTGGATGCCCTTATGCATCAGCCGTAGGAAGCTTAATGTATGCCATGATGTGTACTAGGCCAGACATCTGCCATGCAGTGGGAGTGGTAAGTCGTTACCAATCCTGCTATGGAGAACAACACTGGAATGCAGTAAAGAACATATTCAAATATCTTAGACGGACGCAAGATTACATCTTGGTCTATGGAGATGGTGATCTCCAAGTCTTGGGATATACAGATTCTGACTTCCAATCGGATATTGATGATCGAAAGTCGACATCAGGGTTTGTGTTCCTGTTGAACGGTGGTGCTGTGAGCTGGAGAAGCAAGAAGCAGGACACCACGGCAGATTCAACGACAGAAGCCGAATACATTGCCGCATCGGATGCCGCAAAGGAGGCGGTGTGGTTGCGCAAGTTCGTCCAGGAGCTTGGCGTAGTTTCCTCTGATACTCCCATCCCGCTACTCTGTGATAACACGGGAGCCATTGCCCAGGCGAAGGAACCCAGATGGCATCAGAAGAGCAAGCACGTAGAAAGGAAATACCACATCATTCGGGAGATTCAAAAGCGTGGTGACATCATCATCACCAAGGTGGCCTCCGCCGACAACGTTGCTGATCCTCTTACCAAACCTCTGACACAGAAGGTTTTTGACCAGCATGTAATGAGTATGGGTTTAAGGCTTGTTCCTGAATGGTTCTGAGGGCTAGTGGGAGATTGTTAGCAATGTGAGCCCGAGGCGAACCATTCCTACAATAAATGTTATTGTAATAAATGATTTATCAATAAAAGTTATTGATGTTTTGTTTCACTCCCTTTCTGATATTGAATGAATGAATGCACTATAAGGTCCCTATGTACAATAAGGGTTATGTACCATGGCCAACTTGATAATCATACAGCTGTTGATTCAATGAATGAATCATAGAGGCTGATGCTTGGATGAATATCTAAGGAGTTAGATAGAGGACTCATCAAGCATCATCAATGATTAACAAGTAGTGATCTCCAGTCTGAGTGGGAGATGGCAATCCCATCTCATTAGACTGATATCTGATTGACCTCTTGATGCAGGTCCTCTGCATAGGAATATTGATTCGGAGGTATCAGATTAGTTGAGTCAATGAGTTGACTTAGCGAGATCGAGATAACCAAAGACCTATGATGAATACTGTCACATCACAGGCAAACATCCTCTGACCAGAGACAGATATATTGCTATATGTCTGAGCATGTACATTTGGCAGACCAATAGGTTGATGACCTAATCAAGGTCTATACACCGGCGAGCTGGTGTGCATGTAAGGGCATATGAGTAATATGATCTCTCAAAGGGATCATACAGGTTCACTTATGAACCGGGAGACATGAGCTCACTCATGAGGTATTGGGATTGACCAAATTCCATGCATGGTCATCATGCTTTAGAAGCATGATATGAATTTGAAGGTAAGATATATGCTTTGTGAAGGCATATGATCTGTACCATATCCCAAGGACCAAGATTGAGAAACTTAATGATCAGACTATGAAGATGACAGTGTAAAAGTGATCTTTATCTTCATGATGATCATGAGTCTTCCAGTATGCAGGATGTGCAGGTATTAGGAATACCTGAAGGGTGATTTGATCATAAACGATTGTATAACCATGACGCTTCCATTCCGAGGGAGTGATGAAACAGGTATGGATTTTAGTGACTCCTCTCATCAGAGAAGTAACCTGATCTTAGTCCATTTATTGGACATTGATCTGAATGAGATTCAGATGCAATGAGAAGATTAGGTTTACGGTCTTGATTTGATCAAGCATCTATGAGAGGTCCATGGGATCTGGATTTGAGATATGATCTCAATATCCAAGTCACTATACGTGGAACAATACAATCGCCCTGTCCTTATCTCCAAGTATCTGAGGAGAAATAGCATTGTTCTTAAATGGTTTGAGAACAATTCCATGAGATCTAAGCAAAGAGAAGTTGATGATTAAATGTGATTTAATTATCATGATGTATGAGAAATTATCCAATATAATTAAATGTGATTTAATTATTATGGATAAGAATAATGTGGATAGTAATATCCAAATTATTCCTAATATATTATAAATGTGATTTATAATGTATTAGAGAGAGTTAAATATAATTTATATTAGTAGATTAATTATTAATGTGTATTGGATACACATTGTCTAATTAATTGAAAATGTAAATTACATTTTGTTTTGGGTTGTGAATGTGATTCACAATATTCCAATGTCAAGATTGCAATATTCCCAAAATTAATTGAGAATTATTTTTGGTGAATAAAAATTGTTGGAAAATAAGTAGAGAGAAAAATTAGGAGTTATGCAAATCCCATGTAATCCATGGGATTACCTCCCCATAAGGAAGAGGGGGGGCGGCACCCATTCCCTTTAGGACTTGGTGGCCGTCCCCCTCTCCCTAATGGGAAGGTGGCTCCCAATTGCCTTCTCTCTCCTTATTTAATTGGTTTGATTTGGTATTAATATATATTTGATTTATCAAATATATTTAATCAAAATTAAATCACAAGTTGTTGGCTTTTACCAACAACAATCTTGACCATTGGATTATCATAAATCAATCTCAACCATTGATTTTATGAGACACATGGATTGAGATCCATGGATCCCAAAACCCTATAAATAGAGAGGCACCCTTGGCTCTCTCTTTACACATGCTATTGTAGCAAAAACTCTCTCTCTCTCTTTCTCATACTCGAGCCCTCTTCTTGTCTTCTCTTCTTGGTGGCCGTCCACCTTGGTGGAAGAGAAGAGTCGACGCCCGCGCCCTCGTGCTGCTGCCTCGACGCTCTGCGGTTCTTCGTCTACTTGGAGTGCTGCACTCGCGAGGGAGACGTACGATCTCGTGTGTCGAGATCAGGAGCAACCGCGCTTGGATCAACATCTTGGATTGCGAGGACACCGCGGTTCATCCCCGCGCTCGCAAGCGATCTCTCCGACGATCGGACTTGAGACAGGAGGTCTCTTCTCTTAGAGACTCGATCAACCACGCTTCAAGAGGTATTGCATTATACTTGCTGTGGTTATAGATGAAACGATCCGAGAATGGTTCTTGGATCATGTGGTTTCATCGAATAAAATTTTTTAAATTCCGCTGCACCGAACAACTAGTACGACTAGTCGTTCTTCGTCGTATCCGATACGACGATCACGCTTCCGTGATGCGCTTGAGGATCTCTCCATATCCTTCAGAACGGCGGGGCATGGAGTTGTATGTAGGGACCTAATTAATTCAGCAAACACTTAAGAAAAATGCGAAGGAGGTCGAAGAAGAACTTACCTGGCTATGGAGGAGTGGAGCATGTGCGCGACCCCCGGCGAGGGACTCTGGTCATTGCTGGATCTTCGTTGCGACGGGAGACAGCTTGGTGGAGGCGGAGCCACCGCGGGCCTGGCCTACCATGGCTAGGGGTTGACACCGGAGAGAGCTGCCATCTTTGCGCTCCTCGCCGCTCCCTCGATGTCACCGAGGGCGGAGGCTTGCTGGGTAGCCCCTCACGTAAAGGTGGACGCTCTCAACTGGTGGCGAGGGAGGAGTATTTGAAGGAGGAGGTCGGCGGTTTGTGAGGTGGAAGTCATGCCTTTAGTGGGTGATACGGAGTAGTGGGAAGGACAACAAGGTTGGAGTGATGGCCCGCGGGGGAAGGTCGTGGGTCCTTCAGGTAGTGGAGATGGTGGATGGAGACACGGTCAAAAAAGAAAGGGGGCAGGGGGTTCGCAAGATGGCGAACGTGGGAGAGAGGGTCAGTCGCGATGTTGACAATGGGTTCGTAGCCGTTGGATCATGTGATCCAACGGCCTGAATCAAGGCGCCTAAGAGCGGCTCTGATGAGATCGATTGGGGTGCATCGAAGGTCCAGATGAAAGTGCTAGCGAGTGGCTCTGATCAAAGCTAGTATTCGATCGGGTGGTGATGGAGCATGCCACGTGTCGCACCGACGAAGCGGCGCTTAGAGACGACTTGGATGTGATCCAGGCTTGATCTAATGGCTGAGGTGTGAATCTAGAAGAAGCGGTTGTGATGAAACAGCTTGGAGATGATCGTGCGGTGCTGAAGTTGCCACGTGGCGTAAGGAGGGCAAGGCGGGAACGGGCGGCCGTGATGAGATCTGTGGCTTGATCGAGCGGTTGATATTGAATGTGGGATGGATGAAGGGGAATAAGACTTCCAGGCCTTCATCCAACGGTAGCTGGGAACGAGCGGCGTGGCACGAGGTGAGGCGGCCATGTGGCTCAACCAGAATGAGCCACGTGGCCCAATCAGATTATTCAGAGAAAGATGATGTGATATGGAGAAGCAAATGGCCGAATTTGAGAAAACTCAAAACATGAAAGTTGTAGATCTCGATGAGATCTACAAGTTTTATGTTGACCAAAAATGGAGATGAGGTCATTTAAAGATAGGAAATATTTTTGAGGGTATTTTTAGAGCTAAAAACACCACAATTTTTAATTTTGCAATTTTTGTGATTTTTAATTTATTCAAGACTTTGATAACTACAGGACTTTATCTGGTTTTTATTGACACACTGTTAAGCAAGGGGGTTAAAAGTGGAGAATTAAGATGATGAAATCGAGTTTCATCACCCCCTATACTTAAACTATGCTCGTCCCCGAGCATCAAAGAGAATGAATAAATTGGATTAACCCCCTTGTGCATGTGAGTACAGGATCCAATCTGTTCAAGTCCACTCAACTTTAGAGGTCCAAAATTTTAGAGCTCAACCCATCCTTAATCAAGAGGCATCCAATTCCTATAATTATCCAAACTCTCTCTGATGTACATATAGACTAAAGGTATGATATTTAGTGTTGACTACGTTCACGAGAGTAGAGTCTAATCTTCACCCAAGGCCTTGGTCTGAAAAACTTTCCTAAGGACCCAATCCTCAACAATAGGGAATAAATCAAATCTTGCGTTCAGTTCACCGTCTCTTTAGTTGTCAGACTTAAAAATGTAGATGGAAGGCCAATAATGGAGAGCATGGGATTGTGTCATTTCTTCTCTCCCTCTCATTGGAACAAGGATCCTCTCTTAGTGCCTTGTTACACAACATGTTTTTTTTAGTGTTGATCAGTGCGTCCGTCAAGAGAAGTTGGAGCCGTCTGCACTTATTTTCCTGGGAGTACACCGGGGTGTGTCATTTTTGAGTACATATCGTACCTTCTACACCCAGACTTGCAGCATTTACGATGAAGAGCCCTTTTTTGGTGCAATCCGACTCCTGATCCTAATAGTGGTGGTCCAAGTGGACACTTTGAAATGTTTGGGAGTGCTCGCCTTTGGTGGAAGCTCTTTGATATGTAACTTTGTGGAATGAGGCTTTTCTTTGACTTTTCATCGATTTGTAGTATTCTTGGCTAGCTCCACTGCTTTTGCCAAGAGTTGGCGCACATTGATCAACATTTTTTACTTATTTCACACCCTGGCACTTAGGTCAATGTCAAGAGATTAGTATAAGAACCAAGTTCTCATACTGACTAAAATTGCTGACACTCAGGTTTCATGAAGCCTTCAAAGATTTTATCCCATCCTTGAGAATCATTAGATCAAGTCCAGACTCGAATCCCTCATCCCAGTCCCTCAAGTGAAGAGTCAACTCATCTCATCGAAATCGCAGTCGTGCATGTGATGTGCTGATCATATTCTTACTGTCTGAGACTAAGCATGAAATATAGCATGCAAATCTAGAAATCTAGGGGAATGTGGATGATCAAGTTTAAGACCCTGATGGCTAAGGCTGGTTAACCTAAAATCTCAAGTCCTCACAAACTAAGTTTCGTTGAACATTTCAAATCCTGGGTGGAAGTGTGAATATAGAGGATTAATCCAACTCCTTCATTCAAAAACACACACATTCTCTTTTTTTAAGCTTCAAGATATATTAGGACTACCTAAACTCAATTAAGTAGATGCATCTGCATTCAGCCAATATGGGTGTAAGTACAGGCCGGAGCCCGTTACTTGAGGACGGGGCCTTACGCGATGTCCTCTAAACCACCCACTCTGCTAAGGGAGAACCCTCACTGAACGCGACTACTTATTTGGGCTTAGTAGTCACCAATGACTCTTAAAGGACTTTTGGTTTTTCTCATTTTTATGGACTTTTTAATAAAAGGTTAGAACACTAGTTAGACTCAACTTTCCCTGAAATCAAAAGAAAACTTCAATACCATGTCACACAAATAAAAAATTTCAAAACATTTTCAAAAGATTTTTTAAAACTAGAGAAACTCATTTTTAAAATCATTTTCAAAAATATTTTTATAAAAATAGTGTAACATATTATAGAAAGCTATGAAAACCACTGAGTCCACTTAGTTCAAAGACTTATACTTTAGCCAAAAAGTTTTAAATTTTTCAAATTTTTCAGATTATAGCTGAAGTAAGTATATTGTATACACGGTATACCCCCCTATACTTAAACTTTGTTATGTCATCATAGCACTAAATGATACAAGTCCATAGGTCCATTTAAATATAGAGAAATATACTGGAACCAAGGAGGACTCCTCCTATACTTAGGTTAGAAATAACCTAAATATAAAGGCAAGGAAAGATGAGTAGAGAAAATCACGGGGACTCGGGTCCCCCCTATACTTAGGTTGAGAGTAGCCTAAGTATAAATATGGAGATTTGATGTTGGAAGAGACCTGAGGTGAACGAAGAAGATGAATGGATATACAAGTGAGTGGATGAATCTTCGGAGATAAATGGAGTTTCTAAGGCTCAGGGAAGGGTGTCGGAGCAAACAAGGCTCAATCAAACATGCAAGACCCTTCAATTTCACCAACTCACACATGAAACCAACATGTGTTGGTTTATTATCTTGTCGGTTTTATTGGTGATTAAAACATTCTATCTTTACGCTGAAAAAAATGTTAAGTAAAATCAATTGTGTAGACAAGGGTGTTGCTCTCCCAAAACAACATTTTTCTCCATTGACTTGCAATTAACAGTCCCAGTTATTTAAGGTTGTCACTGAATTAAGGTGAGCAAATAAATCGAGCAATCATCGTCTACCATTCATTCCCATTTTCCATTTACCTAGGTGATCAAGATAGGAGGGGAAATCGAGAAAAACCATGTATTCGATAAAAACCATGATCTAGGCTAAGCGATAAAACATGCAGTGACTTGGCGAAAATCTGTGAAAGCTTGGACTGATTTAAAAACCGAAGTGATATGTATGCAAGTCGATCAAAAAGTCACACCTAATATGCTTCTGTTAGCGGGGAAGAATCTCTTTTAAATTTGGCTAAGTGTGGCGATGCTACGTGCGTCTTTATTTATAGTGTGTCCTACCTACAAACAAGCACATAAAAATATGAATGATAAAATAAGCTCGAAGAGCCGCGTGTCTGGTCCTAGGTCGACACTCAAGTGGGGACGATCCCCACACAATCACATTCGTTCGATTACAATCGCAAGTCTTCGATCGAAGACTGCTTTAAAAGGCGGTTATTACATGATGCAAAAGACACATTTTTTTCTTTTTTTTCTATTTACTCCAAGCATGCTTCTGCGGCTCCTCGCTGCGGGAAGCTCCTGCTCCTCGCCTCCTTGAACACCAAGGTCCTTGCCACAAAATCAAATGTTAGAGATCAATTGAAAAGAAAAAATTTTGCAATGCAGGATAGATGAATAAATTGACCTGTATAAAAGAAACACTTAGTTAAATAAATAAAAATCCAAATAATACAAGAAATGAGTCGTGTCCCCGACAACAGCGCCATTTGATAAACCGCGAATTAAGCCCTTTAAGAGTGTGGAATTAGCACTTAAGATCGTCGCAGCCGGGCTGGATTCGGTCCATCAAAGACCATCTAATTTGGATATGTCATTGGAATCAGATGGTCGTGTTTTTATTTTACTTGGTAAGAAACCAAGGTCGAACTCAGGTACACGAGCCTCTCTCGTGATTATTCAGATTTTCATTCATTAATTAAGTGTTGAGTTGAAGACAAATAGATCAAACAATGCATGGAAACAAGACAAATCAATGCATCAAGCAAATGTAAAACAAGCATTTTTTATTTTATTAAATCATGCAAGAAGATACAATTAAATGCGATGAGAACATGTCCTAGATCAGAATAATGAGCAAAAGGAAATGAAACAATTTCTGGTTTAATTTCAAGTGACAAACTTGATGGTTAATTTAAACAAGGCATAAGCTTGAGAAATCAGAGACACTTTGCTATTTAGAATAATACATAAGAATCACATTTTCCAAAACAAGAAATAAATATGCCATTAAAAAGATCATCAAGCAAGCTTCGAAATGAAAATGAAATAAACTAAAACAGAGGTGCGATGCTCGAGATATGCATGAAAGAAGACAAGGGCATAACTGTGAGAAAAACATGAAAGATAACTACAAACAGGTCCCTAGAGGGACTAAAATGCAAATAAAATTAAGCGCGAGGCCTTCCCTGTAAATGTTCCATACGCACGGGGGCATATTTGCAATTATTAAAACCAGCGAGGGTCAAAGTGCAAATAACCCCAGGCACGAGTGGCCTGCACGTGAAACGAGGACCTGTCTGCAATATGGAGAAGTTGGCGGGGTCTCCCTACAAATTTGCCCAGGTCGCACGTGGCTAGCACGTGCAATCCAGGCTCGGTGTTCGCTGAGGCTCAGAAGCAGCTTCGGATAGGCTTGGTAGAGGCTCGGGGGCCTGAAGAGGCTCGGGATAGGTTCAATACCCCTAAGCCTAGAGCTCTGGTGCTGCGATTCGGATATTCCCTGGAGTTGACACGTGGTCGGCCGATCATCGTTAGATCTCGAGGATCCAATGGCACCTAGAGATGGCGCTCGTTAGCGACGTGGGCGCTCCTGCACTGTTGGATGTGCTCCGGAGAGAAGCATCCAACAATGCATGTATCTTCATCTTCGGTTGCAGCTGGCGGCAGAGTTCGAGCTCCGGCGGAGGAGCTGCATCTCCGCATCCATAGACGGAGCTCCATGAAGGTCCTCGGTGGCTCCCTGATGAATGACTCGATGAAGTTTAGGGAATCATCTACGAGATCCAGAGCACCCGGTGGAGGCTTGGATTCCGGCAACGAGGTCGAGAGACTCTACTCCGGCGAACTCTCCGACCATTGGCATATATCTGAAATGTTAGTGCCGCAGACCAAAGCGAACGTTCGTGTGGCACGCATGTGAAGAGTGACGTGGGATGGGAGCTACTGCGAGTGGAGAAGATGGAAGCTCAGAGCTCCCCCACCAGAAATGGCAGAGGATATGGGTCGGAGGTGTTATGGGGTGTGGAGGAAGGAAAGGGTGAACGGAGAGCTGCGCGTGAAAGGTAGAGGCGAGGCGGAGCTTGAGAGATGAACGGCGGGGCATGGAGTTGTATGTAGGGACCTAATTAATTCAGCAAACACTTAAGAAAAATGCGAAGGAGGTCGGAGAAGAACTAACCTGGCTATGGCGGAGTGGAGCCTGTACGCGAGCCCCGACGAGGGACTCTGGTCATCGCTGGATCTCCGCGGCGACGGGAGACAGCTTGGCGGAGGCTGAGCCACCGCGAGCCTGGCCTACCATGGCCATTGGTCGACACCGGAGAGAGTTGTCGTCTTCGCGCTCCTCGCCGCCCCCTCGCTGTCACCGGGGGCGGAGGCTTGCTGGGTAGCCCCTCACGTAAAGGTGGACGCCCTCAACTGGTGGCGAGGGAGGAGTATTTGATGGAGGAGGTCGACGCTTTGTGAGGTGGAAGTCCTGCCTTTAGTGGGTGATACGGAGTAGTGGGAAGGACGACGAGGTTGGAGTGATGGCCCGCGATGATAAGGGATGATGGGGGAAGGTTGTGGGTCCTTCGGGTAGTGGAGATGGTGGATGGAGACGTGATGAATCTCCATTTCATCACCTTTATTCTATCATTTTGGCCTTGAAAACCCTAGCTAATGCATGTAAATGTCAATAATAGCATTTATGATTTATTGTATTTCTGACACATAAAATAAGGTTTTTAATGCCAAAATTATAGAATAAAGAGAAGAAAAGAAAAAGGAATAAAATATTGCAAATATTTTATGACCCTAACTACGAGACCAAGTCCAGAAGGGAATTGGTCGACAAGGAATAAAGTAGGGGGAGATAAGGGCCGAAAATACAATAAATACCTCATTTATTCATTCTCGACTTATACATTTTTGACACCTATTTTGTATCTAAGTATTTACTAATAAAAAAAAGAAACTTTGTATATAAAAGTTGTAGATAATAATGTAAATAATAATAATACAAAATTGAGTTTGTACAAAAATAATACATAGTGTACATTTTATACCCAGAATAAAAAGCCAAAAACCAAATTTCCCAGACCCATATCTTGCAAATAAAAACTCAAAACATTGCAAAATCACCTCTAATTGTATATAACTTTTCATGATCTATTTAATGGTGGTGGTTTTATATTTTTTGGAGTCACTATAAAAAAGATAGGTTTTGGGCCCCTATTGTACATAATACCGATTAAAATATTCAATTTATTCATTACTTATTATTTTTACAAATTCATATTTTTATAATTTTGTAAACATTATCTATAATATATGTGTACATCAAAATCAAAATAAAATTAACAAGAAAAAATAAAATAAAATTATATAAAAACATACATGAAATATCTATATGTATATAAATAAAAGGGAATTATATTCTGTAATTATTTTATTCTTTCATATTTTTAGAATATTGCCAATATCATATATATTCTATTAAAAATACAAAACAAAAATAAAAACTTATTAAAATGCATTAAAATAAAAAGAAGTATACAAAACATAGGCAAAATACATATACCTATACTTATACAATTCATATACCTATTTATTTAAATGTGCAAATAAACTCATAAAAATCAAATAAAAATATATTTATACTCACAAAAATAAGTTATAAATATATAAACTAAGAAAATAAAATAATAAAATAATATATACAAGTAAAAATAGAAATGCACAAAACATAGATGAATATACCTATAAATACACTCAAAAAAATTAACTACTAATAAATCAAGCCAAAAAATAAATAAAAAACATATTAAAATACTAAATAAAATAATAAATATTTTTTATTTTATATCGAAAATAATAAAATCATTTACTATTTTAAATTAATTATTTTCGAATAAAACCTTTTGTTTTGTCCTTTAGCGGCCTGCGTGGACCAATCCGCGCGCAGCCTTCGTTGACCTCTGGTCAACTGCCCCATCTGCTGCTCTAAGTCATCAGACCTGTTGAATCCTCAGTTTTCTTGAATTTTTCGTGGGCGTCTCGTCCATCGATCGCACACGCTTCCTCCACAAGAGTTGTTCCTGGTACATTGTACATACACGCTAACACCTTAGATCGCTTGTACATACACCAGATAAATCGATAATCACCGGTCAATAAGGGTGCATAGAAATGTTTATAAATAACCCAACTTCTCCTCCTTCGCAAATTTGGTCAATTCTACCCTTCACCCTTCCTCGTATTCGGTCCTAGGAGCTTCCTTGTGACAGGAGGGATCTCTTGGTGCCTTGAATCGGTTGGAGGAGGTGGGAGCTGTACCCATGGCGGCACTCCGGCGATTGCCACGCTCCCTGGTTCCCACCAGGTATTAGAGCCCTTTTATTGCTTTCGTAGGTATATTTTTATTCCAGCATTTAATTCCCGTATTTAGTTTAGTTTTTAGCCCAGTAGTTAGAAGTGAATCGGTTGAGTCATAGTTCACCGGAGCTCCGCTCCGGCGACGACTCCCGAATGTTCCAGTCATTCTCCGACCCTCGTACCGCCCCCATATCATTCCTTATCGCATTCTCCATCTTTCGCACGCCCCAGATCAACTAGAGCCCACATGGCTTCGCGAATCGAGGTTTCACCTCTGCCGCTCACCGGAACCTCGCCGCCCCCTTCATTTTTGCGTAAAAGCTTCAAACCCCAAGTCGAGGGTGAAGCCCTCGAGCCACTTTATCTTCTTGTGCAGGCCTTGAATTCAAAGGAGCCCTCTTGGGCTTGATTGATCCCAGGGAGAGGCTCCTGGAGGTTCTCCCCTTCCTCGAGCTCGCCTGATCGATTGGGACCTCCAAGAGACAAGCGGAAGCCATCAGTAGATGCGGGGATCTTCCAGAAACGTGCAGAGACCTTCGGAGGCGACGGAGGAGGCCGGAGTCGCCGGCCGTTCAAGATCCAAGCTCGCCGCGCGCGAGTTTCTTCCCTGTTCTTCCACATTGCTCCATCGTCATCCGGTCAAGGTGAAGCTCCTAGATGCGCCAGCCACCGTTGGATGAAGCCTCACTCAGACGTCGGATCATCCGATCCAATCTAATCTCGGCCATCCACCATTGAAACGTCATCGACCGTCAGATGGAGGCCACGTGTATAAGTGAGAAGCCATCTGCCGTCCATCAGCGCCTAATAGGGGTAATTTACACCTTTAGCCCCTGTTGTTTTTGTATTTATTGATTAGCCCGGTAAATAATGTTTAACATTTAAAATAAAGTAGATATTTTGCAAAAGGATCCCTAGATTTCTTGTATTTATACTTAGGTCCAATCCACGTCACCTCACGTGCGGTCCCACGTGCATTTGGGAAAATTTCACTGGAACCCCTGAATGTATTTGTATTTCGTAAAAGTCCATTAAATAAAATTTACATTGTTATATTTTTGTGGAATGTACACATGGACCCCTGTACTTTATGAAATTGCATTTTTGTCCCCGCGTGTATGAGTCACGTGTTGTCCCACGTGATACATTAAATTGCAAGGACCCCCTAGAGGGTTTTAAAATTTGTATTTGGTCGTAAAAATTCATGTTAATGTTCAAAAGTTTTGGTATGTTTGCACAGAACCCCCTGGGCTTTATTTTATTTGCAAAAATACCCCTGCTAGGGTTGGAATTTCTTTTTGCTTTCCCTATTTATTGCATGCATCTACAAAATTTCAAAAATCACCAAAAACATACCATAGGTTCCTGTTGCATTGTATTATCATGTCATATTTTTTTATTTTGCATTTTTATTGCATTTTCATATTTATAAAAATTCAAAACATGCATTTTTAGTACTGACTGCATTAGAAAACACATAAAAATTATAAAATATTTTTGAAAAATTCCAAAAAAATATATATTTCGTGTGTCTTAGTTTGTTTTAGCTTTAGTCCAAAAATCACTAAAAATTACAAAAGAAAAATCGTAAAAATTATAAAACCCCAAAATCCTTCATAAAAATATTAAAAATACCAAAAAATCTAAAAATATAATCTCTATTCATTAATTTTCTATATTTTATTATCTTTAATTTAAAATTAATTTGGGGATTTTTTTTATTGTATTTGATATTTTTTATCCTCATTTTAATTTCAGGTTTGTATTTTAATCGCTGTTTTCAGTATTTTTTGCTTTTAAATACCAAAAAAAGGAAAAATCTAGAAAAATCACAAAAACATTAGAAAAATATAAAAATCACAAAATTATTTTATTTACTGTATTTTGAGTATTTTTCCCTATTTTCATCTCTCTCTTATCTCTCTTTTATTATATATTCTATATAGCTTTAGGAAAATATAAAAACATAAAGTATAAAACCAAAAAAATAATTAAATTAAAATTACAAATCAAATAAAAATCATAAAACAAAAAATCAAACAAAAAAATATAAAATTAAAAACCCACAAAAAGACTTGTGTTCATACATGACTAGCTTGTATATAAATAATTGTAGGCTACCCGTTTTTGCTCTCTGTGGTTCGACCTCTACATACTTACGCACTATGCATCATTATGGTAGAGTTAATAAATTTTAATTCACATTTTTGGGACTCGATTGATTTATTCTTTATTGTGGGTTAATTGCTGATTAATAGGGGTTTCGTGAGCGGTCGCCACATCGACTTTGTCTCCGCCTTGTGTGAGACGTATTTTGACCCTCGCAAAACCCGTGTTATCAAGACGCGACCAAAAAAGAAAGGGTGCAGGAGGTTCGCAAGATGGCAAACGTGGGAGAGAGGGTCAGTCGCGAGGTTGATGATGAGTTTCTAGCCATTGGATCATGTGATCCAACAACCTGAATCGAGGGGCCTAAGAGCGTCTCTGATGAGATCGATTGGGGTGCATCGAAGGGCCAGATGAAAGTGCTAGCGAGTGGCTCTGATCAAAGCTGGTATTTGATCGGGTGGTGATGGAGCATGCCACCTGTCGCACGGACGAAGCGACGCTTAGAGACGGCTTGGATGTGATCCGGGATTGATCTAATGGCTGAGGTGCGAAGATAGAAGAAGCGGTTGTGATGGAATATCTTGGAGATGATCGTGCAGTGCTGAAGCTGCCACGTGGCGTAAGGAGGGCAAGGAGGGAATGGGCGGTCGTGATGAGATCCGTGGCTTGATCGGGCGGCTGATATTGAATTCGGGATGGATGGAGGGGATTAAGACTTCCAGGCCTTCATCCAACAGTGGCTGGGCGTGAGCAGCATGGCGTGATGTGAGGCGGCCATGTGGCTCAACCAGAATGAGCCACGTGGCCCAATCAGATTATTCAGAGAAAGATGATGAGATATGGAGGAGCAAATGGCCAAATTTGAGAAAACTCAAAACATGAAAGTTGTAGATCTCGATGAGATCTACAAGTTTCATGTTGACCAAAAACAGAGATGAGGTCATTTAAAGATAGGAAATATTTTTGAGGGTATTTTTAGAGCTAAAAACACCACGATTTTTAATTTTGCAATTTTTGTGATTTTTAATTTATTCAAGACTCTGATAACTACAGGACTTTATCTGGTTTTTATTGACACACTTTTAAGCAAGGGGGTTAAAAATGGAGAATTAAGATGATGAAATCGAGTTTATTAATGCCCACAACCATATTTGAGCATCTAAATATAGGTCCTCTTAAGTAATCTGCAGCTGTACTTCAATTCGCGGATACATCAACTAAAAGACCTAGGTGAGAGATTCGAAATATTGTCATCAACATAGAGGGACAAAATTACCCAGTAGACTTCACAATACTTGACATGGATGTCCCTAGAAATTGGAAAGACTCCCAAATGATACTAGGGTGACCCTTCCTTAGGACCGCTGGAGCTATACTCGATTACACATCCGGGAGAATCCAGTTTGGAAAAGTGGAACTTAAAATGAAGCAAACTAGGTTTCAAAGACCTGGCACTGAGTCAAGCACCGAGTCTGAAAAATCAGAAACTGAGACAGAATCTACAGAAGCAATAGTTGGGCCCTAGAGACAAAACCCAACCTCTATGATAGAATCAACCTCATCTGGAGAGTAAATTATTGATGTTTTAGTCTGCCAGCTCATTCATGCATCTACCTATACTCTAGGAGACTCAGAGGCCCCTTTGGACCTGTCAGTCCATTCTCCTTATGGACAATCCCAAAGTAAAGTACACAGATCGGACGCAGTGCTTGCTACATCACATTCCATCATTAGTGATCCGATCCTAGAAACACCCACGATAGTGGCCGATATTAATACACTTTAAGCATCCACATCACAACAAGAAGCGCCACTGAGGGGACCAGATTCAGGCAACAATACGGACCTACCTGAACTCAAACCATTTCCCCCTACGCTTAAATATGCATTCCTTGCAGGAGATAAGGGACAGTTTCCGGTCATCATCAGTTCACATCTGACCGAAGAGCAGGAGATCCGCATGCTTAATGTTTTGGAGAAAAATCGCAAGGCTATAGGCTAGAGATTGCCTGATCTTCCAGGGATAAACCCAGCCCTGTGCTTACAACATATTTACCTGGACGATAATGCTAAACCCTCCCGTGAATGCCAACATAGGTTGAATCCAAACTTACGGGAAGTGGTTAAGACTGAGAGTGAAAAATGGTGTAAGGCTGGTTTCATATATCCCATCTCCGACTCCAAGTGGGTGTCACCTTTGCATGTTGTTCCGAAAAAGTCGAGACTTCATATTATTACCAATGAGGAGGGAGAAGAGATCACGACATGGGTACCCACAACGTGGCGTGTCTGTATGGATTACAAGCGCCTGAATGCCGTAACGAAGAAGGATTACTTTCCGCTGCCTGATGACACGCCTGATCACTCGGGTAAAAGGTAATCAAGGGTCGTTGTGACCCAAGTCACCAAGCGTAGACGATCAAGAAAAATAGACCACCAAATCGGATAAAAATCGAAGAAACACAAGTAGCGGTCTCGTTATTATATTAACCTGGTATAGCGACCAGGGTCGAACACAAGGAGCACGTGACGGCCTTGCAGCCTACGAAGTAGTCTAAAAAGAAATAAAATAAAAGAAATGTATTTTTGGTGGATTTTTAATTTTTATAATTTTTTTTGGATTTTTAATTAATTAAGAAAACAAGAAAACAAGTGAATAAGCCAAATACAAACAATTATTAAAGCACTCAAAAATCAACCAAAAATTCAAATAAAAATGTTTTTATGCATTTTATGTTTTTTACTGTTTTGGGGGTAATTTTTAGTATTTTTCTGATTTTTATTTAATTTTCTAAAAATAAAACAATGCAAAAAGACAACAACAATGTGCAGCCAAGCTTGGGTGACTTAGATAAAATATCTAAAAGTCCCTAAAAAGCCTAGAGGTAATTTTCCTGTATAGTAGAAACTACAAAGAAAATTTGGCCACTGGAATTATTATTTTTGGTTTTTTTAATTAATTATTAGAATTTTTATAAGGTTTTTAGTGTTTTTCAATTTTCATAAGTTTTATATAATGAAAAATGACCAAAATTGGTCAGAAAATCAAACAAGGAAAATACACACTAACTAATTTTTTATAATTTTTAGAGGTATTTTAATATTTTTTGTTAATTTTCAAGTCAGACAGTAAAGAAAAATCTTGTTTTTGAATTTTTAAAAATATCAAATGAAATCAAAAATGTCTCCAAAAATTGGAGAAAATTTTACACTATGGCAGGAGCCATGTCCAATTTTCATCGCATTTGGAGTTGGTTTGATATTTTATTAAAAATCAAAACTAAGGTACAGTGCACAGGGACCTGTACGCAAATACAAGAAGTTCCAGGGGGTCCGGTGCAAAATTTACAAGAAGTCACGCGCGAAGCGCGTGTCCTGGGCACACAGGGACCTGATTGCAATGAAAATAAGGTTCCTGGACTATTTAATAACAGGTATTAAAAGTCCATGGGCCTTATTGTAAAATACCCACTAATTTCAACACATGTTCTAAAAAACCACGCACAGGGGTATATATGCAATTAATAAAAACTTTCATTCATTTCAGTAACACCCGAGAACTACAAGGCTAAACATGCAAATAACCCCAAATAAACATGTGTCGACGCACGTGATCCACTACAGGCAGGGGCATACATGTAAATAACAGAAATGACAGGGTCCACAGTGCAATTTACCTAACTAAAATAAAATAACTAAAATATTTACAGGACTAAAAGCAAACTACTCTAAAGCTAAGGGCCTAAGGTGAAATTTACCCTTTATTAAGTAGATCGACGGATGGGCGCCACGTATGCAATCCGACGGTCGAGGAGGGGTGGCGCCCAACGCTGGAGTCCTCGGTGGCGATCGAGCGGCCAGGGCTTCGCCACGTGTAGGATCGGACGGCTGAGAAGCAACGTGGGAAGGCCTCGCTGATCAGACGGTCCAAATCACGTCTCCAAAGATCGACGATGCTGGTGGCTCCTCAAATGGACGGCGGAGATCTGAACTGGAGCTGGAGGTGAATCGGACGGCAGGGGAGGGTCCTCGACGAATTGGGCTCCGGCGAACTTCGCCGAGCTCGTGCAGGCGCTGGAGGGCTCCTCGAAGGCCACAGATGATCGGAGAAGAAGCGTGGAGGCCTTCCGCGTCTACTGGTATCCTCCGATGGCTCGACGGAGCTCTGGGGAGCTCAGGCGAGTCCGGCGGAGGTCGAGCTGCTACACCTGGATGTTGAAGCCCTCAGATGGGCTTCCTGGGACCTGCAAAGACGTGCAATGAACTCGCGGGTCGAGGGCAAAGTGCCTCGACCCTATAAGCGGGGGTGAAGGGGGTCTGTGCGGCGGGGCGTGCGAGCTCCGGCGAGGTGTCGGCGATGGACCTCGAATCCCAGCTCCTATGCGAGCTGGGTTGGATGAAGGGGTGGGAGAACGTGCGCGGGGAGAAGGCGAACGTGATGGGGTGGTCCGATGATCGAGACGAGGGCGGAGATGGCCGGAATCGGAAGGTGAATGGCGATGGGTCGATTTGGGCGAAATGCAAAATCAAAGAAAAAGAAAGAGAACTAAGGCTACCTGGGCGGATGGGTCGACTGGGCTTGAGCTCTGGAAGCTCTGGGTCGTCGCCTCGCGGGTCGTCGAGGCCCGAGGCTCGAGCTCTACCTTCGGGCGGAGCACGGCGGCGCTAAGACGCCGGATCAGTGGTCGAGACGTCTCCTCCTCGCTGCAACAATGCCCGGAGCGAGCTGTCACTCTCGCGAAGGCACTGGAGGTCACTGGGTGGAAGGCGAATGAGCCAAAAGATGAGGAACAGGGAGGCGGAGCTCGGCTTATGTATGGGTGCAGATCCGAGAGAAAAGCTCGGGCAGGGTTCCGCAAGGCGTGGATCCCCACGCGGATGTGTCGACGAAGATCTCGGATGCAAGGGGGATGATCGGAGCCCGGGGGTTGCGGATTTGGAGGTCGGGTCGTGACGCGAAAAATCGGAGATGTCGGGTCGGGCGTCACGACCCGTGTGAAGTGGTCCACAGGGGGGAGTTGACTGGGCGGTCAACATCCCTGTGGACCAATGGGAATCAGCCACTGGAAAAATTTAGAAATTCATTTAAAAATAGCAAATGGTCGAATTAAAGAAAATTTAAAACATATAAAATGTTTATTTTATTTTTTTTCTATTTTTTAGTGATTTTTGATTAATTTTCAATTAAAAATAGGGTATGTACACTATAGAACTATATATATGGTATATATACAATGTTGTTTTTTATTTTTTTCTTTTTAATTAGTTATTTTTATACATTTTTATCCCCATTTTATATTTTATTTATTTATAGCATAAAATTAGGAATAAAAGGGTATTTTTATTTTATTTTTATTAGTTATATTCAAAGGTAAAATAAATATCTATATACAAATATATACATGGTATAGTTACAAAGTTATTTTTGGTTTTTAATTTTGTTTTTTTTATTTGATTTTTTGTTTTTATGGTTTTTATTTTATTTATTTACACCATAAAATATAGAATATATACAAATTTTATGGAAATTAATTTTATTTATTTAGAAGGCTAAATAAATATAGGTGTGGGTGTATGTACATGGTGAATATGTACAAGTGATTCTATTTTTATTTTCTTTTTTATTTTTCCATTTTTATCTTGATTCTGTATTTATAAATATATACAAATATTTACAAGCCACTTTTATTCTATTTTTGGAGGAAAATATATTTATTGTATTTACATGTATATTTACACACATGAGCACCCTATCTCTCTCTACTTTGGCTTTTATGCGGTCAGGCCCATGCCGAGCCCTCCCTTGGGATTAGGTTGCTCAATATTTATTCTAAAATATTTCCCTCTTTTTCCTTTTTAATCTTTATTCTTTTATTTTTGCACAAAAACATGCTAATTATGACTTTTTACACCATGCATGCTTTTGGTAATTATTTGTACTTACAAGTATCTACATGCATTTGCAAAGGTTTTTGTAGCTAAAATATAAGAATAAAGAGTGATGAATGAGTATTCATCACCCCCTATACTTAACTTTGCTAGTCCCTTAGCAAACATTTATTGAAAAAGAAGTGAAAAAGAAAGAAAGAAAAAAAGAAAAAGAGAAGAATGCACATGGATCAAGGTTGAATATTAAACTTGCCTTCATTAAATTGAATTATGGAGCTCAATCAGATCTTTAGATTATTAATGTGTCGGAACCTTATTTGGACTTAAAACTCAATAGCCTCTAAGTTCCACCAATCTATAATCAAGACCCCTCAATACTCCAGATCAGAACAAGTCATCAAACACAAACCTTGAAGACCATGAATCTTTCCTTGTACTGTGGATGTGAAGTCTAAGCTCTCCACCTCAGAAATGGCAACATGACAACCCTCCCCAATAAGGTAACTCTATGACCCTGATCTGGCCACTCTTTCCTCGAGGAGTGGGTATTCCCTTCTAAAGTTCAAGTTCAACCGGCTCAAGAAGGGAGGAAGAAGAGAATGGGACCATGGCCAGTGTAGCCATGTATCCTTGGGAGCTCGACCAGTGTAACCAAGTCTCCCTGCTGCAAGCTACATAAGGTGGGACATGAATCTCAAGCTTTGCTTATTGCACTATATACATACTCCGGTGGGATTATCATTTTCTCTCAGACCCACCACTTTTTTGGAGTTATTTGCATTTTTTTTTCAAGTGCATCTATACAACATATACATGTGCAGCATATATACAAGGAGTTTTTCCTCTTGAGCCAGTAGACTATCCCTCTTTTGAAGCTTTATTGCAACCCACAACTCATGTTGTTAGACCTCATGGCAACCAGACCAAGTTGAGACGCACTTCCTTCACTAAAAGAAGAAGAGAGGTTCCGCCTAGAAGTACTACCCTCATATGCTACCCCAAGTCAAGGAAGACTTCCTCCTCACCACCTCATCCGTAGAGAGCTCGGTGCAAGTACTGGTGTCTAAGTAAAGCCATGTCCCTATGAGTCATGTGTTGTTGTTAAGTGCTCTACTTAGGCTCATTGAGATGACATGTGATCATAGCCTTGTGGACTCAAGAATTAAGTCACCATGGACCTGAAAAGCCTTAACCCTAAGCCCTATAAGGTTCCTCTTATAAATTAGGTGGATTAAGATCTTAATCAAGCTCCATTTCCCAATTTAATTCCAGGCTAGTTTAAATGTCAACTATCATCCAGAAAAGCTATATACATATATACAAAGATGCTATTTACACAATTTGTACAAACATGCAAAATTTTTGAAAAATGTTTTGAAATCATGAATGGATGGATGCATGAAGTGCAAGTTTTGCAAAAGTATTTACACACATTTACACAAGATTTTTGCAAACTTTTGATTTTCAAAACATTTTGGAAAAAATTTTGTATTATATACATATTTTGATATGAAAATATTTACACAAACTTTACACAAAAAGATTTTGAAAACATTTTACAAAAAATAATTTGTACACTAGCTATGTATGTGCAATAAAAGAATGTTTATTTACAGGAAAAGGTTTTTAATTTTTGTGATATTTTTAAGGTTTTTAGCCATTTTATTTATTAACACACTCACACAAAGTACGAGTTTATGGCTAAAGTATATATGAAATATATACACACACCCCTATACTTAGCTCGAACGATGTCCTCAGAGTCAAGGAGAGATGAAGAAGACATAACTCGTGCTATGTATAGGGAAGTGAAAAGGAAGGCTATATACAAAGACGAATGAATAAATAGAATATCAAGAGAGTCTCGGCTTTTCCCCCCTATACTTAGGATCAAGTAATCCTAAGTATAGCAAGCTGTACACAAAGGGAAAAACCGAGTGGAGAATGTACAGGGTCTACCCCCCCCATACTTAGGGTAAAATATCCCTAAGTATAGGCAGCAAAACAGGGGTAAAAAGAATCAAAAGAAATACCCAAAGGTCCTACATCCCCCTATACTTAGGGTAAAGTACACCCTAAGTATAGCATAATCAAAAGATGAAATAAAGGGATGTGGGACTAAGGAATGGAATGATATGGACATCTGGATCTATACAGGTCGGAAGATCAGTGAAAATCAGGTGTGAGATGCAATAGATGTGAGTCAAAAGACCACATCTCACGCAAAGTGAATAGGGGTAACATCAACGACCCGCGGCTCATGATCTAGAAATGGCTTGAGCCGCTGGCCGTTCACTCGAAAGGTACTCTTCAGAAGACTACTCGGATATGTCAATGCTACCGTTGTCGTGTACCTTTCTCACCGAGTAGGGTCCCTTCCATTTGCTCTGTAGCTTCCCTGGAAATAGGCGAAGCCTCGCATCAAACAGCCATACTCTCTGTCCATGCTCAAAAATGTTTGTGGCTGATGTGAGAATCATGCCACTCCTTCACTCTCTCTTATACTGTAGCTGTTTTGAGAAGGTGGTATCTCTAAGATCCTCCAAGGCTGCTAACTCTGCCCTCTCTGGTCTCCCACACCATCTGGATCCATAAGTATCTCAGTGACTGCCCAAAGTGACCTGTGTCTCAGCTCAATATGTAAATGGCACGCTTGCCATATACGAGGCGAAAGGGAGGAATGTGCCCAATGGTGTCTTGAAAGACGTCCTATATGCCCACAAGACCGAGTCCAAAAGCTGTGACCAATCCTTTTCGGTCAGGGCGGACGACTTTCTGCAATATAGTCTTGATCTCCCTATTCGACACCTCGGCTAGACCATTGCTGTGGGATGGTATGGAGTGGCGACTCGATGGTCTATGCCGAACTCACTAGCAAGGGACTTCACCTGGTCGTGATGAAATGAGACCCCCCATCTGAAATCAATACTCGAGGTACCCCGAACCGCGTGATGATGTGCTTCCTCAAAAATCTGCAAACAGTCCTTGCATCAGCGGCTCGGGCGGGATGGCCTCAACCCAACGACTAACATAGTCTATAGCCAACAGAATGTACTCAAATCCCTGACTCTTAGGGAATGGACCCATGAAATCGATGCCCCATGCATCAAAAACCTCACAGAAGTGAATAGGCTGCATCGGCATCATATCACGTTGTCTACAAGTGCCCATCCTCTGACAGTCAGTACACCTCTTCACGAACTCATCTGAGTCCTTGAAGAGGGTAGAGCCACCACAAGCCGGATTGGAGCACTTTTTGTGCTGTTCTCCTCCCAGAAATGATGTCCTCCTGCCTCAAGCTTGTGGCAGTAAGTGAGGACGCTATGGTGCTCCTCCTGAGGAATGCACCTACGCCAAACACTATCCCCTCCCTCGTGGTAAAGGATGGGATCCTCCCAGTGGTAGGACTTGGCCTCCATGAGGAAGGTCTCAAGCCTCTGCATGGGCCAACCTTGCGGGACTTTCTTAGCAACAAGAAAGTTCACAATGTCGGCATTACCACGGGAGTGAGGCGATAGCAAGGATCGCCTCATCTGGGAAGGTCTCACAAATGGGATCAATATGCTCAGACTCCTCAGGGCTGCTCTAAACGGGAGAGAAGATCCGCCACCACATTCTTGACTCCAGGCTTATCCTTGATCTCAATGTCGAACTCCTGGAGTAGAAGGATCCATCTAGTCAGTCTGGCCTTGGCATCCTTCTTTGCCATGAGGTATCGGATGGTGGTGTGATCAGTATACAAGGTCACTCTAGATCCAATGATGTAAGATCTGAACTTATCTAGGGAGAACACTACGGCTAGCATCTCCTTCTCTGTGACTGTATAATTCTGCTGCCGCGGAATTGCGGCTAGCGTAGTAGATAGCAAAGGGGACTCCATCCCTCCTCTGTCCCAGCACAGCCCCCCACGGCAAAATCGGAGGCGTCCGTCATGATCTCGAATGGGAGAGACCAATCAGGCGGCTGGAGAACATGAGCCTCTATGACACACTGCTTGAGAGTCTCGAAGGACGAAAGACACTTGTCATCGACAAGGAACTCAGTTTCTTTCCTCAGTAGGTCAGTCAACGGGCCCGGGCAATCCTGCTAAAATCATGAATGAATCGTTGGTAGAAACCGACGTGCCCCATGAATGACCGTAACTGCCTCAAAATTGGACGGCGGTGCGAGTTTTCTAATTGACGTCTACCTTGGCCGGATCAACCTTCATTCCCCTGTTGGAGATGATATGGCCAAGCACCGTCCCTTGAGTAACCATGAAGTGACTCTTCTCTCAAGATAGCACCAAGTGAGCCTCTATACATCGCTGGAGTACTCGGTCTAGGCAGTCAAGACATGAGTCGAATCCCTTGCCGTAAACCGAGAAATCATCCATGAAGACCTCCAAGCACTCCCCTACCATGTCTGAAAAGATCGATAGCATGCATCTCTGAAAGGTCGTAGGGGCATTGCATAGCCCAAATGGCATGCGTCGGAAGGCGTATGTGCCGAAGGGACAGGTAAAGGTGGTCTTCTCTTGGTCCTCAGGAGCGATGGCCACCTGGTATTAGCGCGAGTACCAATCCAGAAAACAATAGAGGCTCTTCCCTGCCAGTCTCTCAATTGATCTGATCAATAAAGGGCAGGGGGAAATGATCCTTCTTGGTGGCCTGATTGAGTCTCCTGTAGTCAACGCAGACCCGCCAAGAAGTGGGTACTCGTGTAGCAATCTCCTCTCCAGACTCGCTAATCACTATAGTGATGCCCGTCTTCTTGGGCACCACATGCAAAGGGGCTGACCCACTTGGAGTCGGAGATGGGGAATAAAATCGGTGCTCCACCATTTCGAGATTTCCTTCATGACAACCTCTCTCAGATTTGGGTTCAGCCGCCATTGGAACTCACGCGACGGCTTCGCCTCATCCTCGAGATGGATATGGTGGGAGCATAGGGCCAGACTTATCCCCTGGAGATCTGCTACTCTCCCATCCGATTGCCTTGCGGTTCTTTTCAAGAACCCCCATCAAACGGGATTCTTGCTCTCCAGTCAGATCGGCGGAGATGATGACTGGGTACATCTCAGGCTCACCCGCAAGGAATCGATACTTCAGCGAAGTAGGGAGCGGCTTCAGCTCTGGACAGCTGGTGCTGGTGGATCTGGCCTCTGGAATGTGTCTGCGTGAACGCTGCCAAATCTGCATGGGAGAACTGAAACTCTCTCTCAATCTCAGAAACTGGAGAAGGCTGCCCTGATGGACTGTCTCTGCTCTGCTCGGCATCTACCTCCTCCTCAGTTGTAGGCTCAGTGGGAATCAGGTCTGGCATGTAATCCTCGCAATCTGCCCAATCAGACTCTGACTCCGAGGGATCTGCATCCTCTAGGGTGGCATCAGCACCACCATCATCACAACAATCTGTGTCTCGGTTGAGAACCGGCTCTGCTGCCTCTGAAGTATCCTGGACCAGGAATGTGCTCTCCAAGTTCTCCTCTGTTGTCGTCTCTGCATCAGCTGCATCTGAAAAATGAGAGGATGGCCTGTGCTGCTGGGTCTGCCCAAACTGTCTCATCGTCTGTGATCACAAGTCACAGTCCTGGTGGATGTCTAGCACGGCATCTGTCATCTGCTCTGTGTCTGAAGTGGTCTCTGAGCATGATCTCTCTCTGGCTCTGCTGTCCTCGACCATCTCTATTTGTACACTTTCGCCCTCGACGCGAAGTACCTTCCTGCTATCATGGTCAGTCACCGCCTTGGCTGTGGCCAAGAACGGACGACCGAGAATGATGGGGGTATCGGTCACTGAATCAGGGATCTCCATGTCCAACACTACGAAGTCCACGGGGAATTGCAGGCCCTGAATAGTGACGACAACGTCTCGCAACAACCCCTTCAGCCTCTTGACAGATCGACCAGCAAACTGAAGGACTGTCCTGCTCTGTCTAAGAGTGCCCAACTCAAAGCGGTCGAGAAGGGCTGCCGGAAGGAGGTTGATCGACGATCCGCTATCTAATAGAGTCCGGTCAAACCTCTGCTCTCTAATGTGACATCTGACATAAGGGGCTCCTGAATCTGGCCTCTTGGCCGGCAGACGGTTCTGGATTGCGAAACACGTGGCTTTCGTCAGCACGTGGATCTCTTAGTGGTGGTTCCTCCTCTTCCTCCTGACTGTGGTCCTGTCTCTCAACGAACGCTGAAGAAGGGGGATGTGCTGCAAAGCCTCATGAAGAGTCAGCTGTATGTGAAATCGGTCTATCATCTGCTGGCTGAACTCTTCCTGATCTCTCTTTTTGGGATTTTCTGTTTTCTTCCCCTTCTCCATCTGAAGGGCTCTAGGGAAGGGGGATTACGGGGTCCTTCTCAGATGAAGGGACTAGGAAAAGGTCTAGACGGCTCGACGGCCGGATCCGCACATACAACACGCACCACAGTGGGACCAGAAAAATCAAACCTTTTCCTTTATTCACAACAGGGTTCCGAGATACATCATAAGTAGGAAAAACAACAGATCTCTCTAAATGAACATAAGTGGTCTCAGCACCACCATCGGCTGGATCAACTGGAAGACTTGCGGCCTCAGTACCGCGCTCTGGCTCGGCATCAAGGGTGGCCTCAGTACCACCTCCTCCAACTGGTGAATTGACGGCCTCAGCACCGCCTGTAGAATCAGCATCCTTGGTGGCATCGGTACCACCATCATCATCTCTAGCGGCCTCAGTACCGCTCTCCTCCTCCTCAACGGGCGTTCTGGGTAGATCCTCATGATGTGGCTCAGACGAGGCGCCGCCTGCTGGCATCCTACCGCTCCTAAGTGTGACAAAATCAGTATCAAACAGATATCCAGTCATATCACCAAATGCATCACTAGGAGTGGTATACCCAGTACAAGCTACCTGCTCAGATTTCCGCTTCATGGTGTTGGGGTTCGGCTCGATCTGGGCAGGGATGGCGGCCTTCCCTCTAACAATGTCCCGCATCTCCTGGCGGAACTCTTCCATCTCCCGTCGAAAGGTAGCCTGCTGGTCCATGAGGAGGCGGGCTATATCATCCAAGGCGGGGCTCTCGTGGGAGCCCGACGGGTAACCTCTCTGGTAATGAGGCTGCTGGAACTGCTGCTGGTGCTGAGAGGGGTATGGGTGATGCTGCTGCTGCTGGTGGTGAGGCTGATCTCGCCTCCAAGACTGTCCCTATGCTGATAGGGACGAGGACCAACTGATGTGGTGGGTACACTGGGGCTGCTGCTGCTGCAGCTGGTGCTCTCTCTGATGGTCGTGCTGGCCTCCCTGTCCTGATGACATGCTGTGGGGCTGGGTACCTCCTGTCCCCCACCGGAATCCGGGATGGTCTAGTCGGATACCGGGCTAAGGGCGGTCATAACAAATCCCGTTGACATCCATCAACGGCTCTGCATCGTACTTGGGTGGCGGGAGTACTGCCAGAGGCTGATCAGGCTGTATACCATACCACCATCTGCAAGTTTGGAGACGGTGGTGACTGTTAGGTGGGCTGCGGCTGCTGGTACGGCTCCGCCTGTACAAGGTGAACCTGTCTAGGCTGCTGGTGTGAGCTGGAGCGCTGGGACAAGCTGCTGCTGCTGCCGTGATCGCGCTCGCGACTGAAGACGGGGCTGGGGAAGCCGTCTGTGCCTCCTGGAGACACATGAGCTGGGTCTTCATGTCGCTCAGAGTCTGTGCCATCTGCTCCATCTGAGTGATGACCTGGCACTGCTTCTTCTCAATCAGCTCCATCCGGTCCAACTTCTCGCTAATGATGCCCATGTCCACAGTTGATGACTCTGCCTGTGCTGCTGCTACTCGGGAAGAACTAGAAGGACCGACGTCGACCCGTGCTATCCTCTGGTACTGCACGGGTTGTGGGCGTGTTGGGGTCTGCCCTGAGTGTACAATCGGGTCTGGGACATCACCATGTAGTTCTCGGCCATCTCCTCGTAGATGGCCCAGACCTGGTCGTGATCCTTGGCGAAGTAAGACCTGCCACAAGAAGCGTTCACCAAGCCCTGAAGCTCTGTGTCAGCCCGCTGAAAAAGCTCTGCACGAGGTTCGGCTTGGAAATGTCGTGGTGCAGGCATCTATCAGTCAGCTCTCTGAACCTCTCCCATGCCTCATGGAACTGCTCGTTGGGGAGCATGGAGAAGTTGCTGATCAGGGCTCTCGCGGCATTGGTCCGCCAGAGTGGATAGTACTTATGCAAGTACTCGGTGCGGAGCTGTTCCCAAGTGTAGACAAACTTCCCCAGATGCTTCAGCCAGGTGGCTGCTCTGTCTGCCAAAGAGAAGGGAAGGCAATCATCCTGATGGTGTCCTGGTCCACCTGACGATCGTGGACAGTACTGCAAATCATCAAAAAACGAGGTGGAGATGGGGCTCCTCGGTGGCGAGCCCGTGGAAACGGGGGAGTAACTGCAAGGTGTTCGAGGGGAACTTGAAGTCCCCCACAATGGTTGGTAGCACAACCCAGTGGTGCATCAGTGTCGATCCGGGGTTGTGCAACTCCCGCATCGGTCTCGGTGGCTCTCCTGCTCCTGCCACGGCGGCTGCTGCGGCTGCATCCTCTGGGATCCTCGGCCCGTCTCTCCGCTGCTCTCTCTGCTCTTCATCTGCTCCATCTCTCTCCTCATGTCTAACATGAAAGCTCCTTGATCCCTCAACTGCTATTGTACCGTCTCGAGGGAGGCGATTAGGGTGGAGTTGATCGCACCTTGGTCCAGAACAAAGTGCTCGGGCTCTGGACCTCTACTGCGATCATCGGAACTGCCGGCCATGGTGTCTGCAAAATCAAATGATCCAAACTCAGGTGCCGATAAATCTGCTAATCTCTCCTCTGGCACTGGTCTCTCAGAACCGAAAGAAAGGGGGTCGAGGGGACAGGGTGGAATCATACTCGGGTTCGGAGAGCGGGTCTCAGCTCTCGCGAACCAACCTAGATGAACGGGTAGACGTGCCCGAAAGCGGTGCAGCCAGAGGCTGCCTAAGAGATCGTCTGCCCATCATCTTGATGTGGCGAGTAAGGCGGATGAGATCTGGAGAAACTATGATCACAAGCAAACCCCCAAGTTCACCAACGCAACGCGAGCTGAAGACCGTGAAGGTTCGGTCAATTATCTTGTCAAATTTATTATGGTGAACAATCAAGATATCAGAGCGATTACGTGACCTGCTGGGATACCCGATATCTTCCCAACCGACTGTCCCGCACAGAAGAGTCGGTAATCAGTCGAGAATGGTACCGGAGGGCTTTACCTAGTGTTCGGGTCACTCTCTCGCACAATCAAAACCAAGCAATGAGGGGGTTGCTCTCCCCCAAGACAGATTTTTTTAGATCAGGTGTCTTTTAGTGATCAATAGCTTAAGCAGTCCCAATTTTATGGTTTTTCTTTTTAATCTTTTTCAATACAAATCAAAATGCCTAACGAGTTTTTCGGTTCTCCTGGTTATTAAGTCAAAAACAAGGGGAGAAGACGAAAAGTCGATGCGCGATGAAATCAATGATGCATGCAAAGTAAGAAAGGCGTACCTGACTCCAGCACTCTACGTGAAATATGATCCGCGCATAATGTAAAGATAGAAAAGTAAACTACCTATATGGTGCAGTGGGAAAAACCGAGTCCTAAGCAGGCAACTTCTACACGACAGAACCGTCTAGCTGGTCACTCACCTTCGATCCAGAGAGTCCGGTCTCGGTCTACCCTCCTCCTCCCGACAAATCGGGTTCAGGAGCAGCGCTTGGCAGGACAGGCTGCGGCACGTAGGCTCGAAGGAAAATGAATCTGCTATTTTTATTAATATTTTATTAGTAGGCCAATTAACGATCTATAGGAACAGGCAATCTATTAAGTGTGTGGATCCTACTAATTACGGCACAGTCAAGCAGAAAGTCCTACAGCTAGGGGATCGAGAAAAACCGCGTAAAACCATAAAAGGCAGCGAAAAATCGAAACCGCGAAAAAGCCATGAAAAATCTAAAGTAGCTAATGGGTCCCCCGAGCACACCGGTGCTCGGCGAAACAGACCCAAGAAGAAAGTCCAAGTCCAGCTGTCCATGTGTTATTACAATTCAAATAAAATGTGCTGAAAGAAACCTAACTACTCCTCTCTCACTCAGCTACTCTCTCGCTCTCTTCTGTGGCTCCGTGCAGAAGGGAGCCGCCTCCGAATCCCGCGGTTGCGCTGGCTCCTCGAAGAGTCGCCTCCTCGGTCCTCGGGCCCTCGCAAGAAAGAAGACAAGTGTCACAGACCAAGAATAATCAAATAAAGACAGAAAATATAAACAGGGGTATATGTGCAGAAATGACTAATAAAATAAACACACAAAAATCAAATAAGAACAAAAAAGAAAGAAAATAAAATAAAAGAAAATAAAACAAAAATAAGAGAAAAAAGAAAAGGCCGTGAAAAGCCGCAGACTCAGACGAAAGCCGTGAAAAAGAAAACAAAAAGAAAATGAAAAATAAAAAGAAAACTACTAAGTCGTGCTCCCCGGCAACGGCGCCATTCTGATGACACGCCTGATCACTCGGGTAAAAGGTAATCAAGGGTCGTTGTGACCCAAGTCATCAAGCGCAGTCGATCAAGAAAAATAGATCACCAAATCGGATAAAAATCGAAGAAACACAAGTAGCGGTCTCGCTATTATATTAACCTGGTATAGCGACCAAGGTCGAACACAAGGAGCATGTGATGGCCTTGCGGCCTACGAAGTAGTCTAAAAAGAAATAAAATAAAAGAAATGTATTTTTGGTGGATTTTTAATTTTTATAATTTTTTTTGGATTTTTAATTAATTAAGAAAAATAAGAAAACAAGTGAATAAGCCAAATACAAACAATTATTAAAGCACTCAAAAATCACCAAAAATTCAAATAAAAATGTTTTTATGTATTTTATGTTTTTTACTATTTTTGGGTAATTTTTGGTATTTCTCTTATTTTTATTTAATTTTCTAAAAATAAAACAATGCAAAAAGACAACAACAATGTCCAGCCAAGCTTGGGGGACTTAGATAAAATATCTAAAAGTCCCTAAAAAGCCTGGAGGTAAATTTCCTGTATAGTAGAAACTATAAAGAAAATTTGGCCACTGGAATTATTATTTTTTGGGTTTTTTTAATTAATTATTAGAATTTTTATAAGGTTTTTAGTGTTTTTCAATTTTATAAGTTTTTATATAATGAAAAATGACCAAAATTGGTCAGAAAATCAAACAAGGCAAAATACACGCTAACTAATATTTTTATAATTTTTAGAGGTACTTTAATATTTTTTGTTAATTTTCAAGTCAGACAGTAAAGAAAAAGCTTGTTTTTGAATTTTTAAAAATATCAAATGAAATAAAAAATGTCTCCAAAAATAGCAGAAAATTTTACACTAAGGCAGGAGCAATATGTCTAATTTTCATCGCATTTAGAGTTGGTTTGATATTTTATTAAAAATCAAAACTAAGGTATAGTGCACAGGGACCTGTACGCAAATACAAGAAATTCCAGGGGGTCCGGTGCAAAATTTACAAGAAGTCACGTGCGAGGCGCGTGTCCTGGGCACACAGGGACCTGATTGCAATGAAAATAAGGTTCCTGGACTATTTAATAACAGGTATTAAAAGTCCATGGGCCTTATTGTAAAATACCCACTAATTTCAACACATGTTCTAAAAAACCACGCACAGGGGTATATATGCAATTACAAAAACTTTCATTCATTTCAGTAACACCCGAGAACTACAAGGCTAAACATGCAAATAACCCCAAATAAACACGTGTCGACGCACGTGATCCACTATAGGCAGGGGCATACATGTAAATAACAGAAACGACAGGGTCCACAGTGCAATTTACCTAACTAAAATAAAATAACTAAAATATTTACAGGACTAAAAGCAAACTACTCTAAAGCTAAGGGCCTAAGGTGAAATTTACCCTTTATTAAGTAGATCGACGGATGGGCGCCACATGTGCAATCCGACGGTCGAGGAGGGGTGGCGCCCAACGCTGGAGTCCTCGGTGGCGATCGAGCGGCCAGGGCTTCGCCACGTGTAGGATCGGGCGGCTGAGAAGCAGCATGGGAAGGCCTCGCTTATCAGACGGTCCAAATCACGTCTCCAAAGATCGACGATGTTGGTGGCTCCTCAAATGGACGACGGAGATCTGAAACTGGAGCTGGAGGTGAATCGGACGGCAGGGGAGGGTCCTCGACGAACTGGGCTCCGGCGAACTTCGTCGGGCTCGTGCAGGCGCTGGAGGGCTCCTCGAAGGCCACGGATGATCGGAGAAGAAGCGTGGAGGCCTTCCGCGTCTACTGGTATCCTCCGATGGCTCGACGGAGCTCTAGGGAGCTCAGGCGAGTCCGGCGGAGGTCGAGCTGCTACACCTGGATGTCGAAGCCCTCAGATGGGCTTCCTGGGACCTGCAAAGACGTGCAACAAACTCGTGGGTCGAGGGCAAAGTGCCTCGACCCTGTAAGCGGGGGTGAAGGGGGTCTGTGCGGCGGGGCGTGTGAGCTCCGGCGAGGTGTCGGCGATGGAACTCGAATCCCAGCTCCTGTACGAGCTGGGTTGGATGAAGGGGTGGAGAACGTGCGCGGGGAGAAGGCGAACGTGATGGGGTGGTCCGATGATTGAGACGAGGGCGGAGATGGCCGGAATCGAAGGTGAACGGCGATGGATCGATTTGGGCGAAATGCAAAATCAAAGAAAAAGAAAGAGAACTAAGGCTACCACGGGCGGATGGGTTGACTGGGCTTGAGCTCTGGAAGCTCTGGGTCGTTGCCTCACGGGTCGTCGAGGCCCGAGGCTCGAGCTCTACCTTCGGGCGGAGCACGGCAACGCTAAGACGCCGGATCAGTGGTTGAGGCGTCTCCTCCTCGCTACAACAACGCCCGGAGCGAGCTGTCACTCTCGCGAAGGCACTGGAGGTCACTGGGTGGAAGGAGAATGAGCCAAAAGATGAGGAACAGGGAGGCGGAGCTTGGCTTATGTATGGGTGCAGATCCGAGAAGAAAGGCTCGGGCAGGGTTCCGCAAGGCGCGGATCCCCACGCGGATGTGGCGGCGAAGATCTCGGATGCAAGGGGGATGATCGGAGCCCGGGGGTTGCAGATTTGGAGGTCGGGTCGTGACGCAAAAAATCGGGGAAGTCGGGTCGGGCGTCACGACCCGTGGGAAGTGGTCCACAGGGGGGAGTTGACAGGGCGGTCAACATCCCCGTGGACCAATGGGAATCAACCACCTGGAAAAGATTTAGAAATTCATTTAAAAATAGCAAATGGCCGAATTAAAGAAAATTTAAAACATAGAAAATGTTTATTTTTTTTATTTTTAGTGATTTTTAATTAATTTTTCAAAATAAAAATAGGGTATGTACACTATAGAGCTATATATAGGTATATATACAATGTTGATTTTTGATTTTTACTTTTTAATTAGTTATTTTTATGAATTTTTATCCCCATTTTATATTTTATTTATTTATAGCATAAAATTAGGAATAAAAGGTTATTTTTATTTTATTTTCATTAGTTATATACAAAGGTGAAATAAATATCTATATACAAATATATACATGGTATAGTTACAAAGTTATTTTTGGTTTTTAATTTTGTTCTTTTTATTTGATTTTTGTTTTTGTGGGTTTTATTTTATTTATTTACATCATAAAATATAAAATATATACAAATTTTATGGAAATTAATTTTATTTATTTACAAGGCTAAATAAATATAGGTGTGGGTGTATGTACATGGTGAATATGTACAAGTGATTCTATTTTTTTTCTTTTTGATTTTTCCATTTTTATCTTGATTCTGTATTTAGAAATATATACAAATATTTACAAGCCACTTTTATTCTATTTTTGGAGGAAAACATATTTATTGTATTTACAGGTATATTTACACACATGAGCTCCCTATCTCTCTCTACTTTGGCTTTTATGCGGTCAGGCCCATGCTAAGCCCTCCCTTGGGATTATGTTGCTCAATATTTATTCTAAATATTTCCCTCCTTTTCTTTTTAATCTTTATTCTTTTATTTTTGCACAAAAACATGCTAGTTATGACTTTTTACACCATGCGTGCTTTTGGTAATTATTTGTATTTACAAGTATCTACATGCATTTGCAAAGGTTTTTGTAGCTAAAATATAAGAATAAAGAGTGATGAATGAGTATTCATCACTGCCTTTTATTGATCAAATCCTGGAGAGATTGGCAGGGAGAGAATACTTCTGTTTCTTAAATGGGTACTCGAGCTACAATCAGGTAGCCATCACCCCTGAGGACCAGGAAAAGACTACTTTTACATGTCCTTTCGGCACATATGCATTAAAGCGAAAGCCTTTTGGGCTTTTCAATGCCCCCGGGACCTTTCAGCGATGCATGATTGCGATTTTTATCGAAATGGTTGGCGATTTCCTGGAGGTTTTCATGGAAGACTTCTTGGTCCATGGTGATTCTTTCGAAGATTGTTTAGCACACCTGGATCGAGTCCTTCAAAAGTGTAGGGAGGTGAATCTAGTTCTCTCTTGGGAGAAAAGCCATTTCATGGTAAAAGAGGGCATTGTATTGGGGCATATCATCTCCAAGAAGGGAATGGAGGCTGACCCTGCCAAAGTTGATGTGATCAAGAAACTCGAGCCACCTACCAATGTGAAACAATTACGGTCTTTTATGGGGCATGTCGGATTTTATAGAAGATTTATCAAGGATTTTTCAAAAATTGCCCGACCGCTAACTGACCTCCTAGGGAAAGACACTGAGTTCCTAGTAGATCATAAGTGTCTTGAAGCCTTCGAACTCCTAAAAAGAGGGTTCATTGAGACTCCCGTCCTACAAGCACCCGACTGGTCTCTTCCCTTCGAGATCAAGACAGACGCATTCGATTTCACAGTAGGGGTTGTGTTAGGACAATGAAAAGATGGAATCTCATATGTTATTCACTATGCAAGCAAAGTTTTAGACCCTTCTCAGAAAAATTACACTGTGACCGAAAAGGAAATGCTTGCTGTAGTTTTTGCCTTGGAAAAATTTCGATCTATGCTTCTAGGATCGAAGGTGACAGTTTACACAGACCATTCTGCCATTCGATACTTAATGTCCAAAAAGGACGCAAAAGCACAACTCCTTAGGTGGATACTATTGCTTCAGGAATTTGATTTGGAGATTAAAGACAAACCTGGAGTTAAGAATGTCGTGGTTGATCATTTATCACGGATCGAACATAACAGAATCCCAGAATCTAAATCCATCCATGAAACCTTCCCAGACGTGTCAATTTCTGCTATTGACTCACGCCCATGGTATGCCGACACGGTGAATTATTTTGTCACCAAGGAAGTTCCTCACGGTTGGCCCAGGAATAAAACAGATCGACTCATATCTGAAGCGAGACACTACAATTGGGAGGATTTGTTCCTTTTCTTTGAAGGACTGGATTGCATATGGAGAAGATTTATTCCTCAAGAGGAATACCAAAGTATCCTCAATCTGTGCCATACCTTAGAGGTGGGAGGACATCACTCTGGGAAGAGGACCGTCGAGAAGATACTGATGTGGATTTTACTGGCCGATCTTGTTTAAAGATGCTTATAATTTTGTCAAGTCGTGCCCCGCCTGTCAGAGAATGGGAGGGACCATTGGCTCCAAAGATGCCATGCCTATGCAACCAGTGATCATTTGTGATGTATTCGATGCATGGGTGATGAATCCGTGATTCATCATCTCAATAACTTGATCTTAGCGAAATCCCCGAGTAAATTCCCTAATAAATATCCATAAAATTAATAAATTAACAAAATAACTCTTGTAAATAAAACACACTAATTATTGTATATTAGATTGTACAAAATAAATTAACAATAAAAAGCCGCGAAATTAAAGGAGTTTTTCACCTGTAAATAACCTAAAACTTCATGTATTTTTTAATAATTTTATTTCAACTCCTTTTTGGCTAATTCTTTCTCTGACTTGTTCATAAAAATGTATATAAAAATACAAAAATATAAAATAAATTTTAGCTCAAATAAATGCTCCTAGATCCCAAAGAGAAAAAACCGTAAAGTCCAATTTCCAAGCCAAATTCCCGCTTCGTATGAACTCCGAATTCATCAAACTCACTTTTAAAGTTCAAGTTAGAAAATTATCTATCCAACGTAAGTGGTTTCATTAAAATCGGAGCTCGTTTGCAAAAGTTGGGTTTTGGGACCTAGATGTACATTGTATATCACGTATATATTCATTCTTTCTTCATTTTTTATTTTATCTTTCTTAATTGCTAAAAATACAAAAAAATCATGATTGTGTTATATTTTGATTATAGTATTTTATTGTATTTTTCCGTTGTAAATATCTCTTATTAAAAAGACAAAAAAATTACATATTAGAAAAGTAAAAAGATGTACATGTTGTATGTATTCCTTTGTAAATTCTCCACTATTTTTCCTTCTTTATATTTTTTATTGTATTTAAAGTAGCCTACTTTTATTTTCTTTTATCTAATCATATTCTCTACACTAACTTCTCTTCTTTCATCAACCTCCATTCAACACCATTATCCATCTAACTTCCCATTCAACTCCACCACTAATTTAACCTCCCATTCTACTCCACTTCCATTCTAACATCCATTCCTTCCATCTCTTTTATACACATCCCCATCCTCATTTTTTGCCTATCCGCCATTCTAATAGAATAAGGAGAGAGCTTGGAACGTGGTGTCGGTGACAGCGGCTTATCATCCTCCTCAAGCGACGACCTCCTTCAGACGAGATCCGCGGTGACCACCATCGTCGTGTCACGAGTTCCCTATCGAGCTCTCACAACCTCTTCTATTTTATTTCGCCAATCGGATCGAGGCGACGACAAGAGTCCAGCGTAGCTGCTCCGCCAATCCAGCGAAGAATCAGGTAAGTATTCCTCCTCATTTCTCTCGTTCTTTTATTTTATCTAATATCTTGTTCCCTTTGTTGTGTCACCATCATTTTTATATCACTTCATCACAATCATTACATCATTTTTTCCCTTATCATTTGCATTTCTTATTTAATAAAATTACAAAAAATAAAAGATAAAACAAAAAAATATAGTTCAGCAGTTTTTTTTTAAAAAAGAAATTATAAAAAAAATAAAAAAACGAAAAAAAATTAGGGAGCAGCAGGGGTCGGTGCCACCGCCGCCCCCATTCCTTCTTTCTCCGCCGTTCAACCACCGCGTCAGGCAGCGCTCCGCCGCGCTGCAGCAGCACCACACGGCTGCGCGCGCGCGGTCCTCCGCCCCTCCACCGCCTCAGCTCGCCGCTGCCTCCGCCCTCAAGCGCCGCCCTCGGTCCCCATTTCATCCTCCTCGCAGCTGTTGTACGCCGCCCTACCGCCCTCGCCGACCGCCCCCTAGGCCCGCCACCGCTCTACCCCCCTCGCCTCTCACCACAGCCGCGCACGGGCGGCGCCGTCGACCTATCCCCCTTTTAGGTTTCGCCTTCCTAACCAGAGGAAGAAGAAGGTGCAATTCATTTTGAATTTTTTATTTGTAAAAATTGCATACATATTACGTTCTCTTTCTGTAATAACAAAATAGTCCTTGTACATATTTTTTGTAAATATTGTTTTTCTGAATTTGCAAGCATACACCTGTGTTCGCATTTTAATTTGGACCTCATGTGTGCATCATTTTATTCAGTAAAAATTGCCATTGTGTTGAGCAACTAATTGTCTACATTTTGAATATTTATTTATATTTTTCTGAAATTTGAGTAATTAAATAAAATTGTCAAACTGAAATTTTACATATTTTACCCATTTTGGACTCTTAAATTGATATCTAACTCATGATTGCTCTAATAATTCCATAAAAATTAGAATGATGCCTTGATATGTGGTTGAAATACTACCAAATTTCATCCAAAGTGGAATTGTCTTGTTCTTGAAATAAATCGTAGAGTGATTTTAGTATTTGATTTTTAATTAAATCCATGTACATCATTTTTGTAAACTTTCAAATCTTCTGTATGCTACATGACAATAACTATTTGGGATAATTTTCTCTCTGTCTAATTTGATAACATGGATTTATGAGGAATTAATTACTCACTGTCACTCTGTTTTCATTAAAAAAATCCATAAAAAATTCATATTTTGTCAAAAAAATCAAAAAATATTACTGTAGCTTCCTTGCATCATGTTTATATTCAAGTAAAATTTTCATTATTTTTGCTTACTGTTTGTGTGAAACATTGAGAAAAAACCCATAAAAAGTGTGCATTTTTCATTGTTGCATTTTAATCCTAAAAAATACAAAAAATTGTGTTTTATATTCACCTATGGACTAGGACTCTAGGAGAAATATAATTTGGTTGAATTGAACTGATTTGACATTAAAATTAATTTGGTTAAGTTGTGTGATTTCTTAGTGTCGTAATTCACTTGCATTTGCATTCTTTTTGCATTAAAAATCTAAAAAAATACCGCTTGGAAATCTAAAACTTAATTTTCAAATTACCCCCGAAGTTGTTCCTTTGCCTCCTTGAGTTCGACCCCGGACTTGCCCGGGATATAAATTAAGCCGAGATACTCTTCACGGAGATCCTTCTCTCGGTTCTGACTGAATCGCTAAGTACACGTACTGCAACGTACCCCGAATTAAACATTATATTTAGCGACTCGCCAGATGGCGCCGTTGCCGGGGAGGCAAACGGCTTAGGAATTAATTTAAATTTGGATTTAGATTTTCATTTACTCGGGTAGTTTGACCCCCGAGCCACTTGTAATTAATTCATTTTCTTCACAATTATTTCTCTTCATATTTTTGTATATATTCGGTGTTTTATCTCTCTAAGATAAATTTTATTTTTCTTGCGAGGGCCCGGTGGACTTGGAGTGCATCGAAGGTCGATGGACGCAACGCGCACCGACTGTTGAAGTGCGAGGATAATTCATTTATTTTCGAGAGAATTTTTGTAAATTATTGTAATAATTTTGGTAATTTTTCTCTTTATAGCGGCTCTTGTTTGAGAGCTCGTGCTTGTATCCGAAGTGGACATTGGACCCTCTTGTGGTTGTGTGGTTGCCTGACGTAGAATAGGACTTGCACTCGTAGCTCTTAGAGCATATTTTTATTAGAATATTTTATTGCTTGTGCTCGTAATTTTTAGGACCACACATCACATTTAACGAGACACACTTAGACCGCATGGCTATTAGTCATATTTAACTTGTTCATCACTCGCTAATAGAACTGCTTGTCTAGGAACGGTTTTCTCGTTTGCATTCATATAACATAAAATTTCAATTCTGCCTTGCATCCCGCATGTAGAGCGTGAGGATCACTGTAAGTCTCCTGAACTGGACATGCATCATTAATTTCATTATTTGCATCGGTTTTCTTGACTCCCTCCCCCTTGGTTTTTGAAACTTAGGTTAAAAGGAAATCGGGACTGATCGTTAGGCGTGCTTTGTTTGGTGGACTAATCAAGTGATAATCAAACTTAAAATTGGGACTGCTAATCAGAGTTGACCCAAAAAAATGACTAAAACTAATATTTGCTTTGGGAGAGCAAAACCCTCATTGTATTCTTGGCTATTGTGATTGTTGAGAGGTAAGGACGCATCCCTAGGATAGTGCCCAAAACCTACTTTTGAGCCTTGCATAATTGGATTTATATCTTGATTTATCACCTAATCAAAACCGAAAAGATAAACGGTCAGACTTTTGCGACCATCACTGTGTTGAGTAGGTGAACTCAGGGTTTGCTCTTGTGTTTGTTTGTTTTGTGTGTTATTCGGTGCACTTGCACGCTTTCTTCCTCGATATGCTTCATTCTTCCATATCTCTTCCAAGATGTCAGAATTTTGGTCATCATATCCAAGTCACCTTTCTTTGACCATATTCCGATCATCTCCACCCTCTTATTCCTCTTCATACCCACACCCTGATCGCGAAGTCAGAACTTCGACTGACTTCTCCACTTCTTCATCCTTCTCACATATCCCATATTCCTACACCCCTGACCCACAACCACCTTGGATTGACTTACCGTATTCTCGTCCGCTTGCTGGAATTAAGGAACAAATTACAGAGCAAGCCACTGCTGAGAAGAATGATTGGCAGAATCAGTTGCCCCCTCATACCTCATTTTTACCTTGAGTTGGGACCAGACAACAATTGACCTATACACATCCTGACTTAACCTTTGGGTATAACAAGGTCAACCAGGCAAACCGAATGGAGAAGCCTGCACTACATGATCTTCTTGACTTGATTGACCTCAGCGATAGAGCTGACATTGACCAACCTTAGTATCACCCATTCGGAGAGCCGACATATACAGGGGATTGGACTCATGAGACCGATCTACCGACCCCTGTCTACTGACTCCACCTTATGAGGCTCCGACCAACATCTGCCACACAGATGGGTCATATTCAACCCGACATTACACGCTTGAGTCAAGGTGTGTTGAGTATAAGATCCCAAGTTCTCAGCGGTATCCTCCAACTGAGCAGACTTCTCTCATGATGTGTCATGACAACTTATTGGAGGATGACATTGGTAGACTGATCAAGAGTCCAGGTAGGAATGTGGATCATGGATTTCACGGATGGAATCTTGAAAACTTGGAAGACACCGGATTGACCACACGTCATGTACAGCTGGAGTCCCTTCTACCTCCCTTTTCTACTAACCATTTTTCCTCCAAACTTGAGTCTATACATTCTCCTAGTCCTCCTTCACCTATTAAAAAGACCAAAAATGGGAAAAAAAACAGAAAATAACATAAAAATTGAAAAAGGAAAAGATCTACAAAAATTGGATCCTGCACTCAGGGAAGCATTGGATAGAAAGTTGATTTTTGAGCTTCCCTTAATAATGGCCATTGAACACTTTCCCGACCTTAAAAGATTTGTGAGAAGTAAATTGATGCCTAAAAGTTCGGGTAATAAGAGAACAAGAACTGAGAGATATATAGTGTCTATGGCCACATCTTTGATGATAGGGAGAAAAACCAAGAGCCATAGAGTAAAGTGGTTGCCTAGGTTTGATTGTGAAATCAAAGATACCACATTCACCCATGCAAGAATCGATGATGACTCACCGACTAATATCCTCCCGACCTCCGTGTTTGCCAAGCTCAAACTCGGATATGCCAAGAAGTCAAGAGAGAACATTCAGTTGGCAGATCGGTCAATTATACGGTCGAGAGGAACCATTTCAGTCATCGCTACTTTCCAAGGTGCTTTATTGGAGATAGACTTCATGATCATTGACATTGAGCACCGAGGAGAGTTCACCCAGTCTCCAATCATTCTTGGAAAGCCGTTCTTAGCCTTGGCTAAGGCAACTATAGATTGTGAGACTCGGGAGATCAATTTCTCTGCATTGGGAGCACTCCGACCTCACCCGATCTTTGAGGGTATACGATATTTCAAGGTAACTCGTACAGTCACAGACAGCCGTGACCTTCAAGAGACAGTTGAGTCCCGTCTCTCTACTTTACCTGAGATACTGACTGTCGAGACGACCATTGGTTTAGAGACTCCCTACACCCCCACACCGCATACTGCTTGAACCACCTTCGCAACAGCCTCTAGAGAGGACTCACAACCAGAAGCTGCCCTTGAGTCGGACACGATCATTTCTGATTTCCTTGACTTTTTGGATGATCCGACGCATGAGCCGATCAATGCCAAGCCAACTGAGAACACTATGCCTTACCAGAAACGCGTGCTGACCCTGCAGGAGTACTACAATGCATATGGTGACTCATCTGATGATGAACCTCTAGTCAGCACTTCACTACATCCAAGACCTACACTAAAAGAGACAACTGGGACCAAATTGACCAATCTTGATAAATCGGTTGCTCCATCCTCTAGTCGGTCATATAGTAAGAAGAAGAAGAGTATTGATTCCTCGAGGTGTTCCCCCGAACCCCTCAAGGCATGTCACTCTCCTCTTCCTCTTAATGCTTCAGGTTCTAGAAAACCGGTTAGGAAAGTTACCTTCTACGTACCAGAGAAGGAACTTTCTGAGGAGTCCTCATCAGGTCCGGATGAGGTGATCTATATGAGTGTGCTCAGTTCGGTTGTTCTGAAGCCATATTTGAGCAAGCAGCCGTGTGTCGACCCTCGTTGGACTTTCCCTACACCTCACTATTATTCTTCGGATGATGATTCTGACCGCGACACATGTGTATACTACCCACTCCCTCACACCCGCAAGAAGGTCCGTCGCAAACCTTCTTGATCCTTGTACATCCTCACTCCTTTTTGTACAGATTTTCCTTCCTTTATTCCCCTCCCTCCCCCGTGATTCGCATCACTTGCCCCAGTTCCGTATCGTTTTCATTTTGTGGCTATACTTAGGATGACTAGATCCTAAGTATAGGGGGGTGAGTGACCCGAGTTGCTCCATCTCTTCTTTTTTTTCTTTTTGTATATTCTTTCCCATCCTCATCGGTCCCCCATTCTTGTGTTCTATCCAATACTTAGGCTGACCATAGCCTAAGTATAGGGGGTCGATGCCCGTTGTGTATTCTCCCACATTCTTATATTCTTTTCACCCACTTATACTTAGTACGAGCTATGATTTTTTGTCACCTAGTGCCATGAGGACATAACACATGCTAAGTATAGGGGGCATGTATATATTACATATATACTTTACCCATGGCTCGTACTTTCACGTATTTTTGTATATATTATACAATAATTACGGGATGGGTAAAATTGAAAAAAAAAATTTTCAAAAAAAATCTTATTTGCTTAAAAAACCTTTTCAAAGAAAAAAACTCTTTTCTTTATTTATTTTTAAAAATGTGTGTTTTTCAAAACAAAAAAAAACTTTTTGTAAGAAAAAAATCTTTCTTTCTTCCTTTCCTATCAAAATAAAAAACAAAAAAATACAAAAAAATACAAAAAATACAAATAAAAAATGACACAAAAAAACTAACTAATAAGTTGGTTTAATCCCAGACACATTCACATTGACACAAGACTAGTGATGTTCAAGAACACTTGGTTTATGAGGTCTTGAGATTTTGAGTTAACCAGCCTTAGTCATTAGGGTCTTTTGACTTAATTACTCGCATTTCCCTAGTTTAAAAGATTTGTGTGCTATATTGCATGCTTAGTCTCTACCTTAAGAATATGATCAGCACCTCACATACACGACTGCAGTTATGATGAGATGAGTTGAAATTTCACTTCAGGAACTGGGATGAGGGATTTGAGTTTGGACTTGATTTGATGATGCTCGAGGATGGGATAAAATCAATGATGGCTTCATGAAACCTGAGTGTCAGCATCTTTAGCCAGTATGAGAACATGGTTCTTGTACTATCTCTTGACATTTACCTATGTGCCAGGGTGTGATAAAATAAAAAATTGTTGATCAGTGTGCGCCAACTTTTGGTAAAAGCAGTGGAGCTAGCCAAAATACTACAAATCAATGAAATGTTAAAGAAAAGCTCTCATTCCACAAAGTCAATTATCAAAAGAGCTTCCACCAAAGGCGAGCGCTCCCAACCATTTCAAAGTGTCCACTTGGACCACCGCTATTAGGACCAAGAGTCGAGCTTGCACCAAAAAAGGGCTCTGCATCGTAAATGCTACAAGTCTGGGTGTAGAAGGTACGATAGGTACTCAAAAAAGACACACCCCGATGTACTCCCAGGAAAACAAGTGCAGACGACGACAACTTCTCTTGACGGACGTACTGATCAACACCAAAAAATGCGTTGAGTAATAAAGCACTAGAGAGAATCCTTGTTCCAATGAGAGGGAGAGAAGAAATGACACAATCCTATGCCCTCCATCAACTGGCCTTCCATCTACACTTTCAAGTCTGGCAACTAAAGAGACGGTGGATTGGATGCAAGAAATAATTTATTCCCTAGTGTTGAGGATCGGGTTCTTAGGAGAGTCTCTTGGACTGGAACCTTGGGTGACGTTGCGACTCTACTCTTGTAACTGCAGTCCACACTTAAAGTCACATCCTTACTATATATCTATACAAAGCGAGTCTAATGATTAGGGAAATTGGATACCTTTTGACTAGAGCTTGGTTCAGCTTAGAATTTTATGATCTCTAAAATCAACAGTTCTTGAACAAATCAAGTCTTGTATTCACATGCACAGTCAGGGGATATTCCAACTTATTCATTCTTTATTTGCTCGAGGACTAGCAAAGTTTAAGTATAGGGGGTGATGAATCCGTGATTCATCATCTCAATATCTTGATCTTAGCGAAATCCCCGAGTAAATTCCCAAATAAATGTTCATAAAATCAATGAATTAACAAAATGACTCTTGTAAATAAAACACACTAATTATTGTATATTAGATTGCACAAAATAAATTAACAATAAAAAGCCGCAAAATTAAATAGTTTTTCAGATGTAAATAGCCTAAAACTTCATGTATTGTTTAATAATTTTATTTCAACTCCTTTTTGGCTAATTCTTTCTCTGACTTGTTTATAAAAATATATATAAAAATACAAAAATATAAAATAAATTTTAGCTCAAATAAATGTTCCTAGATCCCAAAGAGAAAAAGCAGTAAAGTCCAACTTCCAAGCCAAATTCCAGCTCCGTATGAACTCCGAATTCATCAAACTAACTTTTAAAGTTCAAGTTAGAAAATTATCTATCCAACGGAAGTGGTTTCATTAAAATCGGAGCTCGTTTACAAAAGTTGGATTTTGGGACCTAGATGTACATTGTATATCATGTATATATTCATTCTTTCTTCATTTTTTATTTTATCTTTCTTAATTACTAAAAATACAAAAAAAATCATGCTTGTGTTATATTTTGATTATAGTATTTTATTGTATTTTTCCGTTGTAAATATCTCTTATTAAAAAGATAAAAAAATTACATATTAGAAAAGTAAAAAAATGTACATGTTGTATGTATTCCTTTGTAAATTCCCCACTATTTTTCCTTCTTTGTATTTTTGTTGTATTTAAAGTAGCGTACTTTTATTTTCTTTTATCTAATCATATTCTATACACTAACTTCTCTTCTTTCATTAACCTCCATTCAACACCATTATCCATCTAACTTCCCATTCAACTCCACTAATTTAACCTCCCATTCTACTCCACTTCCATTCTAACCTCCATTCCTTCCCTCTCTTTTATACACATCTCCATCCTCATTTTTTGCCTATCCGCCATTCTAATAGAATAAGGAGAGAGCTTGGAACGTGGTGTCGGTGACAGCGGCTTATCATCTTCCTCAAGCGACGACCTCCTTTAGGCGAGATCCGTGGCGACCACCATCGCCGCGTCACGAGTTCCCTATCGAGCTCACACAGCCTCTTTGATTTTATTTCTCCAATCAGATCGAGGCGACGACAGGAGTCCAGCGTAGCTACTCTACCAATCCGGCGAAGAATCAGGTAAGTATTCCTCCTCATTTCTCTCGTTCTTTTATTTTATCTAATATCTTGTTCCCTTTGTTGTGTCACCATCATTTTTATATCACTTCATCACAATCATCACATCACTTTCCCCCCTTATCATTTGCATTTATTATTTAACAAAATAAAAAAAATCAAAAGCTAAAACAAAAAAATATAGTTTAACAGTTTTTTAAAAAAAATTAAAAAAATTTAAAAAAAACGAAAAAAATTAGGGAGCAGCAGGGGCAGGTGCCACCGCCGCCCCCATTCCTTCTTTCCCCGTCGTCCAACCATCGCGCCAGGCGGCGCTCCACCACACTGCAGCAGCACCGCGCGGCCGCGCGTGCGCGGTCCTCCGCCCATCCACCGCCTCAGCTCGTTGCCGCCTCCTCCCTCAAGCGCCACCCTCATCCCCCCTTTCATATTCCTCGCGGCCTCCGTACGCCGCCCTACCGCCCTCGCCTACCACCCCCTAGGCCCGCCGTCGCTCTACCCCCTCGCCTCTCACCACGGCTACGCGCGGGCGGCGCCGTCGACCTCTCCCCCTTTTGGGTTCCGCCTGCCTAACCAGAGGAAGAAGAAGGTGCAATTCATTTGATTTTTTTTGTAAAAATTGCATTCCTATTTTGTCTTCTTTCTGTAATTACAAAATAGTCCTTGTACACATTTTTTTGTAAATATTGTTTTTCTGAATTTGCAAGCATACCTCTGTGTTCGCATTTTAATTTGGACCTCATCTGTGCATCATTTTATTTAGTGAAAAATGCCATTGTGTTGAGCAACTAATTGTCTACATTCTGAATATTTATTTATATTTTTCTGATATTTGATTAATTAAATAAAATTGTCCAAATAAAATTTTACATATTTCACCCATTTTGGACTCTTAAATTGATATCTAACTCATGTTTGCTCTAAAAATTCCACAAAAATTAGGAATGATGCCTTGATATGTGATTGAAATACTAACCAAATTTCATCCAAAGTGGAATTATCTTGTTCCTAAAATAAATCGTAGAGTGATTATAGTATTTGATTTTTAATTAAATCCATATACATCATTTTTGCAAACTTTCAAGTCTCCTGTATGCCACATGACAATACCTATTTGGGATAATTTTCTCTCTGTCTAATTTGATAACATGGATTTATGAGGAATTAATTACTCACTGTCACTTTGTTTTCATTAAAAAATCCATAAAAAATCACATTTTGTCAAAAAATTCCAAAAATTTTACTGTAGCTTCCTTGCATCATTGTTTATATTCAAGTAAAATTTTCATTGTTTTTGCTTATTGTTTGTGTGAAACATTGAGAAAAAACCCATAAAAAGTGTGCATTTTTCATTGTTGCATTTTAATCCTAAAAAATACAAAAAAAATGTGTTTTGTATTCAACTATGGACTAGGACTTTAGGAGAAATATAATTTGGCTGAATTGAACTGATTTGACATTAAAATTAATTTGGTTAAGTTGTGTGATTTCTTAGTGCCGTAATTCACTTGCATTTGCATTCTTTTTGCATAAAAAATCTAAAAAAATACCGCTTGGAAATCTAAAACTTAATTTTCAAATTACCCCCGAAGTTATTCCTTTGCCTCCCTGAGTTCGACCCCGGACTTGCCCGGGATATAAATTAATCCGAGACACTCTTCACGGAGATCCTTCTCTCGGTTCTGACTGAATCGCTAAGTACACGTACTGCAACGTACCCCAAATTAAACATTGTATTTAGCGACTCGCCAATGGGACATTGACTTTATGGGCACACTCCCTAATAGTCGAGGATTTGATATATTCTTCTCGCGGTAGATTGTTTATCTAGGTGGGTGGAGGCTATACCTACTCGAGCAGCAGATAGCAAAGTTGTTTGCAGGTTTTTGAAAGATAATATTATTTCGAGGTTTGGAAGTCCAAAAATATTAATATATGATGGGGGTAGCCACTTTGTCAACCAGGAGGTGAAGAAGTTGACTAAGGAATACGACATCGAGCACCGTGTCGCTAGTCCTTACCACCCACAATCCAATTGCATAGCCGAGGTGTCAAACCGGGAGGTCAAAGGAATTTTACAGAAGCTCGTCCGCCCTGACAGGAAGAACTGGTCCCAACTCCTGGACCAGGTTCTATGGGCGTATCGGATGGCTTATAAGACCCCATTGGGCACCTCCCCGTTTCGAATGGTATACAAAAAGCCATGCCATTTGCCTGCAGAACTCTTGCATAAATCAGAATGGGCAATCAAAAAGATTAATTGGAACTGTTACCAAGGGAAGAAAAATAGAGAAATGGATTTGAACGAACTATCCGAAATCCGGAATCATGCTTATGAAAACAGCACCATTTACAAGGACAAAGTAAAGATATGGCATGACAAGAACATTCGAACAAAGATCCTTGTCCCAGGGCAGAAAGTTTGGTTATTTAATGCAAAATTGAAAATTTTCCAAGGTAAATTGAAATAAAAAATGGATGGGATCCTTCATTGTAAGAGAGGTACACAATAATGGTGGTATTGAGATCTCAGAGATCGCAGATAGCATGCAAACATCTATAGTCAACGGTCAGCTACTTAAACACTTTGTCGAATCCAACGAGCAATTAGTACAAGTTGAACAGATCTCCTTCACTCGGGGCATAACTTTTGACTAAAGATTTGATCTGCCCAGATAGACCACCTCTCTGAATCCAATACTCTCATGTATATCCATCAACCCTCTCTCGGTCCCCCGATACTTAGTTTAAGGGGACCGATTTCATTGTGTATACATCACTTCTATTCTTTCCATTCATCCTCGACTGCCTCATTTCATCCTTTTCTTCCATGCTTAGTCCCTCAAAAGTCTAAGTATAAGGGGGCATGTCGAATTCTATTTTTCTTGTCTAAGCTATAATGAGTACAAGCTATGTCTACATTTCACTTTGTGCCATGAAGACATGGCACTGTCTAAGTATAGGGGGTGTGTTTGTGTATATTATATCTACTTTATCCATAGCTCGTACTTTTATTGTCTTCATCTAACATCGGGGATGGGTACAAGTAGTGTATATTATGTTTATAATACATGTTTTTCAAAAAAAACCTTTTTGCATAAAAATTCACTCATGGTCTTGCATTTCATCAAGCATTTCATGCATTCCTTGGTTGATATATTTTTGACACTTTCACTATCACTCAAGGCTTGAGGATTTTTTAGGACACTTGATTTCTGAGATCTTGAGATTTTAAGTTAGCCAGCCTTAGTCATTAGAGTTTTGAACTTAATTATCCACACTTCCCTAGTTTGAAAGATTGAGCGCTATATTGCACTCTTCACCTCTACCTTCAAAAAGAATATGATCAGCACAATCACTTTCACAACTGCATGATTGATGAGATGAGTTGAGATATCACTTGAGGAACTAGGACTAGATATTTGAGTTTAGATCCAATCTAATGATGCTCGAGGATGGGATAAAGTTAATAAAGGCTTCAGAGAACCTGAGTGTCAGCAAAATCCTAGCCAGTATGTGAACAAGTTCACATGCTATCTCTTTGATATATACCTATGTGCCGGGGAGTGATGAAACTTAATGAAAATTGTTGATCAGTGTGCGCCGACTTTTGGTAAAAGCAGTGGAGCTAGCCAACAAAAGAAAAGAAAAAGAAATGTCAAAGAAAAGCTCTATCATCCAAAGACAAATTCCAAATGAGCTTCCACCAATGGTGAGTGCTCCCAAACATTTTCAAAGTGTCCACTTGGACCAAGCGCTAATTAGGACCAAGGAGTCAGGCCGATACCATAAAAGGGCTCTGCATCGTAAGTGATATAAGTCTGGATGTCGAAGGTATCTTAGATACTCAAAAGAGACACACCCCGGTGTACTCCCAGAAAAACAAGTGTAGACGATTCCAAATTCTCTTGACGGACACATTGATCAACAAAATAAAAATATACTTGTGTTGAGTAATAAGGCACTCGAGAGGCACCTTGTTCCAATGTGAGGGAGAGAAAATTAGACACAATCCTATGCCCTCCATCATCTGGTCGTCCATCTACACTTTCAAGACTGACAAACTAATGAGACGGTTGACTGAAGCAAGAATAGACTTATTCCCTAGTATTGAGGATTAGTTCTGGAGGAGAGTCTCTTGGATTGGAACTTTGGGTGATGTCTCAACTTGACTCTCATGAATGTCGTTCACTAAAAATCATATCCTTATATTATATGTACAAACAGAGAGTCTGAAATTAGAAAAGTTGGATTCCTTCTGATTAAAGCATGGTTGAGCCCAGAATTTTAGGATCACTCAAATTAAGGGTCTTCTATGAATTGAACCTTAAAAATTCACATGCACAATCAGGGATGTATTCAACTAAGGCATTCATTCATTCATGGTCGGGGACGAGCATGGTCTAAGTATAGGGGTATGATGAATTTCGTATTCATCATGTTAAAATTGGTCGATTAGGCTATGTTTTCCAAGATGCACATGCATTTAATCATTAATAGAGTATTATTAGCATTCATACATGTGTGAATAATATTTGCATTTCATCATGCATAATTGCATTAAAAATTCCATTTGTAAATTAGCCCAAATAGCCGCTAACTTCTCATATTTGTAATTAATTCATCCTAACTCCGATTGACCCCAAATGACTCTATTGTGTAGATATTACTAATAAGAATAAATAAAAAATACAAAAAAATTACTAACTCAAATAAGTGTCAAATAATCCAAAAGTCTAATTTCACATCTGACGGACTAAAAGGAGCATATCTCCCTTATACAGTGTCCGATTTTAGTCTACTCACTTTTAAAGTACTCCTTTTCAAATACCTTCAAAACAAGACCAACTTCGTAAAATTCGGAGCTCATATGCGAAAGTTGGGTTTTGGGCCTCTTTTACGCTTTTTAACTTTTTGCTATTTTTGACATGAGTTTTTATGTGCATAATTAACCCTTTTCATTTTATTTCTTCTTCATTTGTATTCTTTGATGAAAGTTTTATTAAGCAACCCAAAAATCCAAATCCATATTAAAACTGAAATCAAAGAAACTAACTGAGTCCAAGTGTCCGTTGTGAGTCTGTACAAAAATTGTGTGTTTCTTACGTCTATTTTATTTTCCTATTTTCTTATTTACTAAAAATCCAAAAAATATATATTAGTGTGTAATTAATTTTCTTGTATTTTATCGTATTTTTTTAGATTTTTATCCTCTCTAAAACCACCAAAAATTACAAAACCCTAAAATTCTGGTTCTCTATATACATGGAGAACCACCAAAAATACCACTTCTCACAGGTGACCTCTTTTGCTCCTGGGTCCTTCATGAAAGTTGTAGATCTTGTCAAAACGAACAACTTTCGTGAAGAAATTTTTTTTGATCCGAGGTATCCTTCTATTTCTTTTCTATTTTTCTTTATCTTTAAATTTGAGCGCCCCCGGGTCACGTGCGAGGCACGTGACCTTCCTTCCCCTTCCTCCAGACATTGCCACCCCCCCCCCGTCCTCTCCTCCTCCCTCGTAACATCCGCTACCGCCCTTACCATGGCCTCCGGATGTTACATCCTCCGCGTAACGGCCCTCCGTTCACCCTCCTATAAAGACCCCCTCCCCCCCCCCCCCCCCCCCCCCGCAGCCGCTCCCCTCATCCACCTTTTCCAAAACTTCCTCCCCAGCCGCTATCCTCGCAGGTGACAGCTGTGAGATTTTGTGCCGGTGAAGACGAGCAAGGTGAGATCCTCAGCCATCTCTTGGCCGAGTAGCTGCTTCATTAGCTGCAAAGCTCAGGTTCCCTCTCACCAAAACCTTGAGCAAATACCGGGGTGTGGCCAACGCCACCTCTTCTTAGGTGATCCGTCAATCTCCCAACCTCCTCCTCTTCATGTCATTTCCAGATCCCTCGCACCTCCGACCTTGCAAAGGTCGGAGTTTGGCTTCGATCCCCACGCCCTCGACACATACCCGCAAGGGGGGGGGCGCACCTGCTCCCCCCCTAGACCCCCCCCCCCCACAGGCTCGCTGACCGGGCAGCGAGACCCCCGTCTTGTTGGGGTATGGTACGGCAGGGGGATGCATATGCAGTCCTTCAACCTGGGGTCAGATGGTTAGGATTCAAGGCATATCAACAATCTCCACCTTGAATTGAATCCTCTGAGAAGCTTCGCTAAGCTTCGTCGTGCCTCCTCCAGCCCCTCCCTGGGGCTACTCCCAACTGTCGACATTGAGCAAGTCCAAACAATGTTTGAACTTACTCCCAGGAACCACCTTCGTGAACATATCGGCTGGATTATCTGTTGTACCAACCTTCTTCACCTTGATCCTCTTCTCAGAACGAATGAAGTGATATCTGACATCTATGTGCTTGGTTTTCTCATGATAAACATGATCCTTGGCTAAGCATATTGCACTAAGACTGTCACAATATACTATAGCCTGATTTTGTTGCAGACCGAGGTCTCCAAGTAATCCCTTCAGCCAAATGCCTTCCTTTGCAGCCTCTGTCAGTGCCATGTATTCTGCCTCTTTAGTAGACAAAGTAACCGATGGCTGTAAGGTAGCCTTCCAACTGATGACCAAATTCCCCAAAGTGAAGACGTAGCCTGTCATCGATCTCCTCCCATCAATATCTGCTGCATAGTCTGAATCTGAATATCCAGCAACCAAGCACTCTGAATCACTTCTATAAATGAGGCAAATGTCTGTTGTTCCTTTCAAATAGCGGAAAATCCGCTTGACTGCCTGCCAATGCTCCTTTCCTGGGTTACCCATGAATCTACTAACAACGCTCACAGCATGAGCGATGTCAGGTCTTGTGCATACCATGGCATACATAAGACTCCCAACTGCGCTGGCATAGGGAACACGTGACATGTATTCCTTATCAGCATTTGACTGTGGTGCAAAATAAACTGAGAGATGAATATTTGAAGCGGATGGAGTACTTAGAGGCTTGGCTGTAGACATCCCAAATCTCAGTAGAACTTTCTCAATGTAGTTCTTCTGAGATAAGAAAAGTTTCCCTTCTGCACGATCTCTAATGATCTCCATCCCTAAAATCTTCTTCGTTGCACCAAGATCCTTCATGTCAAATTCTGAACTAAGGAGCTTCTTCAGATCATCTATGGTACTCCTCTGTTTGGCAGCAATCAGCATATCATCAACGTACAGTAACAGATAGATGAAGGATCCATCCTCCACCTTGTTGTGGTAAACACAACAGTCGTATGGGCTCCTGTTGAACCCATGATCAGTCATGAAACTATCAAACTTCTTGTACCACTGCCTGGAAGACTTCTTAAGCCCATACAAAGACTTCTTCAATCTACATACATGATCTTCCTTGCCCTGAGATAGGAATCCCTCTGGTTGGCTCATAAGAATGTCTTCTTCGAGTTCACCATGTAAGAAGGCTGTCGTCACATCTAACTGCTCCAGCTCCAAGTCTTGATGTGCTACAATAGCTAGTAGCACCCTGATGGATGTATGTCTTACAACAGGAGAAAATATCTCGTTGTAATCCACACCTTCCTTCTGACTGTAACCCTTCGCAACTAGGCGTGCTTTGTATCTGATGCCTTCACTATCTGAAATCCCTGTCTTTTTCTTGAAGACCCATTTGCATCCAACGATCTTCCTCCCCTTTGGCAATTTGACAAGTTCCCATGTCTGATTCTTGTGAAGAGACTCCATCTCCTCACCCATAGCAGCAATCCACTGCTCAGATTCTGCCCCAGATATTGCCTCCCTGTAAGTGGAGGGTTCTGGTGACTCTGCCTCCTCCGCAACCTGCAGTGCAAATGCAACCATGTCTTCAAATCCGTATCTCTGCGGTGGATGTATCTCTCTACGGGGCCGATCAGTAGCAATACTAGGTTGCCTCTCTTCTGGTTGCTCTGCTTCAGGTTGTTCAACAACAGCCTGATCAGGAGTGGTATGACCAACTGCGTGATCACTACTTGGTGTCAGTTCGAACTCCACCTGTTCGGGCACATCATCACCTGTCCCTGCATCAACAGACTCACTACTCGAGTGAAGCACGAAATTCTCATCAAAAGTAATATTCCTGCTAACAATAATTCTATGCTCAGAAGGGGACCATATTCTATACCCCTTCACTCCTGCACCATATCCTGTAAACACCCCTTTCTTTGCCCTTGGTTCTAACTTTCCTTCACTAACATGATAATAAGCAGCACAACCAAAGACTCGTAAAATAGAATAATCAGCATGATTACCAGACCATACCTCCATGTGTGTTTTGCAATCAATGGCAGACGCGGGACTCCGATTCACCAAGTAACAGGTTGTATTCACAGCTTCAGCGCAGAATGCTCTACCAAGTCCAGCATTAGAGAGCATGCACCTTGCTCTCTCCAGAAGCGTTCTGTTCATTCGTTCAGCAACTCTGTTTTGTTGTGGCGTATCTCTAATGGTAAGGTGTCTCGCAACACCCTCCTCCTTGCAGAACTCATTGAACTCCGATGAACAGAACTCCAGTCTGTTATCTGTGCGAAGACGCTTCACCTTCTTAGAAGTCTGATTTTCCACCAAGATCTTCCACTGCCTGAAGGTCTGAAATGCTTCGCTCTTGTGCTTCATAAAATACACCCATACCATCCTGGAATAATCATCAATAATAGATAGAAAATACCTGGCGCCTCCCAAAGATGGAACCCGTGAAGGGCCCCAACAATCAGCATGGATGTAGTCAAGTGTCTCCTTCGTCCTGTGGATAGCTTTACTGAATTGCTTTCTGTGTTGTTTCCCTAACACGCAATGCTCACAGAACTCCAGCTTAGATCCCTTGAGATCCCCGATGAGACCCTTCTGATTGAGGATATTCATCCCCATCTGACTCACGTGTCCTAGCCGCATATGCCACAATTCGGACTCTGATCTTACGGCTTGGGACACCACTACAACAGACTGTAGACCCTTGCAGGATGTATAGGGTCTTCTTCTTGTTGCCCTTGATGACAACCACCCCTCCTTTGGCAACCTGCATGACTCCACCTTCAGCACTGTACCTATATCCTTTAGAGTCCAAGACTCCAAGGGATATTAGGTTCTTCATCAAATCAGGGACATGACGTACTTCTGTGACCGTCCTCACGACTCCATCATGCATCTTGATCTTCACAGAGCCGATCCCTACTATCTTGCATGCTGCATGATTCTCCATGACAATGTTCCTGCCATCTATCTTCTCGTAGTTGTAGAACCAGTCTTCATTGGGAGTCATATGGTAAGAACAGCCTGAATCAAGAATCCATGTGTTGTCTGTGGTCGTCTGATCTGTGACGGTGAGAACCAGGTCATCTTCAGAATCTGCGCCTCCATGAGCCACGGCAGCAACTGTGGCTTTCCCTTTCTTCTTCGGGCAGTCCTTCTTCCAATGTCCAGGTTCCTTGCAGTAATTGCAAATGTCCCTAGCATTGTGATTCTTCGATTTGGACTTCTGCTTTCCCTTCTTTGCGTAGCCAGAATTGGCATGACTCTTCTCATGAATCATAACCAAACCTGCAGCGTTAGAGTCTTGCTTCCCGGTAGCCATATGTCGAAGTTCACGCGTATGCAGACTCGCACGAACTTCCTCTAGGGTTATCGATTCTCTTCCCACAATGAACGATTGAACAAAATTCTCAAACGATAATGGAAGAGAAACTAACAAAATCAAAGCAGCATCCTCATCTTCAATCTTAACATCTACGTTTCTTAAATCCATCAACAATGTATTTAAGCTATCTAGATGTTCTTTAAGAGATGTAACTTCCTGCATGCGGAGAGAGAACAAACGTTGCTTTAAAAGCAACTTGTTGGTCAGAGACTTCGTCATGTATAGACTTTCGAGTCTCAACCATAGACCGGCCGCAGAAGTCTCATCAGCAACCTCCGCGATAATCTCGTCCGCCAGACACAGCATAATCGTCGAGTGCGCTTTCTCTTCCTGCACCGTCAACTCAGAGGGTTCGAGTGCCTTCGCACGCTCCTGGTCCAACGGCACCCAGATGCCCTACTGCTTCAGAAGGGCACGCATCTTGATCTGCCATAGACTGAATCCGTTCTTCCCTGTGAACTTCTCGATCTTCATATTGTGTGACGACATCTTACTGGATGATCCTGAGGGAACCCGAGGCTCTGATACCAGTTTGTTGCAAATCACGGAAGCGAACACACACAAACACGATCAAACAAGCAAGAACGCAAACACACGGATTTACAAGGTTCACCCGTAACTGGGCTACGTCCTTGGGCGGCGGCGATGGGTTTCACTATGTGGAGAAAAGAATGAATACAGAGGATACTTAAAACCCTAACCCTAAGGAGTTTATATATAGCACTCCCATACAGACGGATCCCTAAAAATAGAAGGATCCAAATACCCGAATACAAATAGAACCGCTCCATAAAATTTTCGCCGGGGGCGCACCTGCTCCCCCCCTAGACCCCCCTCCCCCCCCCCCCCCACAGGCTCGCTGACCGGGCAGCGAGACCCCCGTCTTGTTGGGGTATGGTACGGCAGGGAGATGCATATGCAGTCCTTCAACCTGGGTCAGATGGTTAGGATTCAAGGCATATCAACAGCACATCCTAACGTACTCCCAAAAAACCCAAACTCATTGACGAACAAGTTGGATCCACATTAAAGAAAAACACTTTACTTATATTGTAGTGAATGTAGTACACGAATGATCCCTTATCAAATGGAAGGAAGACAAAATAAGACACAGTCCTACTTGTATCATACGTGGCTTTGCATGCTCACATATTTTGAATCTAATAACTAAAGAAATGTCGAGATGAGGTGAAATAGACTTTCAAACTAGAGTTGATGATTGGTTCTCAAATTGAGCGTGTATACTTGGGCCTTGGGCGAAACAACGACTATGCATTATCACTACAACCTACACAAATGCCATAGCTGTTATGCATATTTGTATAGAAAGAGAGTCTAAAATCCTAGATTTCCTTCATTTCCTTTTAATAGTTTCAATCAAAACCCAAATGTGTTGAGTTCTCGAATCGAGCATGTTTGACATGTCTCCACTTCTAAAAATGTTTCATAATTTGTCCAAAATTTTCTTTTCCTTTCCTTCATCTATTCTTCAAGTAAGTTTAGTCTAAGGGAAACATCCAAGTTTAAGTACAAGGGCTGGGTTGGTGACTATGTAATTAATATACATCATATTCAAATTTGGACTTAAGTTCCTAAGAAAATATGCTCTTAAAACACATAAAATAATAAAGATATACAAATCACATCGTAAATAAAAAGTGACTAATTAAATATAAATAATATAAAAATAATATCTATGAGAAAAAGTCCATAAAAGAAGCCAGAAAGAGCCTCAAATGTATGTGTGGGTGTGTGTCAGACACACCGACATAATTTATATTAATGCTAAAAAAAGTATAGAATCTTCCATATTTTCTACATAACTCGTACTGACTCCAATTTACTTGATCAAGTTGGATTAGTTCAATAGAAGGGTGAATAAAATAAAAATAAATCAAAAATCACAAGATGCATAACTCCCAAGTAAATGGCAAACCCTATTGCCAATATGCTTGAATTGAACAGTTTGTATATAGAGCGTATGGACTCGAATCACACTCTACTCACCTCTAAAGCTGAACAGCCATAGGCGGAAAAGGTAATGTTTTGGAGCTAATTGCATTATATACGTAGTGATTTACAACTTATATGATTCAATCAAGGCACATATTTCACTTACACACACTTTTTTCGTTTATTACTTATGTAAAATATTACATTAAAAACGATAAAATAAGCAAAAATAATTAAAAACAAAAAGAACAAAAAAACAAAAACTTTGACTTATATTTATAATATACATATTAACAACCAATCTAGTTTCTATAGGATCTCCACTACCATGATAGAATCTAACGAAATTACATAAATGTGCATAATAAAATACATGTTTATCTACCTTTATTTGACCTGAAAATTTGGTATATTGAATTCTAAGCAATTGGACCTCGATGCCTTTGTGTAAAATGTAGAAATTTTTATTTTCTACAACTTTCATGTTTTATGTTTTTTGATATTTGAGACACATCTGTTTCTTTTCCATTTATCTATCAATTTCACTCAAGAATTCATGAGGTGGAGATATGCGCCGCCATCCTCTTTCTTCTTCATCCCCCAATCGCTACTACGATTTGCGAGAACATGATCAATATCCCGTTTTTTGGTCGCTCCTATCACCGTTCTCCTCAATTCATAATGAAACCACGATAAAATGAAATGCCAATGATCTGTGTATCTTGTGACCATGTCCCCACGATCTATCGTCTCCTATATCATAAGATTCATGAATGAAAAAGTATCAGAAATAGTCGGCTCATCGAGCAAAGAACCTTCGATTA